>OX393549.1:74442195-74804695 GCA_947650365.1 Chamaelirium japonicum | reverse complement strand
AAGGAATCATGGTTATTGGGGATGCCTAAAAAAAGTCACGTGCTCGACCTTCACGCAAAGATTCATGAGGACGGGCAGGAACGAGGTAGGAGGGATGACGACGTGGCCAAAAAAATCCGAGGGAGCTCGCCTGAGATGACATCGATAGGGAGCTCATATGCGATGATGTCAACATGGAGGTCGCTTGAGATAACATCAGCAGGGAGCTCGTCTGAGATGACATCAACATATGGCAGATTAATTGCACGATGAGCTATGTACACCCGGAACTCGCCGAAGCTCGTCAAGTCACCTTGGCGAATATTATGGTATATTTCACAATGAACTACGTATATCCGAAGCTCACTAGAGTTCGTCGGTCTGCTTTTGCCCAAATCAATTAAATTCATTATGGATTCCACAACTACACCTGGAGCTCGTCGGTCCACCTTCTTCAACCTCAAACTTATGGTGGATACCTCAATCCCCCCTCGAGCTTGCTGGTTCACCCGAAGCTCATCGGACTACCTTGACCAAGCTGATAGCATGCATAACCACGAGCCAAGTTCGCCCAAGGAAGACAAGGAGCTTGCACCGCTCACTCATTCCCAACAAAGGGGAGATTCTTGAAGGAAAGTAGGATGAGGTTTGTTGCATAGTACGAATCCAATGTTAGGTGGAATATCGGGTGACATGCGGCGTGCCAGAGGACGTACATGCGACATGTCAGCTTTCAGATGAAAGCACATAAGTGCTCTCTGTGCTTACCTGACATTTCTGCACATGCAATCAAGCAAAACCACGTGGAGATTCCCTGAAAGATGTGTCTCCTCTGCGATGTGATGCTCCTAACACGTGACTCCTGAAAAATGACCAGTTTGTCTGGGAGAGGAAGTGGTTGTCTGCTCCAATAAGTCGTCGCCATGTTGCTGGACACGTATCGATATCCCTATCCTTCGAGCTCCTATAAAAGCCCACCCAGGGCACAGTTCAAAGGGTTCGGTTGGAACTCAGTGAGTCCTCACCACCCTAAATCTCTTCTATCACCATCTTTCCCTCCCCTTTTTGGTATCAGCGCTGACTTAGGCATTGGAGGATCCGTGCCTATCCTTCGAGCTCCTATAAAAGCCCACCCAGGGTACAGTTCAAAGGGTTGGGTTGGAACTCAGTGAGTCCTCACCACCTTAAATCTCTTCTATCGCCATCTTTTCCTCCCCTTTTTGGTATCAGTGCTGACTTAGGCATTGGAGGATCCGTGCTCCAGAAGAGAGCCGGCCATCTCTGACCTATCTTTGCTACCTTGTAGGTCACCGCCACAAGCTCAAGCCCCTCCACGACCGAGAGGAAGTCTGACGCATCAAGTGGCAGCTCCTCTCCAACGAGCGTTGCGCATCGAAAGGTGTTCGTCGATTGTACCCCCAAACATATATGATTATATTGTGTACTTACAATGCATGCATGCTTAGTTGTTAACAAAGGAGTTGGTTTTGTATGAAGCAAATGAAGAATTGGATAGTGGCGACCATATTTACTCTTTGTAGTTATCGTATCAATATTTTTTTGTTGTTGTTGTAGAGACGGTTAACATTAAGTAACAATTTCACCCAAAATCGTAAGCTGCTAGGGAATGGGCCAACAATGTATATCAAGCTAAGAGTTAGCTCTAGCTTAATGTTGACTTACCATTCAAAGTTTGATTCGATCATCTTACCATTTACTTGACCATCTATATTTTCAGAAAATTGGTGCATAAGCTTAGATAATTGTGTTTTGATATGTTCTTCTTTAACGGTGCTAATGATGAAAGGAAGCGTACACACACCGGTTCTACTGGCGAGGAAAGCCGAGGACGTGGTGAGTAACATGCTTGTCATGGGCTTCATGTTCGGTAAAGTGGCCGGTTTAGTGAATGAGCCAAAAAAATTGCGACTTGTGGAATTATGGGCTCTTCATTATCATTCTTATATATTTTTTTCCTCTACATTTTTTGTTTATGATTGCAATTCCTGTTTTTTCTTTTTTATATATTTATGATTTATGGGTTTGCTATTAACATAACCATAACCATCCAGCCATGCCCCCCATCTACCCAGGGTTGACTTTTTGAATCCTTCTTCGTCATTCACTGTCGAATTAAGATTCATTCCGTAGTTTGAGTTGGCTTTTTACGACCGACTTTCAACCTGACATCAACCCTCAACTTTTCTCGTCCAGGCTTGGAACCAACAATGAGACATTGATCGATCGATGTCATAAAAGAAAACATAAGTGAATTCTTAGCGCGTCATAACAGAGGCAAGATATGTTAATGAGAGCAATGCATTCAACCATCTCGCCGCAGGATGTAGACTCCCTACATCCGGAAGTGGTGATGATCGAGGGGCAACGGACAGGTTGAGAGGAGTCCATCCGCATGGAAAAGGTGATGAGAATGAGAAGCCACCATCGTCGCATTGCTTGGGGGAGGGAACATACACAGCTAATGGAATCCTACGTACATTCCAAGTCATGTTGGAAAGATTAAAAACTGAAACGCATTAAAACTTTAAAATCGTATTGCAAATACTAATCACAACGGCAGATGCTGTGGTGTAGTGGTTATCACGTTAGTCTTACACACTAAAGGTCTCCAGTTCGATCCTGGGCAGCATCACGTGAAGGTTTTTTTTTTTATTATACTTCTCTAAAAGTTAGCAAAAATCGCTGACATGATTAGCGCATTAGACCAAACCTAGCAACTTTTATTTTTTTAGGGGAAATGTGCGACCTCGAGGCCCAGCTTGACGGCAGCCACTCCTGACCGTGCATCGCACCCCAGCCCGACGGCAGTCACCGTCGGTGAGGAGGAGGTGGGGCTCCGACTGGAGCCACTGCCGATGAGGAGGATGGAGGTGGGGCTCCGGCTGGTGCATCGCACCCCGTTCCGACGGCAGCCACCGCCGACTGGTGCATCGCACCCTAGCCCGATGGCAGCCACTGTTGGTGAGGAGGGAGGAGGTGGGGTCCGGCGGCGGTGAGCAGATTTGGCCAGATTCGATTAGTTTGCTGGTTCGGTGGCGTACAAAAGGAAATTGGAATGTTGTGGAGGGCATTTCGACCGCAGCATTTCAAAATTCTTTAGGCTAAACCAGATCCTACCTTGGGTACGGTTCAGTAAGTCCCCCCTTTTTTATAAGAAAATTATACTAGAATATAAGAAAATTACATAGATCTTCTAACAACAGAAGTTCCGATCAAAGTGAACAATATCAGCAAGCGCACAAGTAATCTCGGAAGACATACAAAAGAAATTATGCTATGGATCTTACCGTACCGGCAATCCAATCCCTATCGTCGTTACCTTCTTTAAAAATATGAGAGATCCGGATAGTACGCCGGCCATGCAGCGATAGTGATGTGGAACAGTGTGTGCGACAGGGAATTCAAAGACTCGTTGAGCCGCGACGGGATCGCTTGTTGCTCCGAGCAGAAACAGGAAGTTGATTTAAACAAATAATATGGTAAATGGTTTTAACAAAGCCCAACAGGCATGCAAGCAGGTATTCCAATCTAATTTAACCGAACAACAAAAGCCTAGTTATATCAGCAGGATTCCAAATGCAATATCAGGGCTAATAACAAACAGGGAATCAGAATCTCACAACTTCACCAGTCAAAGGAGCAGCAATTTTTGCATAGATAAAATATAGGATAATGGATCATTGGCGTCACCATCCGATATTGACCGGGGAAAGAAACTACCTGGTCGATGAGGAAACCCGTAACCTGGTTTGCTGATGATGCCACAGGCACCTATGCCTCCACGCTTCTTCTTCCGAATCGCGGGAGAGGGAGTTGATGTCGAGGCCCCTTCACGGACTCCTCCACACTTCCTCCTTCCGAGTCGGGAGGGGGAAGTCGATGTCGAGGCACCCTGTTTCGTCTTCGATCTTCCATTGATCTACGTCGAGGTTCGCCTCGAGATTATGCCGGGGCGGTGAGGGGATGGTGGGACCGGACACAGTGGGGTGAGGGCAGGAGTTCGGGCGGCAGAGGTCTAGGTCGGGTGGGCAAAAGGGGACGGGGTTAGGTCGGCTGGGGTTCTGGGGCCGGCGGACAGCAACAGCAGGAGGAGGAGAGGAGGGGAGCGGGCTGGGAAGGGGGGGTCGGGTTCGGGCGGGCAAGGGAGAGGGGGCTGGCCGAGTGGGGAAGGGGAAGGGGGACCAGCGGCTGGGGTTGGGACGGGCGGCAGTCACAGGGAAGGGGGGAAAGGGAGGGGTGATCGGGGGTTTTGGGGGGGGGTTTATCGGATGGGGGTTGGGCGGGCAGGCAGCAGCGGCAAGGAAGAGAGGGGAGGGTGGGGCCGGCGGCTAGATGAGGGAGGGGTAAACGAGATTGGGTGATGGATGGTCCCACTAGGGTTTCACACGCCTAGTTGGGGGCCTAGGGTTTCACACACCTAGGTATGGCTTAGGTTTCACACGCCTCACCTTAACTCTCTCACACATGTGAGAAGAGATAAAAAAATTTTATTCATTGCATACTGAAGATAAAAATGAAAGGCCTATAAATAGGCTTACAACGACAGGCGAAAAAGCCCACTAATCGAGGTGGGACTAAAAGTACGCAACCAAATAACGGAATAGAAAAACAATAGTCAACATGGATAGAACCACATGTTCAGATGTCGCCTCCTGCGCTGGTACACTCGCCAGGGCCGAGGCTCGATGTCCCCATCATTCTCCCCAGGTGGGAGAGAGCTCGACTCCGTCGAGTGAGGATCTGCAAAACTCTCGTACTGCTCCAAGGTGTCAGGATCCAACTGCTGAAGCTCGCTGCGGTCAACCCAGGTGTCATCAGAGGCGGGTCTTCCCTTCCAACGGATCAGATACCGTCGGGTGCCACCGTCCTTACTGGACACAATCTCATCATCCACAATTTTATCTATTTTCTCTGCTGCATAATGTGGGGGAATTTCTGGAAGTGGGGGTAGGGAGGGACTCTCAGAAAATGGGTCTTGGGAAGGCTCATCTATGAGGGGATTCTTAGGGTTAAAATCAGGTCCCTTGTAGGCCACTAGGTCCTCGATATTGAAGGTGGAACTGATGCCGAAATCTCCAGGGAGATCTACAATATAGGCATTGTCATTCAGCTTCTTTAAGATTTGGAAAGGGCCCGCACTGCGTGCGTGCAGCTTTTTAACAGTTCCCGGGGGAAACCGTTCCGGATGGATCCGGACCATTACATAATCATCCACATTAAATGTTTTAAATCTCTTCCTGAGATCAGCTCGCAGCTTATAGGTAGCATTACTCTGCTCAATTTTATCTTTGATTTCCCTGTGTAGTTCCTGGACATGCGATGCAAATGCGGATGCTGACTCAGAGACTTGATGATAGTTAGCCATGGGGATGAGATCTATAGGCTGCCTAGGTTTAAAACCATGCATAATTTCATGGGGACTCAAACCAGTGGTCCTATTAACGGATGCATTGTATGCAAATTCAGCGATGGACAACTTTAGATCCCAAGTCCCAACATGCTCACCTACCAAGGTGCGCAAAAGGTTTCCCAGACTTCGATTCACTACCTCGGTTTGGCCATCAGTTTGTGGGTGGAAAGCGGTAGAAAACTGGAGCTTAGTGCCCAACTTGTGCCATAGGGTTTTCCAGAAAAAACTGGTGAACTTGACATCCCTATCAGAAACAATGGTTTTGGGCAGACCGTGCAGTCTGACGATACCGTCAAAGAAGATTTTCGCAACCCTCGAAGCATCAGCTGTTTTGGAGCAGGGCAAGAAATGGGCCATTTTGGAGAACCGATCCACGACGACCAGAATCGAGTCGTGTTTCCTTAGAGTCTTTGGAAGGCCCAGTACGAAGTCCATGCTGATATCTTGCCAGGGGCAATTTGGGACCGGTAAAGGCGTATAAAGGCCAGTGTTCTGCTTGTGTTGTTTGGCTAGCTGACAGGTGTGACATCTACCAACATGCCTAGCAACATCGCGCTTCAGACTCGGCCAATAGAACCGGTACTCGACGGCCTCAATTGTTTTCTCATTTCTGAAATGTCCGGCAAGACCTCCAGCGTGCAACTCCCACACGAGAAACTCACGTAAGGATGTTCGTGGGATGCACAACTTCCGTCCCCGGAACAGATATCCATCATGCATGAGATAGCCATCAACTTCGGACAGGGTTCCGTCTCTCAATAACGCATAGGTTTCGCTAAAGTCGGGACATGACTCGTACTCGGCTTTTATCCTAGCAAACCCATCAACGGCCGTGGTTAATTTGGAAAGGATGAACACACGACGGCTGAGCGCATCAGCAGCTTTATTCTCAACTCCCGCTTTGTGGCGCAAACTAAAAGTGTAGTCCTGGAGGAACTCGACCCACCGACCGTGTCGCACATTCAGTCTCTTCTGGGAGTAAATATAACGGAGGGCCTCGTGATCAGAAAAAATAACGAACTCTTGCGGCAGAAGGTAATGTCGCCAATGGCGAAGCGATTGGATCACCGCATAGAACTCCTTATCATAGGTGGAGTACCTCTGTCGAGTGTCGTTTAGCTTCTCGCTAAAATAGGCAACCGGGTGGCCTTCCTGGGAAAGGACTCCACCTATCCCGAGCCCAGACGCGTCGCAAGCCACTTCAAAAACCTTAAAGAAGTCCGGGAGACGCATGACAGGGGCCTCAACCATCCTTTTCTTGATTTCGATGAATGCTCTCGTGGCGGCATTAGACCAGGTGAACTCACCCTTCTTCAGACAGTCAGTCACTGGGGCCATGATGGTGCTGAACCCCTTAATGAACCGACGATAAAAGGTGGCTAGCCCATGGAAGCTTCTGACATCACGAATCGTCTTGGGCTCAGGCCACTCTTCAATGGCTTTGACCTTCTCGGGGTCCGCAGAGACTCCCTCGATAGAAACCACAAATCCTAAGAATTGGACTTGAGTGGTGAAAAATGTGCACTTCTTCGGATTTGCATACAGCTCTTCTTTCCTTAATACGGCACAGACTTGACGCAGGTGGTCTAAATGTTGCGCCCGAGATTGACTATAAATGAGTATGTCGTCAAAGTACACCACCAGGAATTTACCCATAAATGGCCGGAGTACTTGCGTCATTACCCTCATAAAGGTACTCGGGGCGTTAGTCAGCCCAAAGGGCATGACCATCCACTCATATAGTCCATCCTTGGTCTTGAACGCCGTCTTCCACTCGTCGCCAGGACGGATGCGAATTTGGTGGTAGCCACTCTTCAGGTCGATCTTGGAGAAGATGGTAGCTCCGGACATCATGTCCAGCATGTCGTCCAGTCGCGGGATAGGGAAACGATACTTGACTGTTATTTTGTTGATGGCGCGACTATCGACACACATACGCCATGATCCGTCTTTCTTAGGCGTCAGAAGGGCAGGGACCGCACACGGACTCATACTCTCCTTGATAAAACCCTTTTGTAGGAGTTCGTCAACCTGCCTCTTCAACTCCGCATGTTCAGTAGGGTTCATTCGATAGTGCGGCAGGTTGGGAAGACTTGCCCCAGGGACCAAGTCAATGGCATGCTGTATGTCGCGCATCGGGGGCAGTTGGTCAGGGAGATCTTCAGGGAAAACGTCAGCAAACTCCCTAAGCACGGGGGTGACTTCTGGAGGGATCGACTGGCTGGAGTCCTTAGGGGTTTCTCTAGCTACGAGGATGATGATGGGAGCTCCCTTTTCCACCTCGTGACTCAGCTCTTTGGCACTGACAAAACTAACGCTCTTGGCTTTCTTTGCGGGGGCAGTCTTTTGCTCGGCTTGGGCACTCTTGGGTGGGGAGGGAATTAACTTAACTTTCTTGCCCTCATGTTCAAACAGACACATGTTCGAGCGTCCATAAATGAGAACGTCGTTATCAAAAAGCCAAGGTCTTCCCAAGATGACTTGACCCACATCCATGGTCAGGACGTCACACCAGATCTTGTCCTGGTAGATGTTGAAATTGATGGGCACCAGGCATCTCTGCTTGACCTCCATGGTAGTGGAGTTGATCCAAGACACTTGATAAGGACGAGGGTGGGGGACGGCCTTAAGGCCAGTCTTGGCGATAACAGCAGATGATACGGCATTGATGCAACTGCCACTGTCGATGATGACCTTACAATTTTTATCCCCAATCTTGGTGAACGTGTGGAAAATAGCGGTGCGCCTCCAATCATCCTGATCCTTGGGTTGGGATAGCGCGCACCTAACGACTGACACTGTGGGGAACGACGACTGCCTAAGACAACTCAGAATGGCACCGTCATCATCATCATCAAAATCTCCATCTTCTTCTTCTGCCTGGTAGATGAACTCCGCTTCTCCAGGCTCTACTGCTTCAATGGGGTTGCCATCGATAATGTTGACTCTGACAGGGCTGGGGCAGTTGGCAGCCACGTGGCCATACCCTTAACACTTGTAACACTTTGTAAGAGGGCTGACTTTGGAGAAGTCACGCTCGACACTCTTTCCTCGGACGTCGCTCTCAAAATTCTTGTTGGGAATGCTGGGCTTAGCTTGAGATGAGTTGGGGTAGTTCCGACTGGAATTGCTAGGGGAGGGCTTTGTGGGATAGCTCCTGGGGTCAGAATGCCTGTAGGTGTGATTAGACCTAGAGGCGTCAAGGTCTTGTACTAAAGCGTAGGCTCTTTCCAATTCCGTGACATCTCTGGCAAGGAGCTCATTCCTTAGGTCTTCCCTCAGGCCAGACCGAAAATGGGAAAGGACTTGGACAGGCGTCTCGGTCCCAAGGACGTTGCAACGAGTGAGGAACTCATCAAATTTGGCAACATAGTCCTTCGCCGATTTGCTACCTTGGGTAAACTGGTGCCATTGGTCTAACAGTCGTGCCTGATACGACGGTGGCACGTACTTACCTTTCAGCTCATTTTTCATGGCGACCCAAGTATCAAGCGGGTCCTGGGTTCGCGCAACTCTCAACGCTTCCACATTGGTCCAATACTGGCTCGCGGGTCCGCTGAGCTTCATGGCTGCGAAGCGGACCTTCCTAACCTCAGTTAAAGGATACCACGTGAAATAACGATCCATGGACTGGAGTCAATCCAGGAAAAACTGGGGATCGTGTCTACCATCAAAGGACGGTACCTCTAACCGGATACTCCGAAGGTACTGATCATCGGGGTCCTGATTGTTCTGCCAGTTGGCCGGGTGCCCTTGAAGGGGATTGGAAAATTCAACATGCGGATCGTTCCGCGCTTGTTCCATCCGGTCTAACCGGGCATTGGTGTCGCGCTGATACGCGGCGAGGTTTTGGTTCATGGCGGTTATGCCTTGGGTCAACTCGGCAAGTGCTCTAGTCAGGGCCTCGGGATCCATACTGTAGTTGTCCGATTCGCTAGACTCTCCTAATAGATATGGCCTACCCCTTCGGGTTGGCATGCAATGACAACACCCAAAATGATGCTAATGATTTTTATTTTTTTATTTTTGAAACTTAATGTACCAGAACTAAGATGAATGCAAGTTGCAGGATCAGGTATAGAATGCAAATGACCTAGCTCTAACCATGCTCTGATACCAAAATGATGTGGAACAGTGTGTGCGACAGGGAATTCAAAGACTCGTTGAGCCGCGACGGGATCACTTGTTGCTCCGAGCAGAAACAGGAAGTTGATTTAAACAAATAATATGGTAAATGGTTTTAACAAAGCCTAACAGGCATGCAAGCAGGTATTCCAATCTAATTTAACCGAACAACAAAAGCCTAGTTATATCAGCAGGATTCCAAATGCAATACCAGGGCTAATAACAAACAGGGAATCAGAATCTCACAACTTCACCAGTCAAAGGAGCAGCAATTTTTGCATAGATAAAATATAGGATAATGGATCATTGGCGTCACCATCCGATATTGACCGGGGAAAGAAACTACCTGGTCGATGAGGAAACCCGTAACCTGGTTTGCTGATGATGCCACAGGCACCTATGCCTCCATGCTTCTTCTTCCGAATCGCGGGAGAGGGAGTTGATGTCGAGGCCCCTTCACGGACTCCTCCACACTTCCTCCTTCCGAGTCGGGAGGGGGAAGTCGATGTCGAGGCACCCTGTTTCGTCTTCGATCTTCCGTTGATCTACGTCGAGGTTCGCCTCGAGATTATGCCGGGGCGGTGAGGGGATGGTGGGACCGGACACAGTGGGGTGAGGGCAGGAGTTCGGGCGGCAGAGGTCTAGGTCGGGTGGGCAAAAGGGGACGGGGTTAGGTCGGCTGGGGTTCTGGGGCCGGCAGACAGCAACAGCAAGAGGAGGAGAGGAGGGGAGCGGGCTGGGAAGGGGGGGTCGGGTTCGGGCGGGCAAGGGAGAGGGGGCTGGCTGAGTGGGGAAGGGGAAGGGGGACCAACGGCTGGGGTTGGGACGGGCGGCAGTCACAGGGAAGGGGGGAAAGGGAGGGGTGATCGGGGGTTTTGGGGGGGGGGGGGGGGTTTGTCGGATGGGGGTTGGGCGGGCAGGCAGTAGCGGCAAGGAAGAGAGGGGAGGGTGGGGCCGGCGGCTAGATGAGGGAGGGGTAAACGGGATTGGGTGATGGATGGTCCCACTAGGGTTTCACACGCCTAGTTGGGGGCCTAGGGTTTCACACACCTAGGTATGGCTCGGGTTTCACACGCCTCACCTTAACTCTCTCACACATGTGGGAAGAGATAAAAAAATTTTATTCATTGCATACTGAAGATAAAAATGAAAGGCCTATAAATAGGCTTACAACGACAGGCGAAAAAGCCCACTAATCGAGGTGGGACTAAAAGTACGCAACCAAATAACGGAATAGAAAAACAATAGCCAACATGGCTAGAACCACATGTTCAGATGTCGCCTCCTGCGCTGGTACACTCGCCAGGGCCGAGGCTCTATGTCCCCATCAGATAGCCCTCAAGAAGATGATCCCGAAGATCACAATGACAAAACTGATGAATGATGATCACCTGGGAAACACCCTCAATACAAAAGACGAGTGAATCTCGGACGTGCCGAGCAAAACACAGGCCATACCAGAATCCCTGGGCTTCTGCCAATGGCACAGATGCAATATACAACAAGATTGCCTCCAAACCAATGAGCTCTTGGCATAGTGCTAATTCCTCTTTCTCATGTTGGAGAGGTTCCATGTTAGACTCCTGATATGGACACAGGGTTTTAAATCTCGGCCGATACCGGTACGTACCGGCCGGTACGTACCGGTTTTGGCCGGTTCGAGACCGGTACTGCATCCGATCCCGATACCTGGCCCGTATCGGCCGGTACCGGTACGTACCGGTCCGTATCGGCCGGTTCAGGCCGGTACAGGCCGGTACCGGCCGGTACGGACCGGTACCGACTGGTTAAATTTTTTTTTTTTATGGGTTTTTTGGGTTTTTTTTAGATTTTTTTTCTCAACCGGTATCGGTCCGTACCGGCCGGTACCGGTACGTACCGGCCGGTACATACCGGTTCGGGGCCGACCGATACCGTGATTTTAAACCTTGTATGGACACTATGGAGCAAACTTTTCCTCAAGACGGTTGTGTCTTGTTTGCGTGTGTGAATCCTGACCATTGAGGTATGTTCACAGGATTATGGAGCTATTAAATAGCAACTGTTATCTCCCCCATTTTGATCTTCATGACCTTTTTGAAACCTTGCTCTAGTACCATGTCCAGGGGTGGAGCCACACAGGGCCAAGGAGAAGCTTCAGTTCCCCCCCTTAAAATCAGGAAAAAAAATCCCCCTATAGTCTTTAGGGCATCAAGATCACACCGGAATCCGATCCTCACCAAGTGGAGGGGCCGAGCAGGGGCGAAGCCGCTTTAGGACACTGAAACCTCACTGACAGCTAACTCCCCCTTAAAATCTTGTCGCTAAGCATTGGGGATTTCGCTGATTTCGCCTCGATGAGAAAATAGGAACACCGATGGTTGGTACCCGCCACTCCTCACAACGCTCGATCGTGCAGCCGTGCAAAAATTAAAAACCCTCACCGGCCGGTCGCCCACATCTAGGGTGGCAATGGGTCGTGTCGTGTCGGGTTCGTGTCGGGTCCGGTGTCATGTCGTGTCCAAAACCCCTAGACCCAGACCCGTCCCGTTTAACTAATTGTGTCTAGATTCTAAACCCGTACCCGACTCGCTAATAAACGGGTAGACTCGATAAGACACGGTAAGACCCGTTTACCACCCGGGTCTATTCAGTTGACCCAATCCGACTCGACCTGACCTGACCCGAAAGACCTGCTGGTATTATATATTATAGTATCAGATTGCGGGTAGACCCGACCCGACCCGACCCGTTGAATACTAAACGGGTCTTCTCGGGTCTACCGTGTCCAGACCCTAAACCCAGACCCGACCCGTTTATTAAACGGGTCTATCGTGTCTACCCGTTTACGAACCGAACCCGTTTAGCCCTGACCCAGACCCGCTAACTTTGTGTCGGGTCCGAAATTGCCAGCCCTACCCACATCTCGCTCCTTGCTCCTCCAGGAAGTAATTGTGGCTTCGCCCGCTTGACCGATCCAACAACCAAAAAAACAAAAAATTCTGCTCCAGGCTTGGGCATGTCAACGGGTCGGATTTAGACCGGATTCGGGTAGATCCCGATTTGATCCATTTATTTTTCGAATCGGATCGGATCGACCAAAAACTAATACCATATCCGGGATTTTCGAATCGGATTCGGATCTTGATCCGGTCCATTGACATGCCTGTCCAAGTTCCAGCTCGAACAGAGATTGAGATATACGATCCACGGTTCACCTGAGTCCTAACGTACAGAGGGGCCCAGCGAACACTACCTGCATAGATGCGAAGCCCATTCGTCTGCCGTTCGATGGTGTCATTGCGGACGGCTAGGATTAATTATCACCGACCAGTCTCTCACCGATCCGATCGTCTGCGGAATCACCCTCCCCTCTCACCGATCGGACCTGGGAACCGGAGAGACGGAGACTCCCCTCTCACCAGTCTGACCTGCGGACGGACCTCACCTCTGCGATCCTCTCTCTCGGCCATCAAAGGCGATTTCTTTCTTCCTCGAAGGGTTTCAGGTATGAAGGGGCAAAAACCTAACAATTTCATCTTGAATTCTTGATTAGGGTTTAGAACATGCAGTTTTCGTGCAATGCACTAGGGATTGACAGATGGTAATCTAAATTGAGCGATTCAAATCTTAATTATGTGCAGAATTACATTATTTAATTATTCTATTTAGATTTACATTGATGGCAGTTATAATCCTGATAAGAGTAGAGAGATTTTTTTTTTCTTGAATGTTATAAGAGTAGAGAGATGAAATGACCATGGTATTGAATCATTTCACTGTGCTAGTCTAATGATTCATGCCTTAATTTAGTTATGTAAATTGTTTTATGAACCATGACAAGATCTAAAAAGTAATACCAAATTATATTTTCAAACAAAAAGTGCAATGATTTTTGTAATATATAGTGTCACAAACTCTATAAATGAACATGTAAGCTTACACTCAAATTTTTTCTTTGTGGAAGTTTTCTGCAGATCGAGTCGAAAATAATCCCTTTTATCTTATTTAATTAACCATGTTCATTTTGTTGGGCTTGCTTGCATGCATAGGACTAGGGAGTTCTTCACATGGGTTTATTCGTCATTTATTTGATTAAGGATCATTTCCTCTTTCCTATTCCCAAAGATTAAGTGTTTGGTTTCACAGAAAGAAGATTGAAGCTGTGAAGCTTCACCAACTTGTAAATGGGAAAAGAAAATAAATATTTCTTCTACTTATGGTACCTACTTTGGTTCCGCCACCACGAGAAAGAGTTGGGTAATTTCTTATTAGATGCTAGTTAGATACTATTAGGTAAGTACCTTTATTATGAGATAAGAAAGAATCTGTGAAAATAATGGTAATTGACAGGAATTTCCCAACTATCTATGGTTGGCTACATGAAGCCGCCATCCATTTTAACATGGATGCATTCTCTTGGTGTCATTTTTTTCAGGCACTTTCTCACAACTTCCTTTCATGTTACTTTAGGTCTCATCGGTACATATCCGAGACCTTCTTGTCTTGGCCTCCTGGCATGTATCAGAACAGAGATATATCTGCGACCTGCTTTATATTTGACTGATCAGTGTGAGCACAATCTTCATAGGTAGAGTATGATGCTTTATGTAGACCCTAGTTGTATATGGTGTTTTATTGGTAAAGGATGACACCCATTTATAGGATATTCTTATTGCTCTATTTATCAGGCTGTGAATCTTTTAGCTACCCCATATGACATTTTAATGCTAGTAAATCACTGTAGTACGATTAATCTCATTAAGTAAATTCTATTTAGTGCTGCGCATCTCTATTCTTTATGCTGCTTATGAAATTTAAAATATTCTTCCCTGTTTTCAGGTGCATGTATTTGAAGATTGTTCAATGGGGTTGTCATCCATGACCACCATTAATGAGGGCATTCAACTTTGTATTTTTGACTTGAGAAGGGGACAGCATGAAGGCGAAGAACTTGACAAAATACTATTCTTTTTTCCTTTAGACTGTCCTTTTTCAATGCAACTATCTGTCATAGGACTTTGTGAAGGAATCATCACATTTACGAGGTTAGCATAACTCCTTTCAAGTTTCGATATCTCTAACATGCTGTTACCTTTAAAGGAAGAGTTCAACCAAATTTGGATGCCTTTCTTTTTTTTTTAGAAAGATATCTGAATCTCTGATCTGATATTTAGTGTCAACATTGGCTGATCTATACTAAGCCTTTTTTTAAGTTTGTGATATAAGTTTTTTTAGCACATTTCCCCCTTTCTTTTCCCTTTCTTTTTATATGAAAACTTAATAAGTTCACATATGTTGGGAACCTAAAGCTCAAGATTATTCTATCTATTGTTGCCTTTTCAGCTATCCAAATCTTTATGCCTTTGTTATGTTTATATAACACAAGTTAATACCCTAGAATTATTAAGCATGCATGCTTTGATAATTCTACGTACACTAGGCACTTCAGGTACATTTCAAGATTTTTGACGCATTGCTGTGATTTTCCCCACTAAGTTAATTTATTCACATGGAAAGAGTTCAAAAAGAAAACGGAAAGTTGTCTTTAGAAATGATCACTGAACCTTAACCGAACCGTGCAACCATATCATGTCAATATATTGTTGGCTTTATGGTTCGAAGTATGATCCATCAAACTTCGAGATCTTTCTATTTTAGGATTTCAATCAAAAAAGCAATCTTAACTTGAAATTGTTGCATCAGATTTTTTTCATGAAGTAAATGTAAACCTGGCCAGATGCCAAAAAAAAAAAATCTATATGGAAAACATACAAAGTATCTAAGTTGGAAATCCTGGAAATATGGAGAGTCACTAATGTACCCATCAAGTCAACCAATAATTTTAAGTTTGATTTTGTAATCTTTAGATGAATTTGGTTTGATATCGTTGGAAGCAAAATAAACATGGTTGAAATAGGCAAATTAATAAATTTGTAAAAAAATTTATATAAAGAAGCAAAAGGAATAGATGTAAAGCATCTTCGACTATAAGTTGTAATAATTACTTAACAATCTAAGAGTAATAATCATATCCTGAAACAATGCATATTGTTCTAATTGAATAACAGAAATAGGTATGCTAACATACAAGTTTGTCAAAGTAGATCGCTTAAAGACTGAAGTAATAGGCAATATAAAATTTTAAACTTTAAATGTCCTTTTAGACTGTTTAGCTATTTAAACATTGTCTAAATTGGTAAGGGATCATTTAGTTTGTTTATTGTTTAAAGGATGGCTCCACGATTAATGTGCAAACTTAATATATGCAACCTTTTATATATTTGGTTTTTAATTGAAAGGTTAATTATAATGTTTAGTATATAATAGTTTAAAGGTTAGGTTGTGTTTGATTTTGTTTCATGTTTGTTTCTTGAGGAGATTGCATAAGCTAAGCTGTTTAGCATGTCAGCATACTTAAAATATGCTAACATGAAAAGAAAGAGGGACCTTGGTCGTACCCACAACAAATTCCAGCCTTATACCATGGAACCTGTTCAAATTACTCTATTAGTGAAGAAATGTCTTCCTTCCCCAACAATTCTACTAGTGAATTCTATGTAGCCCTTCTTACTATATTTTCCTTTTTTACACATCCAACCATTGCTCTCCACCCCATCCTACGTCACTTTTTTCTTTCTTTTGCATCCAACTTCCCTCTTACCACCTTTCCGGTTTTTCCTCTTCCCTTTTGTCTCTAATCATTGATCACAGTCCCCAACATTTCAACTATTTTTCATTTTCATTTCTATCTTTTCTCCTCCTCATCTCATATACTTTACTCTTTCCCTATTTCATTTATTTCTCTTTGCATCCATCCATCTTGTTCTTCTGTCTTTATTCCCACCTTCTTTTGTACATTTTTTCCTGCAAGCCCCTTGATGCCTATGTTTGTTTTCTCTCCTTTTACTCATATATTAATATGATATTTTCATTATGTTAATATGTGGAGAACTAGAAATATGAAAACCTAACCTCATTATAAGGCTATACAACTTACACTCTATATAGGATTTACTATAAATCACTGCATTACATACTTCAACAACACTCTCAAACTCGTGGTGGTCTCCACTAGGAATTTGCCCCACATTGACATACCAACGAACCACACGAGCTATTGAAGTGGATTCACCTATGGGAAAAGAGACATCAAAAGATTCAAAACACATATCAATTGGTAATTGGATCACATTTGTACAAATTTGAGTTGTTGAAGTAGCTGAAAACAATGTAAATGCTACTAGGAAGCATTGGGACCACACCCCTCGGGCAACTATACCTGTATCTCCTATACCCTCACAGACATAGGGTAGAGAATACACGACATGCCAATTTTGAAGCAGCACAAAGTTGAGCCGTCTACGTGAAGAAGAGGCTGTTGGAGAGATCATGCAATAACATGAGGTTTTTTGTGAATTGGCTAAAGCGGAAAGTGCAACAACATTGCAAGTTCACTGAGAACACAAGGACGAATATTCAAATAATGATTTTTCTCTAATATTTGATATTTGCATTTAATATCTTTTTGAGGAACTGAGTTGGTTCCGCGGTGAATAAGTAATAGTACCTAATATCTATTAACTAATATTTTTTTAGGACAATAAATACAATATTAGTTATTAGAACGCTAATTTTTTGTATATGCATGAGTCCTTATAGATGCGTGCACATGTATTATTTAAGTGTATTATGAATCCTTCTACGTACGTATATAAAAAATATAAATATACATGTTTGTACTATGTTATGTTAGTTACGATTCTCCTTTGAATTCAAGCCGGTTATATAAACATCTCTCCCTCCTTTTCTTTTATTAGATGAACTCACTTTGATCTTGAGAGATCAAGAGTAACATACAAAAATTGAGTGCATTTAACAAGAATGGAGAATGCATTTACTAATTTCCTTATCTCTTATCTTTTGGTCATGGAATTTGACCCTTTTCTAAGAGGGAGGGATAAAAGTAGGGGAAGAAGAGCTCTTTTACTGCTTTCCTCACATACCTCTATGGTCATTCTCTTTCTCCTGTTGCATTCTGCTTTGTTGGTCATCATTCGTTGATGGTTGGTTGCCACTGTTAATTAAACTTCTTCATTCTTCCTCTTCCTCTCTTTCTCGTTCTAACAATCTAGTACAATTGAGAGCGTTGATCACATGGCTTATGATGCACTTCTAGTAATCATGTATAACCCCCTGTTTAAGGAGATCTCGATCTTGTGGAGATTATTTGGATGTTGTTTGGATCGTGCATTGTTGGATCATGACACATCTATGATGAAGGCTATTGTTTGATCTTTAGTGTATGTGACATCACCCGGAGTGGTTCAAAAGTCCGACCTTAGGAGGAGGGGAGTACAACGGGTATATGAAGGCAACGATACACTGCTCCTTTGCAGATGTGGAACTATTCCCGGTGACATTCAATACTTGGGCACACGTGGCAATGCACTATTGGAGGAGGCGGAGCGGGCCCATGTCTGATACCATGTGACAGTTTAAATAAATCTTTGTGTAGGTTGTGTGCTTGAACCTTGCTATTTTGGAAAGCCTTATGGTTCCATTTTAGGTGCCAAACACGAAGGTATGTGTGCTATCCACAAACAAGACAACAAGCAATCAAAGAATGATCACACATAACTAGGTGGTTTACTCTGAATTTTGATTCAGATATGAATCCTCAAATTATGGGATTATTTTTACTAGCTTTTAACATGAAAATAAAGCATACAAATTAATCCACAAACAACAATATATGATAAAAAAATTAGTGATTTCCAATTGATTAAAGATATGATGCTCTTGGGGCTCAATTAACCAGCATATGACCCTTGTTATAATACATAGACAGATCAGATGATGCAATGAGTAACAAGGTGTACACAATGAAAATGTATACCATGTGATGATACTGAACTAAAGCCATTGATTCCTTGATCTGATCATCAAGTATCTTCGTGCAAGTTTTGGCTTGAAATCAGTCCCTAAACAGGGTGAAAGACCAAAGGAGGAAGATGTGTGGCTTAAGAAGAGTTGGGATAAGAAGCAAGATGAAGTTTAAGAGGTGAAAAGAGTGGATACAAATGCTGGATTGCACTGCAGATTTCTGAAATTATTAAAACTAAGGGACAGGAGAGATACAAGTGCAAAATCTGCACTTATAAAAGGGTTTTTTCTTCAAAACATCGGATCTGAAATTCATGGAAGAGTATCTTATAGGCTTATTGATGTAGATCGATTGAGAAGATTTGATTGCTTTGCCCATCTGAGAATTTTACAAATTTTCATATGTATTTTTTTGGTTTTTGTGCCCCTAGATGTTCTTTATTTTTTGTTATCTTTCATTTGCCTGTCTCCGAGCCTCGGTCAGATGATCAAATCTTATTTTGCACTAGCCTAGGTGCAGGGGATATCCCACCAATCATGCGCCTATTTAGTGTGTGTTGCCCAAGTAGATTAGGCTAGGTTACTCTTTGATCGGATCATGGTAGGCCCAATCAAATGCATGATCAAATATTATCCTGTGGATCCCATCTTATTTAATTTGACGTAAGCTTGGGCTAAGTTATTTGGATCCTCCATTTGGGCCCATTTTGATCTCAACTTAAGTTAATTGGATCTTGACCTCCTTGGGCTTGTTTGACTTAATTAAACCCTCCTTTTGGCCAACATAAGCCTGATATGAGAATGAAGCCCCAGAGTGATTCTGCTCTCTCTCTCTCTCTCTCTCTCTCTCTCTCTCTCTCTCCATGTGAACCCCCTTTTCTTTTTGTAACCACAGGTATATGATGTCTCATGGCAAGATCTTTCTACCTTCGATTTTTCTTTACTCTCTTTCTATTGTTTTCTTCTTCCACCATGACCTTGCATCCTACTCAAAGTTATTATTACATTAAGTGGTGTTGGAGAATAATAGATTGTTGCTTGGGTAGGATTTCTATGTAAACAAATCTTATTGTGTAAGCTTGTTGTTTTGCATTAGGAAAAAACATGTTTTTGCATCAAAACATCATGTGCATGCTTGGATTCATATTGTGATTGCATATTAGTGCTTGCATAAGTTTACCCTCTTCCTTTAAGTCCTTTGCTTGCATATCAAGTTTTCGGTGAATTGATTGTATAAGACCCAACATATTTTTCCTGATATAATTCCCACCCTTTTGTCTTTCTTGTTTTATTTCCCCTAAAATAATAAACTACTGTTCAAACACAAAAATCATGGTTGTGGAAGCTCGTTCTTCATACAATTCATACATGTTGAGAAAGACTAAATACTCTCTTCGCTCATTTCCTCACTTAGATGGGGCATATGAATTCCATTAAAATTTGAAAGAATCTATTACGTACAAGTTATAAGAGAAATTCTAAACCTCCAATGTGAAGCTGGCACAAAAGTCTTTTTTCCTTACCAATATCAAAAAGTGATTCCGGAGAGAGAGAGAGAGAGAGAGAGAGAGAGAGAGAGAGAGAGAGAGCGAGAGAGAGAGAGAGAGAGAGAGAGAGAGAGAGAGAGAGAGAGAGAGAGCTACACGATAAGATCACATATAACACCTCCGATGTGAAACCGGCATGAAAGCCTCTTTTCCTTACCAATATGAGAGAGAGAGAGAGAGAGAGAGAGATTCCGGAGATCACAAAAGTCTTTTTTCCTTACCAATATCAAAAAGTGATTCTGGAGAGAGAGAGAGAGAGAGAGAGAGAGAGAGAGTTACACGATAAGATCACATATAACACCTCCGATGTGAAACCGGCACGAAGGCCTCTTTTCCTTACCAATATGTGAGAGAGAGAGAGAGAGATATGATTTTGATAAAATTCAGTAAATAGTGTTGAAATAAGAGTTGATATTTATAAAAATAACAATCATATGGGGATGATTAGGCCTGTCAATCGGGCCGGGTCGGGCCAAGCCTTGCCCGAACTCGGCCCGTATATGAATCGGCTTTTCCAAGCCCGAACTCAGCCCAAACGTTTTCCACTTTATTCAACCCAAACTCAGCCCAATTTGTTTTTCGGGCTTCGGGCCGAGTTCGGTCAAGCCCAATTAAGATTTACAGTGAATCAAAATGCAAAAAAAAAAAGGACATCTAGTACTACAAGCATAGATGTAACAGAAGATTGGGAATCTAGGATGGAGCCATGGAGGGCGTTCGAATTCGATCGGTTAGGGGCTTTAGTGCAAAAAAGAGACTTTTTTTTGTTTGGAAGGAAATAAAATAGAAGATTGGGAATCTGGGATAGTATTAGTGGGACTCCCAAATTTGGAAATGGTATATTGACCATTGAATTAGTGCTGGCTGTCAGTCAACTATGGAAAGAAGATGTTGGAGGGTCGGAGCGACTCTTGGTTACTCAATATGCTTGGGTAGTACAAACTGTATAGGGGATTCAATGCTTCATGGGTTTTTAAATTGATTATATAAGCATTCGGGTTCGGGCTGAATATGGGCTGGGCTGAACCTGGCCCGAGCCCGGCCCGAATTAATTTTCGGATATAAAATTATGTCTGAACTCGGCCCAGCCCGAATTAATTTTCGGGTATAAAATTATGTCTGAACTCGGCCCAGCCCAAATCCATTTAAGGCTCAACCCAATTTTTTTCGGGTCGGACGGGCGGGTATCAGGCTAGCCCGGCCCAATTGACAGTCCTAGGGATGATCTCTCCCTTAAATATATAAGCTAAGCTACTTGAACCGTAAGAAACCTAATCTAAATATAACCCTTCATTTACTTAAGTTAATCTAGCCCTTAAAAAAATGGCATAACTAAAGAAATAAAAATTAGACATTTATGACCACAATTTTACGCTAGCCCTTTTAGCCTATCATAATTGGTGAAAATGAGCTTGTTTAGTGTTCGAATCTATCCAAATGGTGCACCCCATATAGAAATTTGAACAAACATATTAAAAATTAGAAACAAACACACATCTCAAGTTTTGACCCTTAGAAGTTTCGCTTTATGTGATCAGAAAATAAGATGTAAAATTAAAATTATATCTTAACCACTAATGTAAAGGCCATTACACTTAGCAAATAATCCTTATGGACTCCTAAACCTATTTCGAATGGATTTGAGCATAAAAAAGGTGTTCTGTTGCGATTGTTGGGTCGATCGGGGGCCAAGGTGCAACCCATATGCTACTGCATCAGGTCAGGAGCATATCTCATCGAGTCTTTACGAATAGCACACATGCTCCCTTTGATACTCTACTGCATGCAGCTGGACAACTAGAACATAATTACGTGCTTGCCCTGTGCGCAGATGCTTAGATTTGGGCATGCCACAATTCTTTTTGCAAACTTTGTTTCTTTTTTGATGTTTGTGCTCCTAAAGTTGAAAGACAATTTTTATAAGCTGCATGATAATGTTCTTTTGCCATCTTTTATGTGTTATGATTGATACCCATTCTTTGATATCCGTGGCTGGCTAGTATTTCAGCTTGCTGTAGTTGGAATTCTGATGGGGCTGCTTTTTTCTGGGATGCTGTTTTGTGCCGACTGGTGTGACATTTTGGGAATTGTGATAGTTTTTTGAGTGGGCTCTGATGCTTTGTACAATGGGTTTTTTCATTTTTCTGTTGGCAGCCATTGTGTCTCTTACCATGCTGTTATTGAACTTGTCTTCCTGTAGTTATGTGGATTTTGTTGATCTTGTGGCAAAATTCAAAGTTCTATTTTTTTTATTTCTTCGATCTTTTGTTGTTGCTTTTATTTTAGTTTCCTTTCTTAGATATCAAATGTAATTGGAAGGATTTTCTTTCCTCTGTTTCCAGTTTGTACAATGCCATTATACTGTTGACCTATTGTTTTGATACTTCACTTCTGTGCAGGATTTTTTCTCCAGAAGCTGCTTGTGAGGTCATAGAAGCAGAGAAACAGTCCCATGTGTTCTTTGAGGCTGAGTCAGATATATGGATGGTTATGGTATGATTTTGTTTTTCTCATGTGATTGTTGCTAATGAGTAATAGAATTGTTACAGGATAAAGTTTACATCCATATAGATTGTTTACAGGGATGTTTGTTTTGTGGTATCTTGATTTGCCAACTCTTTTTTTACTATGAGTTTTTTGTGGGTTTGAGGTTGATAGGGTTGCCTGCATGGATATGATATCTTGTTTAACTGATTATAGGGCTTCAGTCCTTTTGAAGTTCTGTAAATTGATCTTAAATATCACAAACCGGCCTTATCCTTGTTATGCCCTTAATTTTCCATTTGCCTGTTGGGCCATGAGAATTCAGCTTTCAGAGAGTGGAATATGTGGTGAGCTGCACTCGTCTCGTGGTGCGGGAGCATCCAGAGGTCAGTCAGAGTTCCAAAGGTTTGCAACTCATTGAAGGCCCATACCTGTCATTAGTTAGTTACTAGGAGTCATTTTAAGTTGCTTTATCGTTGCATGTTATTTTCTAGTTTTTTAGGATTTTCTAGATTTTTATTAGTTTTTCAATGTTCAGGTGTAAAATCATAATTTTGGTCAATATTATATGGTTTTATTCTATTGGTTGGGTTAGAATTATTTTCCTGTTTTTTTCAGATTTTTTTGGAATTTTTTATGAACTTTCACAGTAGTGAGTTTTTGGATCAAGTTGGCCAACCCAAGTTCCGTTAATCATGTTTGTCGAGTCAAGTTAGTTGTCTACTCAAGTTAACAGCTCATGACCACTTTTCCATTTTTTAAAAATGATTTTTGAAGTAATTTTGGGGTTAATTTCAGAAACCAATATTTGGAGGTATTTTTAACTTTCAAGTCATTTGAGCTAATCGAGTTCCATTAGTGGTCCTAGTGAGTCGAGTCTCAGATAGTCTTAGTCGCTTGAGCCAGTTTGGGCTGGATTTCATTTTTTTATTATTATAATTTCTATGTTTTTTCATGTTTTTAAGGTAGATTAATGTCTCAGGTGACAATGCGGTACAAAATTTCTCGAAAAAAAGACAATGTGGTTACAATGCTTTGGTGCATCATCATTATTGGAGGAGTCCTTATAAAGAAAGGATAAATATGCATTGGGCGATCTTTTAATGCTATAGAAGCCTCATGTGATCCTTCTCTCATCTCCAATTGGTGTTTAGCTTTCTGTTTTTCATGATCTGATATTTCTCATGGGATTGCATTGAAGTGTGAGCCCTATCATATCAATGATAGCCAGGGAATTCCCCCCACGCTGAAATCTGATTGCATGTGGAGTTTCTTCACAGGAAACAAGACTCACATTAGTCTTTTTTCACGGGAATCATATTCCCATGACATCATCAATTGCTGTGGATCCCTCCCCCTCTCACGAAGTCCTCCATAACAGGATCACCCTCAAATTGGAAGAAGGCCACACAGGCTCTTTGTCCTTTCTCTTCGTTTGGGCATGAGAGGTTGATGATGGTCCTCATGACGTGCAGGAGATCAGAACAGACTTAGATGCTGTGGTTTCCTCTCTCGATCCATCACACAGCTTGTAGAAGAGTTCTCCTCCATGTAGGTCATTGGCTCATCTATTTTGGGCTTTATTTCTTTCTTTTCTTCTCATTGAAATAATGTATTTGAAGAATGGAAGTATAGAATTAGGGTCTGTATATGATACAGGATCAGCATTGTTCTTTTTCAATAACAAGGGGCCATCTTCCCCATAATGTAGTAGTTTTAAGTTTAGATTTTTAATAGAATAATACAACAAATTGCTGTTTTCTAGTTAACAGAGCTGATTCGGCCTTTTGTTTCATCTTTTTAATAGAATAATGCAACAAAGTTCTGTTTTCTAGTTTAGCAGAGCTGATTCGGCCTTTTATTCTCTCTCTCTCTCTCTCTCTCTCTCTCTCCCTCCCTCCCTCCCTCCCTCTCTCTCTCTCTCTCTCTCTCTCTCATGTGTGTGTGTGTAATTCTCTATGAGTTGGTGAGCATGTTGGAAGATCAGGTGATCCGTGGCATCATCTCCACTTCCATGCAGATTTAGGATGTTATCTGCTTTTGGAAAACCGGATATAACTCTAATTAGTTGCTGCCAAGGCTCAAAAAATCTAATTAAAATTACTGCCACGGAAAAAATCAGTTTGGGTAAAGGCCAATTGGAAATATGACATGCAGAATCGTCCGCCAGGGATTTGTAGAAAAGTCATGATTGATAGATCATTTGAAATCATTCAAAATAATAAAAATCCTCATTTTTTTAAATGTTTACAATGTTGTAAATAATTTAGAAATACTTTGTTACTTAGAGTTCCCAACTGGTGGATATTATAGTAATGTTATTTGTGTTCCAAAGAGTGTATCAATGTTTGAATTATGATTGTGCACAATTTTTTCTGCAAAATTTCATCATTTAATCAATATTTCTATGTTTACACTGTTGTGCTTCAGTACAACATATAGAGAAATACATGCTATGTGAAGCTCTGCACCCCTAGACATTGTCGAAATCATCAAAATCATCTGTGTGTGTGTGTGCTCACATCGAAGTTCACATTAGAATATGACAAGGGCCAAAGCTCTTCAAGAAATCTGTGCCCATCAACGCTTTATCCATCATCCGCAATAACTCTGACCAATCATTGTCGACAATCTGCAAATGTCCCCGGCGCCTCACACTCGGCACCCCTTCCTAGACTCCTTGATCCGTCTTCGCTCGATTTGTAGTCCATTGTCTTGCATATCTTGCTTGATGCCTATGCATGTTTCTCCACTGTGCCTCCATATCTGGAACTACACCTAAATTGACATTCTTATAGGTTCGTCAAGAGGATGAATTAGTCCACCTGAGATCTCCGCCTCATGCCCCGTGGCTCGGTGTCCGTTCGACACTGATCGCTGCGCTTGCTCGACGCATCACCCATACCGTCCACACCGTTTGCTGACTGCACCCGCACCTCGTGCTTCACATGCGTTTGTATTTGCGCATCCATGCTGGTTGCATTGGTCGACCATCCTCTTTGCTCCGATGACCAAACCTAGCACCTCTGTGTTGCTTTCCATGCCAACACTCCACCCCGATCGGTGCTCTGACTCGTCAGCAGCACCAACCGCTCATACCGTTGTCCATACACTCGAGGTTTGCAACACTTGTTGCTCCGCCTCTGTCAGTACTTCAATGATTGTTCCCGGACTAGTCTTTTCTATGTATCCACAGGAACCAATTGCTCACTCAGCGACTGGTGACCATAGGGTCAAGCAAGGGTGGATCTGCAACGTTGTGAAGATTATCACCACGTTCTTCAATAGCTACAGTCGATATATGTAGAAAGATGGGATGCGTGACCTAATGGGAGGCTGCTTTGAGTTGCATTGAGCCGCCCAACATATTCAACGGTTAAGCTATGTATTCTTTGTTAGTGATCCATTACCACTCAAGTGCTATCTTGGTTACCTCTTATGCTCTATGTTTGCCTTTCGCTTAGGCCTTGCAAGTCAACATTCAAAAAACTAGGTTGACATTTTAGTGATAGATGATATCTTTAGGCTTAATGACAAGTTGCATCAATCCAGTTAGGGAATAGCAAGTCTACTTTGGTATTCTGGCCTCTTGTTTAGGTTTCTATAGATGTTATTATTTGTTGGTTTACACATTATTGTCTCTGATTTGTACAATTTACCTGATTGACTCTTTTGCATTCCCTCATTTTTTGTGGCTGTAAATTTATAAGACAATATTTACTTCGCTTGCAGGTAGTGGAGAAAAATAAAGATACTGAATCTGTTTGGAGGTCTGATGCATTACGAGGAATTCTTAAGGAAGTATATTCTCTTTTTGTGATGTTTCATGGATCTCTACGATCATTACTTGATAAACAGCCAAGTGGTGAACTTGCCCGTAGTCAATTGTATACCTTTATTGTAGATTACTTAACTGGTAAGACCTCCTTATGTCTCATTCACGTGAGGTTAAACTGCAACTGTCCATTCTGAATGCGCATTATTGGCACTGGTTTTTGCTGTCATTAACCTTGCCAAGTTTTTGGCTCTCTTATATTCAACTTCACTCCAAGCAGATTTTCATGTTGGGAAGAAAGTCCAAATGCCATCCTTCCGTGATTGTTTAAGGGCGAGAGGAACTGTTCAAATGCTGACCGTATCACGAGAGGTGGCAATTGAAGTTCAGGTTTGCTGAATGAGTTACGCTAATGGGATAGAAGAAATGAGATATTAGTTCTAGAGAAATCCCTAGAATTTTACATATATATATATATATATATATATATATATATATATATATATATTTATAGGGGTGTTACGGTGAGCTATGAGCTATGGGAGGAGAAAGTGAACTACGATTGAAATTGCCACGCTATAAGGTTTGGAATTTGTTGAAATTTGGTGTGTGTGTGTGTGTCTAGGGTGAGATGATCATCCTCACCAGTTTTTAACAAATTCTAAAACTTCTAGGGTTATCAAATGTGCTAAGAAAAATTAGCGGTTACTATGGATGGTCGATAAAGCTTCTACCGTTTGATGATCCTAGAAGTTTTGGAATTTGTTGAAAATTGGTGAGGATGATCATCTTACTCTAGACAACACACCCACCAAATTTCAACAAATTCCAAAACTTATAGGGTGGCATTTTCGATCGTAGCTCATTTTTTCCTCTTATAGCTCATAGGTCATTGTAACACTCCTCTCTCTCTCTCTCTCTCTCTCTCTCTATATATATATATATATATATATATATATATATATATATATATATATATATATATATATATATATATATATATATATATATATAAAAGGGGGACCGTGGTCCTTTCCTCCACTATACATGATAGTCCTCCCTTCTAAGAAGGTGTCATGCGGCACTTTTCAACATATTTTTGTTGAATGCATTGTCAATCCACTCTAATTAGATTATGATTAGTAAAAAAATTCAAAGAAAAAATTTAAAACAATTTGATCAATATGAAACACATTAAATGGTAATCTACAATCTGCAAACACATTTTGTTGGGACTCTAAAAATGTTACTTGAAATGTTACTTGACATGTGTTTCTTGATAATTGTTTGGAGGGGTGATCCTAAGTTGATCAAGGCCTAACTCTTGTTGAAAGGTGGACCTTGGTCAACTTTGGTTCACCCCTCCAAAAATGGTCCGGGAAAAAAAGCATGCCAATTAGCATTTTTAGCATCCCAAAAAATTGTGCATTTGCGGATAGCAGATTGATGTTGAATGTGTTTTAGCTTGATTGAATTGTTTTAGGTTTTTCTTTCTTTTTTAATAATCATAGTCTAACTAGAGTGGATTGACCATACATTCAACAAAAATAGACGGAAAGGTGCCACATTGCACCGTTTTAGAAGGGAGGACTAGCGTTTACGGAGGGGAGGACCACGGTCCCTATTCTCTCTCTCTCTCTCTCTCTATACATATATATATATATATATATATATATATATATATATATATATATATATATATATATCTTGCTGATAATTTGACTGTTTGATTTTCTTATTTTCAGTATCCTATGATCTTTTGATTCTATGATTGATTGTGTTCTTAAATGTTTGTTTTCCTCTTGATTAATTTGTAAAACTTCTTAGTGGTATAATGTTTTATATAAAAATTGAGTGGCAAGTGTTGGGGTTAACACATATTGCCGTCAAGGCAAGAAGCAATCTTACTTGCGATCCTGTTGATGTATACTTTATAGTAGCATTAATTGTCTAGATGGGACATGGCTTGATGGCAGTAGCAGACTAGCAATTGTTGTCTACCAATTGATATGCGGTCTTCAGACTATTTTCCCTTGACGTTTTAAGTTGATAACACTATTGTTTTTCAGTTTCCTATTAGAAAGAAACCTCAGTTTTTACATCATTACTTCACTGAGCCTGTGAATTATTCCCATACAAGTCATTATTTTTGGGTTCACTTACAAATGTTGTTCATGCAAAGTCATCTCTCATGAACAATGTACCAAAAATGTTTGTTTTTATTTTCTTGAGAAAGTATATGCTAATTTTATATTGACCTACTCTTTGCTTTTAAATGTTCAACTTACCAGCTTAAAGTTCATGGAACTTGGTACTGAATTTTGTTGGCCTTTAGCTTTGCTTAGGAATCTTATAGAATGACCTGTTCTATTGGTGTATTGTTAACATGGATACCATCTTGAAGAACTAAGTTGATATTTCATTCATTGCTTAATTACCCAATGACAATGCTTTTTCCTTACATTTTTGCAGTCACTTGTCACAGTAATGGGATCTTCAAGTGTTGGAAATATATTTTGCAACTCACTAGTCTTATTTCAAGACTTGTTGGTGTCCACGACACTTTCCCCTGTACGGTTGCATATCTATCCCTTCTGATTTAACTGATTGCTTCTTAAGTTTGTGTATTATATGTTTCCTAAACATGGACTCAAAATTATTTCAGAACTATAATGTATGCTGGTTAGTTATGTAGCTTTTACTAGGAAATTTACCCTTATGATTTGCATGGTAGGATGACACGGCAAACCTATACACCTATGCTGTCCTGAGATTGACTCCACATGCTTTATCCTCCAATACAAGTTCCTGGTCCTATTTGTGGAAGGGAACTTCTGCAGCCAATGTTGCTGCAGGTTCTAGTTTACTAAATGCTGGATCTGCATCAGAGGCATCTCCGCACACATCTCGTGATACGTCCCCCGGTGGACAAAGTCAGATATATCGTTTCCCAAGGCCTCTGCAACGTGACGGATGGTCAAAAGGAAAGGATGGTTTTGTTGTCAGTGACATTTGGGGTGCTGAAGTTGGTAATTTGATTCCTGTGACCCCAACTTTGTGGCTCCAACAGACGGAGGAACGGATGTATCTTTGTGTTTATCAGCACAGGAACTTGACTACAGTACTTCTCATTCCTGTTAGCCTTTTGATAAATGGTGAACAAGGCATTGCTTTGGTAAAGAAGCAACTTCTTGAAAATGTTGGTACTTTTTCTTCATCAAATTCTATATTATTTTTTGTATTTCTTACTAAACTCCTATATTATCATGTGTCATTGGCTTTCCCTTGTCCCTTACAGATTGTCATGAGGTTCGTTTTCATCACTAACCTTATCAGTGAATCCACTGAATCGTGACAAGGAGACAAAAGGGCTAGGAATTTTATTTACAAATATAGAACATATCAAGGAGACAAAAGTCTTATTTGTAATAAATGGTGGTAACTTATAACCGAATCAACAACGCTGATCAGCAATTTTTGATTGTGAAGTAGACTCAAGTTTGCTCTGTCCTGATTGGACACATATATTTCAGTTTTGTTTTGACATCTAGAAATTGAAAAACTTGATTATAAGTTCTAGTATTTGCACTTGCATTTCTATAGTGATGTAATGTTAGGTTTCCTTTCCCGTGGCTAGTTATGCCTCTGAAGTGACTCATGTGTTTCATCTTGTCTGATCTGGACATGCAATGGAGGTTCTTGTTATGAAAAGACTAACTCCCAAGAGGAGCCATCAACATACTAGTCATGTAGTAGAAGGTGACTTCAGCAACATAATTATTTTACATGTTGGAAGGAATGATCCCCGAAAGCTCTTACACTTCAACAAAATTAAATATCTTGAATTTTTTTGGTGAGATTAAATTATCCTAAGCTTATTATTAATGAAATGGAAGTCTTTTGCTAATGAGGAAGTGGAGGGATGTTCACTGTTCATTGTTGGAAAATTCATACACAACATGATTAAATGCATAACCGAAGACATCAAGCATGTCATATATATTTGGGGTCAAATTTATGAATCATTCTTTGTCAATCATTCATGTTAAGGGCTATCTTTGTTGTTGCTACAAATTTTTTCATATATTTTCTAACAACTTCCATCAATGTTATTTTAGGTCTTACCCTCCTGCTTCTTGATTCCTCCACACTAATCCAAAAGCCTCCCTTTACCAGGACCACCTCTGCTCTCTGTCATAATGTCCATATCACCTTAATATGTTCTCCATTGTTTTTTCGTCACTTCGTACAAGCTCCTACACTTCCATAATATACTTATTTCTCACCCTATACCTCTTGTTTTGGCCGTACATCCACCATACATTCTCATCTCTACGATGCTCATCTTGTTTGCTTGAGCCCTCACCTTTACGTTTTAAAGGAATGCATACAAAACAGTTCACTTAGGTCCCATATTCCTTAATATTGGGCAAAAACAAAGAAACTAAAAGAAAGACTAGGCCTCCAATTCACTTATTGAAATTATTCCACCAACTCAGTAAGCACAAATTTAGGGATTTCACCCAAATCCACTTATTGTCTCTAAGACAGATCATACTTTATAGTTTTTCTTGAATATAGTGTTTTTCAATTGGAAATCAATTGTTCAATTGAGTTTTATAGATTTTAAAAGAGTATATGTGTTGCACTCCACAATAAAGTTGTAATGTTTGTAACTTTTTTAGTGAATCTTAGAAGTTTATTTAGGGATTCTATGTTATTTTTTAATAAATTTCCTAGAAGTTTTTGGGAATTCAATGGGGACGGAGTAGATCTATAAAAATCCTTAGTTGAATATCTGTTTTTGCAAACATTTTAAGCTGGGATTTGGAGATTAATTTCCAAAACTGACTCGTTATTGCCTAGGAAAGTGACGGTTAAAAATGTTTCTATGTGATTAACCTTTAGGTCAAATTTCTTGAGTTTGTTAATAGTGTAAAAGGGTCATTTGTGATGTAATACAATTACAATTAAAATTTGGAGATTTAGTTTGTTTCTTCAAAACCTTGCTTTAACCTTTCAAGATGTTTAAATAACCAAATTCACATTTGTTATTGGCACATAACCCTATCATAGCCATAAATTCAAACAAATAACATAGGCATAAATATAACCATATTAGATAATCTATTATTTTTGGAACATTTCATAACCACGTATCTAAAAAAAAAACAATTAAAATTACTCGTCTAAATCACCTAACCATCTCCCATCATCGTCACTCTTGTATGAATAATCCTTATATATCTCTTTTGACTTTTTGCTCGTCAAACCCTGAGAAGATGAACACAATAGTTTTTTTTCCCCATTAATGATGCATGGTGTTAGCCATCGATAAAGCAACATGGACCTATAAAACTAAACGAGATCTAAAAACACTCAATTTGAACCCGACTAATCTTTTTTTTTTAAAAAACAATTACAAAACTAGGTGCCTAGGCGCGCCTAGACTCCACCGCCCGCCTAGCCATGGCCTAGGCGGTCGGGGGTCTAAAACACCTAGGCGATGGCTTAGGCGGCGCCTTGACTACACTAGAAGAGATTGAATGAATGGAATACATGGGATGATCAAGAAGAAGTAGAGAAGAAGCTATATGATCAAGAAGGGAAAAGAGGGGTATGTTAGGGTTTTGTTATTCATATATCCAAATATCTAAAGGAGTGTTTTTGTTGTTATAGATCCATGGGGGAAATGAAAGGGGATCATTGAAGGAAGCATGGGGAGATCAAAAGGTTTCATGGGACGAGAAAAGAGGACCACAATCTAAGAGAAAAAGAGTGGGAGAGTTACCTGAGAGAAAGGAAGAGAGGAAGAGGGATGGATTCATGTAAGCTGATGGGGAGGCAGATGGGAGACGTTGTACGAAAGAGAGTTTTTCGTTATGTGTAGTCTTTGTTTCTCATAGAGGGACTAAAAGGCTATATCTGGGCTAGCGGATATCGGGTTCACATAAAGGGGAGAGATAAAGGGAAGGATGGAGGACTAAGATAATATGAGGGCATTCATCGTTGCATTGCATCCAAGGGCCCATAATTGTTTCATTTAAGTTATATCCGATGGTCATTGAATGAATCCATTGATGGATTTAAGTCAATTGGATGCGTGTTTGGATCTACGATTCATATCATTTAAGTAATGGGCTACAAATGACTAAACACAAAAGGCCCAATAGGAACTCAAACGAAGTCTAAATAAGTGGAGTCAAACACAAACCAGATTTAAATCTACATTAAGCCCACGAGGACCTAACCAGTAGCAATCTAGCCTAATCTACAAGTTCACTCACTCACACACTTTTAATAGTCATGTTTGGAGCGAGAACCCTTGCACTAGGGCTATTACAAAATGGTCTTCTGGGAGTCTGATCAAGGCTTGATGATGGCCATTGGAAAGATAATAAAAAATCACAAACAACAAAACACATAAAAATAAAAAATACATAGGGGCAAAAAATCATTTGCCAGGCTGGGGCAAAACGATGAAAACATGTCATGGCCTGTATCAATTCTCTCTAAGTAGAAATCTTGGCTCTTAACGAGTTGGACTCAAGAATTTGCTAGGAACTCTTCTCGCCCTGTTGTTGATGGAATCCGGCGAAGGTGCTGACGGAATCTGGCAATGACTCCGGTGGTACCTTTGGTCCGATGGATCTAGATGAGACAAGGATATGGTTAAATGATAAATTGGAATTGTGGAGGAAGACTTTGGAAGACAAGGGATTAAAAATAAGTCTAGCTAAAACCGAATATATGTAGTGCAATTTTAATGGAAATAATAATGTTAATGAATCCCACTCAAAGTTGATAGCCAAGGGGTACAACAATGTGATTGTTTTCAGTATTTTGGGTCTATCATGCAGAAGAATTGAGAAATAGCAATGTTCTAAAAAGAGCTAGGCGCTAGTCGGGCGGTGGGGGACCTTCTAGCTAGCGCCTAGGCATTTTTGCATTTTTAAAACTATTTTGATATTATATATAATATATACTTTTTTAACTTACTGTAAATTCAAGATTATCCTAACTATTATTTTAAAGAGCTTGTATTATTTACATAACCATAAACTCAAGATTAATAAGAACAAAAGAAAGCATGATATTATCTCAGATAATATCATAATAACCATAATATTAGTACATTCCAAACCATACATTTATAATTACCAATAATAGAATAGCATCTATATACGTTCTAGTGCCTAGACCAGCCTAGACCCGCTTGGGACCGCCTAGGCGGCCGCCTAGCCCTGCCTAGAGGCCTGGGCTGCTTTTCTGCACCGCCTAGAACTGGGCTGGGCAGTGGGGGGCCTTCTAGCGCCTAGGCACCGCCTAGGCTGCTTTTTAGAACACTGAGAAATAGATGATATATCTAATAGGACGAGAGTTGGTTGGATGGTGTGGAGAGGGGCCTCGGGAGTGCTATGTGATTGATGCATGCCTTTAAGACTTAAGGGTACAAGACAATAATAAGACCAGGAATGTTATATGGGTTGGAATGTTGGCTCTTAAAGAGTGCTTAAGCTCATAAGATGAACATGACAGAGATAAGGATGCTAGGGTGGATGTGTGAAAGAATTATGAGGGATAGAGTGAGGAATGAGTGTCCTAAAGAAAGTGTTGGAGTGGCCCCAATTGAGGACATGACAATAGAGAATATATTAAGATAGTGGACATGCACAACATAGAGCAGAGGCGGCCTTGATAAGGAGAGGGACTCAGATTAGTGTGGATCATGTCTGAGATTATTGTGGAAGGTCCCAAGCAGAAGAGGAAGACCTAGAATAGCATCGATGGAGGTTGTTAGAAAAGACATAGAAAAGCTTTAATTGACATCATATATAAGCCTAAATAAAAATTAATGTCGAAGAAGGTTTCATAAAGCCGGCCCCAAGTAGTTGGGGCATGATTTGATGGTTATGGTATCAATGTTACTTTGTTGTTTGTTTGTGATTTTGACTTTCTGACATGTTGTATGTGATTCTTCAATGTTTTTAACTGCGAATATATCCTTTATGGTGTCTTAATTAGCCATACATGAATTTCTAATAAAGCACGTGATGATTTGGATACAAAGATGTCAAAAGCTCTCCGACTTAATTATATAATTGCTTCATAAGTGTATCTATGCGCATCTTTAGATGATTTTTCACATGCTCGGTTTTTTCATGCTAGTGAGTGGCAATATGCACAAGACAATTAAGTATGGAAACACATATGGCAATATTTTACGTCAAAATATTATGGGTATGATACTCCAGTTCAAACCTAGCTTTGTTATGCATGTTTGTGCGACCAGGTGTTCATACTTGGTTGTTCGTTATTGGGATAAATAAGAATCAAGGCCATACAAGTACCACATTTTAATATGCTGACCGTTGCTCTATTCTTTTCTTTGGTTCATGTCTATCACAGGCATCACAGAAGATAATGTATATTGAAGAGAAACTATCCAGAGGATGGGGTGGTGAAAATGCTTATCATGTCAGTGGGTATCGCTACTTACTCATGGACAATGATAGGAGTATATCAAGGGCTTCCCCACCTGGAAAAGTCACAACTCTGACAAAGGTTTGGTTTGTAACATACAAGTGCATGCTATATATGACTGCCTGTTAATTGTATCTTTTTATGTATCGGATTTGCATTATACCCTTGTCTATTCTAAGAGTTATTTGATCTTGGGTTCTATGACATGTAGGCTAACTTATCATCTTATATAAAATGTGGAAATCTATGATTGTGTCAATAGAGAGAAGCATTGAAGGTAACATACTACATAAAAAAAGCTATGAAACTAAAGGGGAAATAGGAGATGAGGAAGTGAGGCCATCCTATCAAGAGAGTGAGGATGGTTAAAAAGGACATTGGATCTCGATATTCATGATCTGCTTATGTATTACAATGAAGATAAAATGCTTGTTAACGTGATTAAGGAGCTCACTTATCGGCTATGTTATAAGAAGTTGAAGCCGAACAATTTTACCAGTGCTCATAGTACCATTGCACTTACTTTCCCGGGATATTCAACTAAGAAATCGAGGAAGCTAGTGATGAAGCGTCTATTAGACATCACCGATGCAACTGACATCAGAATTGTTTCGAGACAATGCTAGTACTTTGCCATTGCACTTGCTCATAGATGAAGCTGCAAAGAGAAAGTAGCCCACGATGTAATAATCCATGAAGCTGCAACATTAGTATTATAGGTACCTTTATAATGGTGCTACACTAAACAGACACTCTTTCCTCTGTTAGGTGTGAAGGAGCATAAAATTGAAGACCAAGCTGTATTTTGGGTTGTGGAGTGCATTGCTGATGCAGAAAAGAAACATTAAATTTCAGTTCTCATAAATTGGGAAAACTTTCGTTGACAATAGATATAGCTCTAAATAGAAATGAATAACAAAGAAGGATTCACAAACTCCGACCCAACTAGATGGGACATGGCTTGATGGTCTTGGTTACAGCACATATATTTACAGCAAATCTAGGAAGCACGGACACTTCCCTATGCCTCCTGTACCCGTGTCGGACACTTGTCGGACACCGACACTCGCCGGATACTCGTTGGACACGCACCAGACACGCATGTGCCGTGTCCCATGTGCTTCCGGGAGCCGGACACGGTTGGACACTTACCGGGCACTCACCAGACACTCGTCGGACACTCGCTAGACATGCACCGGGCACGGCGGGTTGACGGGTTGTTCAATATAGGGTCGGGTCACAAGCTGCCTTAGAGGATTAGATAGGTTGAAGCGAAAACTGAATCGCAGACGTTCTTTTGCATGTCATTTGGGTTTGAGTATAATTCACTTGTCAGGTTGGTTGTAACGGACGGTTACGATTCAATTTTGGCTTTAAGCTATCTGATCCTCTGAGTTTTCAGATAGGTTGAATCCAAAACTAAAACACAGCCGTTCTTTTTCATGCCATTTAGGGTTGTATGTGATTCACCAATCGGGCTGGGTGTAACTAATGGTTGCGATTTAGAATGCATTACATTTTCATTTTAATTGTTTTCTATGAGATTTTTCCGGTTATTAAAATATATATGAATTATGAACACACATAAAATATAAATAAAAATTTTAATTTATTTTGCCGTATCCCCGCCGTACCCGTGTCCTCTTTTTTTAGGATTTGCCGTGTCGGTGTACCCGTGTCGTATCGTAACCGTGTCCCCGTACCAGTGTCAGTGCTTCTTAGCAGCAAATAGACATGTTACAGCAGAAATAGAGCACATAAATTTGTTGGAATACTAGAACGATATCTTTATGGTGGAAGAAGAAGGTTTCCATGCAGTTCAATAGGATACTGGAGTTCGAGCCCTTAGGACACGAGGCTGTTTTAGAAGATTTTACAGTAAAACTTGTTGCAAAAATTTAATTTTCTCTTTATTAGAAAGGATGAATAAGAAAGGAAGGGAACAAATTTAGAGTAAAGGAAAACTTAAGGATAGGAAAGATTAGATCAAGTTTGAAGGAGATGAGATGAAGGGAAAGAGTTTAGGGCTTATAAGAACCATCTGGTGTATACAATGGCTCATTAGAAGCTTTGTGTAAACATTCATGAAAATATAAGAATAAAAATAAGAAAAAGAAAAGAAAGGGATGAACCTATCTCATATTGACACTATAAGTCAATCTGCAAATAAGCTCCAGCCAAAAATAGATTATCTTTTGGGACCCAAAAGATCTCCCAATAAAAGCACTGAAATAGGGATTTAGGCTAACTTGGGGTATGACTTACCCCATCCTCCCCCTCTCAGAGAGGAGTTCGCTCAAAAAAAAGAAGAAGAAATAGGGATGTAGGCATGAGAGAAAAGAGAGATTGCTCACACACATAGGAGGGGATAAGAAATGGGAGGGGTTCGGTCGCACCATATGGGTGGGTCCTTCAGTGAGATATTTAAGATTAAAATGGAAGGAAATTTCCCATTTGTGAAAGAAAGAGGAGATGGGATTGTTGTTTAGATTATAATCTATACCATAAAGATGGATGCGATTCCTTGAATCAAATCTTGCCTTCTATCCTCCGGCTATATACTATTTCCTAGTATTGGAAAACCTTGGAGGGTTGCTTTATGGATGACTTTTAAATTGTATGACCAACACTGTAGGTCTCCTTACCAGTCAACTAGCCTCGTAGGTTCTTGGCATGTCCCTCTCTTGCCAAGTTTCTTTGGTCAGGTTTTTAACACAATTCTTAGAGGGTTGACATCAGGTTGACAACCGATCGAAAAATTCTTGTTAATCATCTCTATAGTCAGCCCCATCTTGATGGAATAAGACTTAGATTATAATGAATGATGGTGATGTAAAATTAAGAGATGTCATTGTGTTCCCCAAAAGCCAAATCTATTTGAAAAGCTAATAGGCCAATGGGGTCTATACAAATGAGCTTAATCATGCCTCAAAGAAGCCCCTATATTTGATATCCATTAACACTCCTCAGATATAGTCTATCTTTATCAAGGTTTGGAGTTTCGGCCGAAACCGATCCATTTCAGGAAATGGATCGGTTTCGGTCGGAACCGGTCCCAAAAACCTCCAGTTTCGGGTCCGAAACTCAGCACTCAGTAAAAGCAGGACTGGGTTCAGAATAAGGCGTATTTCAGCATGACAGCTTGACAGACATATTTACATAACAAACATTTAAGTACTCCATTTACTTTTAAGTTATTTTATGTAAATAAGCAAATACCTCCCATTTGGATTTAATAAAAATATCAGAACAATCAAAATTCAAAAGAATCAAAATGTAATTTTTCAGTTCCTATAGAAAATCAGACTTTACAACTTTTGGTTAAAAAAGAAAATTCGGTGAAAAAAAAACCACAAAGTATTTTGGACCGGAAAAAAAATCTTAGAAATCTAGAAGTATAAGATCAACTTAAAAATCCAAAGTCCGGTAAAATATTTTGAATCTATAAAAAATTTCTTTCACAAGACTAACTTTTCCTCCAGACTTAGCCAAAATTCAGAATCACGATTTTTCAAATTTTTGATAAAAAATTGGGGTAAAGCAAAAGCCACGTTCTTTTGAAAACAAGACCACTATAAAGTGTGTACCGATGTAATTATTTTATATTATTTTTATATTTTGTAATTATTTTAAATTTAAAAAACAAAACCGAAACTACCAAAACTACTATCCGAAACTGATCCTCGGTGGGCGGATCGAAACTGAAACGGAAACCGAAACTACAAAGCTTGATCTTTATGTCATATACTCGACCCATTTTTCTTGATCATGTGATCGTCACGCAAACAGATATTGGCATCTTCTTATGTAAGCTAGACATGAATGGGGTGTTAGTTTGAAAGAAATTGAGAACCTTTTAAAGGTCTTGTAATTTGTTTTTGTTGGAAATAAAGAAATATTGCTGAGTAATTTCTCTGAATTGAAGTCTTCATGGAATCTGAAAATCGTTGGCCATTAGGCAAGATTACCGACAATTTTTTTTGGGATATGAATGAGATCTTTCAATAATCTTTTAGGTTTTGTTGTAGCTGTGACGTAGGTTAGTATTCTTGTTAGAATTCTTTTGATTTAGTGTGTGTCCTAACTCATTAGGTTTTTCTTTTAAATGGCACTCTTGTTAATTAGGGATGGTTATAAGGTTTCTTATGACCACTCCTTTATGAGAAATATGATTCAGCCCGAAGGTTTGTCCCGAATTCGTTGGCCCGAAAGATGTGGCAGCGTGCAACTGGTGGCTGAAACCCACAGCGATTTTAAAATCTTTAACAGCACCAGTTGCACGCTACCACGTCTTTCGGGCCGGTATATTCGGGACAAACCTTAGGGCTGAATAGCATTGCTCCTCCTTTATTGTACCATGTCGATTTTGATTATGGAGAGTTTAGCTTGAATAGTGTTGCAGGCACTTAAGGAACCCATGACTTTAGCTGTAAAAGAGAGAAGCCCCTTTTTAGTCTATTCTACTAGAAATATGCACGTGCCATGAACATGTGTGAAGAGAGAGAGAGAGAGAGAGAGAGAGAGAGAGAGAGTATCTTTTTATTCCATCCTACTAGAAATATGCACATGCCATGCACGTGTGTGAAGAGAGAGAGAGAGAGAGAGAGAGAGAGAGAGAGAGAGAGACAAAGAGGTGGGGTGAGTGGTTTACATTAAGAGAAGTGGACTGGAGTAATGCTGATTAAATGGGGTCTCCAAATTAACTGCTATTAAAAAGTAAAAACTACCTGTGATATTATTCTATATAATAATGCATTTAATTCAATTTAAGGCTAGAAGTGGGTATTCAAATGTCGGTATCGGCAAGGGGAATTTCTTTTTATATAGCAAAGATTAGGTCTGTATATCTAATTGGGAGGAGTCATCATTGCTGTAAATTGAATCCATGTTCGTCTCAATGTTCTCAAGGAGGCTCCACAATAGGACCGACCAAGTTTTTCAAGTTGACGTCAACACTCCAAACCTATTGTGCCAAAAATCCAAGCTTATGCAAGTTTGGGAGATAGGAGGAGATGTGGGATCAGAAAATAGACCGTATTGGGTACAATCTTGGGGGTCAAGTTAGAATAAATAACTTCTCCGCTAAGAGTCTATTCAGATCTATGTCTTCTTGTTCTTCACCCCCATTGCTAGGGAATGCGAGGTCTATGCATAATTCTTGTCTACACTCCAAACCTATTGTGCCAAAAATCCAAGCTTATGCATGTTTGGGGGATAGGAGGAGATGTGGGATCAGAAAATAGACCGTATTGGGTACAATCTCGGGGGGTCAAGTTAGAATAAATAACTTCTCCGCTAAGAGTCTATTCAGATCTTATGTCTTGTTCTTCACCCCCAGTGCTAGGGAATGCGAGGTCTATGCATAATTCTTGTCTACCAATCTCTATTTAAAGCTTTCACTACCTATCAAAAGAAATCTGTGTTTCATTACTTGTAATGACTTTGTATTAGCTCTTCTACACATCCAAGGAAAGTTCCAATTCTCAGAGATCCGTCAACTATTCAAATATTGCACATATTTTAATTCTGATCTGATATTCTTTTCAATTAATGGCCACTTGATATCTGATGTGGAAGTTAATTCATCAATCACCATAGAAATGAAGCGATATATCTAATGACCAGTAGTCATGTATTAAAAACACTCTTAGGCTGTGTTCTTTTCCTGGGAATTAGAATTCCCAGGAAATGAGCTCATTCCCATGTTCTTTCCCTAACATGTCACCTACGCTTGCTTGTTCCCCAAGAAATGGAAGCACACTTTGTGGGATTTCACTTCTAAACCAAACACCTAAGATTTGTAAATCCCATTGTACCTCCTCCATGCTCATGGTGAAAGCTTGTACCTGTATACAAAACCAGATGTAGTAAGATTGTAAATTCCTGGGTGGTTTAATTGGAAGAATGTGGGAGTAGGCCCAGTTCATGGGAGTTAGAATTCTCACTAAAGGAACAGTATAAAACTGGATATCTGGAAGTCCGTATCCAGCCCTGTAAGCTCATCTCCTGCCTTGTAAGCTCATCATCATCATCATCCTGATAACATCTTTAGTAATCCGATCATTGATGGTGTTCTTGCTTGTCTCGTGATCTTGTAGGACTCGCTACTTGCCCTTGATAGACTAAGGGAAGAAGTTGACTTGGAGAAGGCGAGGGCAAAGAGGGATAACCCGGAACATGAAAAGGATTTTGAAGTGTCCATAAGAGCCAAAAATAATGCTTGGGTTATCGCGAAGATTTCGAGAGGGAAGGAGCTTTATATGGTCTTGGAAAAAGGCAACGAAACACTTCTCTATGCATCTGAAGCTGTGGAGAAGTTTAGCGACAGGTAACCTCTCTCTCTCTCTCTCTCTCTCTCTCACACACACACACACACACACACACACACACACAATGAGAAGCATGCTTCATTGCATTGAGCAACACCACAACCACTCGTGCATTGCACGAGAAGACAATTCTTTATATCAAATCATACTTTCTACCCTTTGTCTTAGTTTCTTTCTTAGCTTAGGGGAACCTTTAAGGGTTGCTCCCTGGTTGCATGAGGTTATATCTCTTCCCGCCAACTGGTTTTATGAGTTTCCTGACATGGTTTTCTTTTGCCAAGTTACCTTAGTCAGGTTTTCAGCACCAATCTTAGAGGGTTGTCAGGCTAACATCCTGCCAGAAGTTCTGTTCTGGTCAGTCTTTCCTATAGTCAACGGACCCCATCTTGATGGGACAAATCTTCGATGAGTCAGGTTTTCAGAACCAATCTTGGAGGGTTGGCGTCAGGCCAACAGCCGGTTGGACGTTCCGTTCTGGTCAATTTTCCCTATAGTCGACCAACCCCATCCTAATGCGACAATTCTTCGATGATGATGATGATGATGGCGATGTTTAATGTGAATCATGGTTACATATTCAACTCAAACCAGTTTACCCGTCGCAAGTCTTATCTTATCACAATCATTCAACTTTTTAAGCCTATTTGCACAAAATTTCTCTCCCCACAAGAATCAAACTATGATCAGGGAAAAGTCGAGGGCTAATTGCCCACCACTTTGTTGATTGTAGTGAGCTGTAGTGTCTGCAGATTAAAACTATGGGCTTATTTAGAATTCTGAACTTCAGTTGATTAGGCAAATTGTAATGTTCAAAGCACCTTAATTCGAGAGGCGGCGATGGATTAATACATTCCCTGATTCATCTACATTCTCATCCTCTCTTGAATGGTTCCTTCAGGTACTGTGATGGAGCATTTTCTTTGGCCTAGGGCAAGCTCCAGTTTTGCAAGTGTACAAATTCGAAAGAAGACCACTTAGAGAGAGAGGAGAGAGAGAGAGAGAGAGAGAGAGACTGTAGCCACAAGGTTTCCATGATTTATTGTAATATTATGATACACACAACACTTGTGGAAATATGGCATGAGATCAATGATGATATGTATGATTCTATACAAACATAGTCCGAGTCTGAGGCACCTTTCATGTGCAAATGAATGAGCTATAGTTATCCATCTTGCTCCGCGACCAGATACAGCTTCTGGCCATCAGAAATCATGTCTATGTCGAGTATCCTGCCTCCGTCCTCGGATAGTATGCACGAGCGCGGGCATTTCAGGTGCTCCGCAGAGGACTGGACGAGCTCTTCCATCGTGTGGGGGGCCCATAGCACCACTCCCTCTTTTCTCTGTTCCTTGGGGCTCCATGGGTGGAAAGGAAACACAGTACACTTCCGAGGGGGGTGCATTTTATCTGTGGCAAGAGAAATCAGCAAATATTTTAGGCACAATAGTGTTGGACATTGTTAACTTATCTATGAGAGAGAGAGAGAGAGAGAGAGAGAGAGAGAGAGAGCATTCAAATTAGGCTTCAGAGGCTATTCGGACTCGACTCGAAAGTCAGTCGTGTCGAGTAAACTCAGTCAAATAACTGGACTAGAAATCTAGCTGAGTGGAGACAGCTCAGCCTGACTTGACTGAGTTTTAAAACAATGGCTATGATGCTGCTCTTGACTTGCAAGCTTATGCGTTCAACCACAAAATGGAGTCTGTGCAAAGACTACCTTGGTTTTCTTGAGCGCGTCCGGGGAACTTGGAGAGCTCATCGGACTTGGCATCTTCCAGCAGCCTCAACAAGGATCGGCCTCCGCACTTGCGCCCTTCGTCCAATGGAGTATTCCCCCATCTGCAATTCCAAAACAAACGGTGGATTGGTCGGGCAGTTAAGAGAGGTAGGACAATTTTCGACTTCAATTATACCACCATCAACTATAGGAAAGTCTAAGAAAAGAAACATTGTTAAGAAAGATAATACTTGCTCCTCATTTTGGACAATTAAATTGACAATGCAAGCCAAAGAGTTATTGAAAGAAGCTAGTACACTTATTTGGTCGACATGTAATTAAGACTTTATTAATGCTACGACATAAAGAAATCTAAAAAAAATAAGGTTTTTTGACAAATAAACCCCTACGATCTTCTTTGTTTATATATAAACCCCTATAAAATCAATATTTACACATAAACCACTTAAATCATCCAAAATTTATATATCGACCCCTACATATAGTTAGCATCCAAAATGAAGGAATATTTTTGAAATATTCCTTAATTCGACTGTCATTTCATTAATCTAAAGGAAAAATAACCAATTTACCCATGATTTTAATTACTTAAATTGACCTATCTTTATTGAATATGGACTTAACACAAAATAAACACAAACATAACCCAAATCTAACTTGGACCTAATCCGAAGAATTCTCACATTGGGGGGTGTCTACAGAGTTTAGGTAAAATATTAAGAATGAAATCAAAAATATTATCTCGTTTTGGATGTCAACTAACTAAAGGGGTCAATATGTAATATTTGAATGAATTGAGGTGTTTATATTTAAATATCATTTTAATAGGGGTTTATATGTAAATAGAGAATATTGTAGAAGTTGACTTGTAAAAAATCCAAAAAATATTGATTTGAGTTGGCCGAATAAAAAATCAACAAATATATGGGAAAGTCTACAAGTTGCAATTCAAAGTTGTCTTGATTTCATTTCTCAAAAAAAAAAAAAAAAAGAAGTTATCTTGATTTCAAGCAATATTAACCAGTTAACGCATAAACAAATCCCTAGTGAAATATGCATTAGGGCTCAAACAATGACCAACACAAACCGAACTAATGGGCAAAAGTAGACAATCATAGTTGCACCTGTCCATCGTAAAAACACTTCCGCCAGCTTCTAATAGCATTTTCGCTATCACATAAGACCCTTCAGCAGCTGCTATATGTAGCGGTGTACGGTCATCATAATCTTTCGAGTTTGGGTCAATTCCGAAAGATAACATCCGCTTTAAGAAATCCGAGTCGCCCCTTGCAACAGCTGAACAAAGTTGGCTACCGGCATTGCTAAGACTTAATGTGGCTCCATTGTTGAAGAGTAAAGAAGCCACTCGATCGTGTCCATTCTTGATAGCCTCTAATAACGGCGTGTTTCCAAACTTATCTGAACAACAAGAACATGTATTAATATGAATGTGGAAATTCATTGTTTATCAAAGAACTTCAGAAAATCTTGAAAGCACAGATATCCCAGAGACGAGTACCTGAAAGGTTAACATCTACGCCATCTTGAATGAGGAATGAAACTATGTTGTCATAACCTCTTGATGCTGCCAGATGCTGATAGGAACAGAAGATAGATTCAGTCGGGAAGATTATATCTGCCACCCTTAAATAGCGATACATGTTCACCTTTATGAAGCTTCAAAATATGCTAATAAATAATAAATGTTCATTTTGGATCAGAATTGTAGGGTGCTGCTTTCATAAAGAATCATGAGTGTGAGTATTGAAGTACCAAACCAAACTTTCTGATCTTGACAATCAGGCAAACAAATTAATACGCATTCATAGAAATGATGTGGACTATTATGAACATAAGACACACAATGGAAGAAATAATCAGCTTGTGGCATTGCATCTAGCGCAAGACAGATCAAGAAGGAATATGAAATATAAACACCTTTCAGTACACATGCTATTTACCACCTTTCAGTGCCATAATGCAAGGAGAATTCAACTTTATGCAATATATGAAATATTAACACTCAAATAAAGATTGTGTACTACTTAGCTAGATAATAGCATGTTCTACAAGATCTGAAATTATACAATTTGACCCTAAAGAAATGCTTCTTGATAACCTGTCCTTGGTATTGTATAAGACAGAAGGCCAGGATACTGAGTTCTCTGACTTCAAACATTACAGGTGTCAAAATGACCAGCAGATATTACAGGATATTTTCTACTGATTGGTTTGTATCAATCTGCAAACAAAGTAGTGCATGTTCCTAAATTATCTTTTCTTTTTGTGCTCCTTTTTTTTTTTTTTTTTTGAGGGAATTCCTCTCTAAGGGGAAGAGGATGGGGTTAAGCCATACCCCAAGCTAATTTATTAATAATAGGGGAAATCAGGACAATAGGTCAAATACAGGTTGAATCATAACACACAAACTAGAGAAAAATCCAGCAGCCCAAAATTTAGCTACCGCCAGGATCATAGACCAAGCGCCCTCCCACGTCGTCTCCTTATTCCAGAAGGTGCGCGCGTTCCTCTCTTTCCAAATCCCCCAACAAACTCCAATAACCAGGAGGTCCCAGACCGGTATGAACCGTTTCTTGATCCGCTTATGCCACCAGACCGTCCAGAGATAGCGGGTACATCTTGGATGGTCCTTCACCCCCAGTTTGGACCGCACAAGTTTCCAGATCGATTTGGAGAACGGTCAATGAAGCAACACATGATCGATAGACTCTCTACCTCCACCACACAAGACACATGAAAGATTTGTGACCCCAGGATGATGTCACTTATGCAGATGAACTTTAGTGAGCAGCAGTTCCTTGAGAGCAAACCACATAAAAATTGGCATTTTAGGGGAGCTGGAGCTTTCCAGAGATGAGAGGCGATCGGACAACATCCATCCCCTATTGATAGAGGTTGAAGGAGGTCACGGTGAAAGAGCCCGACGGGGTCCATTTCCAGAAAGAGGCGTCCCATGAAGAAGAGACCGAGAAGGGTTCTAGGATGGAGTGGAGCTCATTAAATTATTAAAACTACTTATGTGATCATTGTCCAATTAATAAGTCCAATGGAGTAACCACAGATACAGATTTAGACATTTTGTCCAGGATCTATCTGATAGTCAATGGGACCATGCTGATCTTAAAAGTAAGTTTCATAGTAGTAAAAAAAATCAAATACACAAAAAATAGGTGGATGAAAATTTAGAAATGTTATCTACTGAAGTACTGGATCCATCCCTGTTCACATCAGCAGAAAATATTCAGCTAAAAGGTTGAGGTATGACTTTGGAATTTGCACATAAATATTTCCTTTTCAAAATTAAGATAATCATGTTCTGTGGTCCAATGGACAAAATTAAATATTGATATACATATAAGATCAATCTATTGGGGTGCCAAAATCATTAGTTTCATTATTTGCAGGGGAAAAAAACTTTGGAAAATGGCTGAGGATTACTTTGTGCCACAAGGATTTTGTTTCAATGTAAAGATCAATTAAGTAAGGTTTGTGGTTGTCAGTAACTAATATATATGTACATATTTTCAACAATAAGACTTCAATCATAATCATATAGAGATACTACAAGTATGTAACCTTTCTTAGGTGAAGACATTGTGATTAGTTCATGAACAAACAAGAAGCAATTTCAAACTATTCTATTTGCTAATACAGATCGATTAAATCAGTAGGGATATGCTTTAATTTTGTATTTCCAACATTTTATAAACAAGACCAGCACAAAGATTGTTAATGTAATCAGCATATTCAGAACATTATTCCATCAAATTCATACCAAGGGTGAACGTCCATCATAATCAGTCTTCTTGGGATCTGCTCCAGCTCGAACTAAATCTTTTAGGTGGTACAGATCTCCATGATAAGCAGAACTATTTACTCTTAATGCAAGTTCAGCTTCTTGCTTTCTCATATGGAATGTGATATCAGATTCCAGTTGCTTGATCCGAATATTAGACTCATTACCCTGTAAATAAACAAGGAATAATTCTAGTTAATCTGCGGCTATCCACATGATATATACGACAACTTCTAACCAGTAGATGGAGGTGCTTCTATTGGTATGAAAATCATATATCGTTTCTTCTAGCTAATAGGTATGCAATGATAATTGAGATCTTAATACACTTTCCAAAATAAAAGTACCTCTAGAAGGTTGCTAAGGATTGTACGACCATCGACGAAGTAGATTTCTAGGATATTTGTAAGAAGTTGTTTATCAAGTCGCAAAAGTCTACATAGGTCACAAACACGCACAGTGTAAGGTTGAGGAATGTTGCATAAAATGGCAATTTCTCCAAATGAACTATTAGGCTCCAATTGCAAAACAGTCTCTTCTGTTCCATCTACTCCAATCCCAACACCTTCCTGTGCAAAGAAACATTTATCAACCTCAAAAGTTACATGTATAAATAGCTGGAGATGGACAACTTCAGGGTTGATAAGTAACACAAATGAATGTAATTGTTGATAATACTGGAGAAGTAGAAATTAAGAAAATCCAAATGAGGTTGATTTGAAATTAAAATAAATGTTAATTTTATAAAGGGTAAATTACACTTTACTCCCTAAAGTTTAGCCCAAAATCACTTAACCCCCTTGAAGTTTCATTTGTTCCAAATCGGTCCCTATAGTTTTAAATGTTAGCACAATACCCCCTTTTGTCAACTACTAAAATTCCTCTTTTAGTAATTTCTATCTAATAAAAAACTGAATCGAAGGGGGACAAATATAGTTTATTAACTATAGGGGGGTTAAATGATTTTGGGCTAAACTTCAGGGGGGGTTAAGTGATTTTGGGCTAAAATTCAGGGGGGTAAAGTGCAATTTACCCTTTTATAAATTCCATCGAAAAGTCGCATACAAGTCATTGTTCGGACCAACAATTAGTTTACATCACAAACCTATAAATAGGCCTCCAATTCAATACTTCTTCAACCCAAATACATTCCACTTATTCTCTAACCACTTCCAAACCTCCCTCACTCATTTCATTGATGACTTCCATGGGTGAGGGATACTATGGCGGCGGCGATGATCATTTGAAGCCGCTCAACTCAAGAGATCCCAGATAGAAAAATATTGTGGTCTGCGAGCTTTGCAATATGAAGCCAAGGGTGGCATCACAAGGCTCAAGCAACATCTGGAGAATCCCCCAATGCCCAATGCCAAGAGGTGCCCCGAGACAACAAACAAAATCCACAAGGGGATATTGATGTACTTGCAAACGACTACTAGGAGTCCGATACACACCCGTTGTCACAATAGGAGTGGGTACACCAAGTACGAGTGGAGGAGAAGTGTTCGTGCTGGAGGAGTTGGGGGATAGAAGCACAGAGGAAGAGGAGGTGCCCTCTTTACTACCAGAGAAACTGAAGGGGAAGTGGCATGGGAAGGCGATGGTACAGGCCTTTCTTAGAAAAAATTAGATGTATTTTTTATTTTTTTAATGTATTTTTAAATAATATAATGTAGTATTGTCAGCAAAGTTCAATGAATGAAATATTTGACTATTTGCGCTTCATGTTCTTAATTTGAAATTCCGCAAATAAATACAACACAAAAATGAAAAAAAAAAACACAAAGTATCTGTGTGACCGCATAAGCACATTTGTGATTGGCAAGATCTAATCCCACAAATCGCATATCGCACTTGACTTCCTACAAGTGACTAACAAATATAGGAGAAGAATTTACCTCCGAATATGCAAGTCTTTAGGAAGGATGTCTTTCCATTTGTACTGTTAATGTATATTATAGGTTATACATATAAGTTAGGTGTACATGACTCATTCCCTACACATGTATATGCCTATATATTCGTGGCTATTTGCCCTAATGAGAATCGTCTGTCATTCTCCCAAACCCTAGCCGTTTCTCTCTCTCTCTCTCTCTCTCTCTCTCCCCTAGGTTATGGTAATCAGAACGGGTTTAATCCCCTCGTTATCCCCTTCTGCTGCCTTCCTCCCCGATCCAGCGACCTTGCTTGCGCCCACGACGAACCCGTCTCCTTGCGCTTTGCACTCCCGTGCCCGATCGGCCCTTCGTCAGTATTAGCCGGCCCCTCCAGCAGCCCGCTGGCCCTCCTGCAGCTCACCACCCTCCGCCGGCCCTTCTGCAGCCTGCAGCCGACTCTCCTACAGCCCGCCAACTATCCATCGACCCTCCTGCAGCCCGCCAGCCCACCGACCGACCTCCTGTAGCCCACCACAGGCCCTCCTGTAGCCCGCCGACTCTGTCGGTTCTCCTGTAGCCTGTTGGTCTTCTGTCGACCCCTCCTGCAACCCGCTGCTGGTCTCCTACAGTCCGTCGACCTTTTCTGCAGTCCTACCGGTCTTTCCACCGGCCTTCCATTGCCTGTCGACTCCTTGTTACCTATGCCATGTAGCGCGTCTTTCTGTCAACAAAGTCTCTGCGTCTTCTACAGCTCTCGATGACTTCTTCATATCAATCGTCGATGGAGACTCCTGTGTAGATGACCCATGTACAGTTCTCGACGACACTACTCGAGCAGACGAGGGACTTCCTTCCTGTCTCGACTAACTTTCCCTTGGTCACGATTGCTGACTGGACTACGTGGTTTGCCACCGTCCAGAGTGTTCTGGACGACCGAGTTCTGTATGGGCATCTTGATGGTTCTACACTTGGAACCTGCGTGATCGTCGTGTCCAGGCGTTTCTGGTTGCCTCGGTTGACCACTTGCTTCGAGCTGACCTAATCATCTTTACTACTGCGGCAGAGCTTTAGGCTCATCTCGTGGATCGCTTTGTGGAGTAGAGCGGGGCTTGAGAGTATCAGCTTCTCTCTCAGGCTCAGTCTGCTCAGCAGGGGGAGCAGACGATTCAGCAGTTTCACAGCCTTATGCGTAGCTACTGACGTGAGCTCCAGGCTTTGGAGCCTCCTCTACTGGAGGTGTCCAGAGTTAGTGCCTTCTGGTGCGAGCTATAGTTCTTTCGGAAATGACGACAGCTCTACCAGTTTCTGATGGCTCTTCGACCTGAGTTCTCTCCCCTCGTGGGACAACTGATTCATAGGGATTCCCTTCCTTGCCTTGATGCTGCTGTAGCTGAGCTTATTGCCGAGGAGACCCGTCTTCGCACTGTTGTAGCTCGTCGGACCTCGGTATCCTCCAGTTTTTAGGATGTTCTTGCAGCTGCTCCACCTCAGCGACCCATTCCCACTGCTCTGCTCTCTCACGGTCCCTCCCATTCCTCTGGCATGTCCGGTGGTCCTTCTGACACTTGAAGGTACACCCACTGTGACAAGCCGCGGCACACGGTCGATTTCTGTTGGCAGCTTCATCTAGAAAAGTGTGCCGGGCCACCTAACCGTGGTCGACCCACTGCTGTAGTTGCTGGCGTGCCTACTACTGATGCTGTTACGACGAATCGCCTTCAGCGTCTCGAGATACGCCTTGAGCAGCTCTTTCTACAGCCTGCCACTGGTTCCTCTGGCTCCTCCAGACCCTTAGCCTTCTCTGACACCTCGGGTACCTCTGCACCTTGGATTATGGACTCTGGGGCCTCTCACCACATGACTCCGGACCACTCCATCCTTACTGCGTGCTCACCTGCCTCCCGTCTTCCTCCGATCCATACTGCAGATGGCTCCCTTTTAGCCATCTCGCAGACTGGGTTCATCACTACCATCTCAGACCCTACTGGCATTCTCTCTATGCTTTTTGTCTTGCACATACCTCAGTTTTGCATGAATCTAATTTCTATTAGTAGCTTGTGTGATTCCGGCCTGACAGTCACTTTTTCTTTCTTTTTTTGTGTTGTGCAGGATCCATGCTTGGGATAGAGGATTGGTGCTGCTTGTAGGGCTGGCGGACTGTACCACCTGGAGTATCTTCAGCTACCTGCAGTCCCTCCTCCAGTCTTCTGTGGCGTTGTCTCTTCTGATACCGACCTGTGGTACAGGAAATTAGGTCATGTGTCTGAATCTCAGCTTAAAAGTCTTTTGCAGTCTGGAGCTTTAGGCCGAGGTTCCTTTTCTACTGTTTTTTTTGTACGGGATGTCAGTTGGCTAAGCATTCAGCTAGCCCATTTTCTTCTAGTTTGTCGATATCCTATAGTCCTTTTGATTTAGTGCACTCTGATATTTGAGATCTTGTATCTTTATCTTCTATGAATGATTATCTTTATTATGTTAGTTTTACTGATGACTATTCTCGTTTCACGTGGGTTTATCTCCTTCGTCAATGATCTGACCTTCCTGAGGTCTATCAGACCTTCACAGCCATAGTTCATACTCAGTTCCATGCTCGTATCAAGACCTTCCAGTCTGATTGCGCTCGTGAGTACCTCTCATCTATTATGCGCTCTATCCTTCAGTCCCATGGGACTCTCTTCCAATAATCTTGTCCCCATACTCATGAGCAGAACGGGGTTGCAGAACGAAAACATCGTCATATCCTTAAGACAGCTCGTGCCCAGCTTCTCTCCTCGTTCATTCCTCGCACCTTCTGGACAGAGGCCATTTTGACCTCTGTTAACCTTATTAACATCACCCCTTCCTTAGTCATCTCGGATGTTTCTCCTCATGAGCGCCTCTATGGCACCCCTCCCGACTACAACATGCTACGTACTTTCGGGTGCACGTGCTTTGTCCTTCCTTCTCACAAGCGTAACAAGCTTTTGGCTAGGTCCACTAAGTGTGTGCTATTGAGGCTCAGTTCTGAGCACAAAGGGTATCATTGCTATGACCCCTTGGCTCGTCGTCTTTGCATCTCTCGACATGTTTCCTTTGTCGAGAATGTTCCCTATTACTCTGTTGTGTCTCAAGATCTCACATTACTTGAGATTCCTACCGTTCCTCCGTGTCTCCTCAGGCTCCTTCTACGACACCCTCTCCTCCTGCTACTGCTCCTACTCTTGCTCCTGCTCTTGAGCCTTTACTCCTGTTACAGTAGTAGCCCCTCATCCTTCTTCTCCTTCTGTCTCAGATAATATTTCTCCTGAGTCTCCTTCCTTTTCCTTGAGTCCATCATTCCCTTCACCTGTTTCACCCTTTCCTCAGGTGTATTCTCGTCGTCGTCAGCCTGCCCCTTTGTCTGTTCCACCTTCGTCTGGCAGTGACTCCTCTGGTACGCCGTCTACCTCGAGCAGCCTTCCTCTACCGGATGTGGATCCCAGCACTCCTCCTTGCTATTCCCAATGCGAGCGCCGCCACCCCGACCACTTTGGCTACTCTCCTGACTGTTTTGGCTTTGCTACAGTCACTTCCTACTCGCCCTCGTTCACTACTTACCTTACCTCCCTTCACACTGACATAGAGGCACTGCAGTACCCTGTGTGACAGTAGGCTATGGCTGAGGAGTTCGAGGCCTTTGAGCAGACTTAGACATGGGAGGTTGTCCCTCTGCCTGCTGGTGTTGAACCCATTAGCTGCAAGTGGGTCTTCAAGATCAAGCATTGTTTTGATGGCTCCATTGATTCGTACAAGGCCCGTCTCGTTGCTAGGGGTTTTACTCAGGAGTATGGGATTGATTATGACGAGACTTTTACTCCGGTGGCTCAGATGACCACCATTCAGACCCTCTTTGCTGTTGTTGCTGCTCGAGATTGGCCCCTGCTTCAGATGGATGTGAAGAATACGTTCCTTCACGGTAATCTCTCCGAGGTTGTTTATATGCAGCCTCCTCCTGGTCTCAGCACGCCCTCTCAGCACGTTTATCGTCTCCGTCAGGCTAATTATGGACTCAAACAGGCTCCTCGTGCTTGGTTTGAGCGTTTTCGTCATGCAGTTACGGAGATCAGTTTTGTGGAGAGCTTCCATGATCACTCCATGTTTGTGCGGACTTTCCCCCAAGGCAGGGCTATCATCATTCTCTATGTTGATGACATGATCTTTACTGGTGACGACTCTGGTGCCATAGCTTCTTTTCAGCAACATCTTCCGAGTCAGTTTCAGATGAAGGACCTTGGTCCCCTACGCTACTTTCTTGGCCCGGAGATGCTAGGGGTGCTTGGTGGATTTTGCTTTCTCAGCAGAAGTACACGGCTGACATCTTGAGTCGTGCTGCTCTTTTTGATTGTCCGACAGTTGACTCCTCTTGAGCTTCATGTGAAGCACCGTCCTGTTGATGGTGAGCCCCTATCAAATCCTACCAGGTACCGGGAGATAGTTGGTCAGCTTGTCTATCTTTGCATCACTAGGCCGGATATTGCACATGCAGTCAGTATTCTTAGCCAGTTCGTGGATGCACCTCAATCGGCTCATTATGCTGCCCTTCTTCGGGTTATTCGGTATTCACAAGGCACTATTACCAAGTCGCTTCTTTTCTCTTCGACCTCCTCCTTGGTTATTTATGCATATTCCGATACTGACTGGGCCGGTGACCCGACTACTCGTCGTTTTACTTGGATATTGCATGTTTTTGGGTGACTCTCTGATCTCCTGAAAGAGCAAGAAGTAGCAGGTTGTCTCTCTCTCCAGCACTGAGACCGAGTTTATGCAATAGCTACTATTACTAAGGAGGTTGTTCATCTACGGTGTCTTCTTCGTGATATTGGTGTCACTACCTCTAGCCCTACAACTCTTCATTGCGATAACAAGAGTGCTATTCAGATTATCAGCAATCAGATTTTTCATGAGCGGACAAAGCACATCGAGCTCGATTGTTACTTCTCGAGATAGCAATATGAGGCTGGCACTATCTCTTTGCCCTATGTGTCTTCTGCAGCGTAGATTGCTGATTTTTTTACAAAGTCACATCCCTCTCCTCGTTTTCGGTTTCTTCTTATCAAACTCTCAGTGTTTGATCTACCGTGAGTTTAAGGGGGGGTGCTAATGTATATTGTAAGTTATACATATGAGTTAGGTGTACAGGACTCATTCCCTACACATGTATATGCCTATATATTCGTGGCTATTTGCCGTAACGTCCGTCATTCACCCAAACCCTAGCCGTCTCTCTCTCTCTCTCTCTCTCTCTCTCCTAGGGTTGTGGTAACATGTACAATCCAGAGTATTGCAGAATTGACTCCATCGAGGTGTCAATTGGTATGCAAAACTTTGGCGTCGGTTCTTTCAATAATTGTAAATTTTTGGTTACTGATATTGTTTATCAAACAAAATTTGTTCTCAAAGTTCTGGAGTTTGCTGTGTCAACTAAAAGAAAAATAATTCCTACAAATGACTATCAAAAACTACAGAAACAATATTTTTAAGACAAGTATGCATATCCTCAAGAATATGCAGGCATAGAATCCAGAACAATTGAATGACACTAAAATACAATTATGGATATATATGGCTCTGTAATATATTAACATGAAGTTAGATATAAATACATTAAATAAATACCAAACTAAACAGAAAATCACAAAAAGGCCATGGAAATTTAGTAGGTGTGTTTATTTCTTGACAATTGCAAAAAAGTATTCTAATTTTTAACCATCAATTGGATGATATATAAGTATACCATAGGCCATTGATTCTTCACTCTGCAAAGCATAAAAGATATCCAATGGGTTAGACATAATGATTAGATATTGACTATTACCAGCACACCATGGCAGACAAAATAAAGTTGATCCACCGCATTGCCCTGTTCTAATATCACTTCCCCAGGGAGGAAAAACTCCTCCTGTAACTTGATTACCTGCAGCATCATAAAAAAAATTGAGGAGACTTCCTCTGGAATTGCCTATATATTCTCGAAAAATAGAACTAGCTTTCTATGGTCCAATGGACACAAGAAACAAGTTAATTCACTAGGCCATACAATCATAACAATAGCTAAGCACATGAGGAAATTTATTTTCTAGACATAAATGGAATCGTGATTTCTTCACATACGATGGAAAACAAGCATATCAGATACATAAACTTAACCATGCATGAAGTAGACACCACAAGATTGGGGTGCGTGGGATGCTATCATGTTTCTAGTGGTTTATGACTCCTTTTTCAATACTAGAAACCCAACTCTTCTTCCAAGGATTATGTATGACATATTGACATCTCATGGTGTATTTGAACTCATGACACTTTTTCATTAAAAGTCTTTTGTTATAAACTATCATTTATAATGCAGTTTCAGCACAAGAAGAGTGCTTTTAGCAGTACAAAACCCTCTTACTGAGACAAGGAAGTTCCCAGTTGCATGTTCATGTCATATTGGGTTGTCCTTTGACTCCTTTCTTCTTATATGAGACTACCAAATCTTAAAATAATACCATAGTAATCAGATAGATACAAAAGTCCGAGCATGAGGCTGGGGAGGTTGGGTTGTACTGCTTACCTATTAGTATCAAAAAATAATTCCCTGTTATAGAGACTATCCAAGGTCATATATTAGGTTTGTCTAGACTGCATATACATCATTCATGGGAGAATCTTTTTCATATCCATCTTTGATCCCAGGATTTAGTTCGTGATGTTCCCTGACTTCTCTTGAGCATGTTCTTGGCTGCATCTGGATATTGCTTCTTATGGTTTTCTGAGGCTTCAAAGGGTTTCTCGATATGCTTCAGTCTTGATGTCGCTTCGTGGGTGTCTCACTCTTGCCTCTATGTCGTCATACATACTCAGTATATTGGGATTCTCTAGCTTTTTATTCAGAATCGTCTCTATTGCCAAGTTTTGATGACTTACTCGTTTTATCTAGTGAAATAAAGTCTTGGCCATTCTTGACTTAGTACTCCCAGACATCTCGGGACCTGCTCCGCTAATAAAACACTTAGGGTGTGTTTGGATGCTGGTAAAACACAAGAAAGGAAAAGAAAATACTAGTTTTCTTGCAAAACTGTGTTTAGTTGACGGAAAAGTGTGGTCCCCACAAGAAACCAGTTTTCCGTCAAAAGATTACAAAAGTTTTCCTGCCAAAAACACAGAAAAACAAGGGAAAGGAAAAGAAAAGTTATTTTTCCATTCTTTTTTGGACAAGCAAATAGTAGCAAGAAAAGTTTTTCTTATCTTTCCTTTTCAATAAATTCTTTTCTTGCAAAAACTTTCTCAGCAACCAAACACACCCTTAGCCTTTGATTCTCGTGAAAAGTCTTCGTCAAATTTCAGTCCATTCTACTATATTCTCCTTTGTACTCTATGGATGGCTACTTTTATAATGTTTGTTCATTGATGACCAATCATGCTCTGCGTGGATTTACCTCCATTTTCATCATATTAATGTTTATCATATCAGTCATAGTTTCACTTCTATGTTTCAAATTAATTTTAGCGAATTCATTAAAAATTAATGGTTTGATAATGCGATCAAGTTTTTGTCTTCTGAGGACCATGACATTCTCTCTGATTATACTCTTAATCAACAGTCATGCCCTTACTTGCTCAAGTAGAATGGTAATCATTGATAGGAAGCATTATCATACATATGAGACTGCTTCTGCACTCATCTACTCTCCATGTTTTATCACTTTTGGATTTAGGTTGTCCGGAACTCACCAACCATATTGACTAGACTCTACATTCTTGCTAAGTGTACACAAAAACAATTCTTTTATTATTTCTCCCAATAATGACATCTTTTCCTCATCGAGTTTATTTGCTCTGTATTGCTTCCTCCTGGTAAATGTATGAACCTATTTTCAGAACAGCTCTGCGTGTTTTCCTTGTGCATAATTTTGAGCATTAATGTATCCTCGCTATGATATTTTTAGTTATTCATGAATCTCGATACATGTTACTTTTTTTATGAAGTTCCCTTTAAATTGTCTTTTTCTTAAGAGTTAAGATACCTCCTTCGTGGACCTTTCCAACCTGTCCTAAGCCCTTTCAGTATTGTTTATTCCTGCAAGGCCATTCCCCCTTCTCCTTAGTTGTCTTCTTATAGCTTTAGAGTGATTCCATCATTAGAGGGACCTTTTATCATCAGAATAGGAACTATTATAGGCTTCCCTCTTTAGCTTGGGTTTTCCTATTAAGAATTACTCCCCAAATGATGTCTCTGATGTAATCTCCTAGACTTGGCTTGCCTATCATGTTTCTCATGCATCTAACTTGTGAATAACACTCTTATTCTCTATGATTACAAGTCTTTGCAACTATTATGACACATCATGAATCTTGTCCCTATTATAAAGTTGTTCACCATCTAGGGGAAAACAACCCTAGAATGAGGGACTTTGCACTCTTAAATAGACTCACTTGGGACCTCATTATTCTTACTCCTAGTAAGGTCCCTATTAGCTGCAAGCAATGTTCAAAATCTCGCGAAATATCGCGAAATATCTCATTTTTTTGAAACCTCGGCACGAATTCCCGCCTGCGATTTCGAGCAGAATGGAAATCACATATAAATCGCGATATTTCGTGAGATATCGTGCGAAATGTAAAGTCTGCGAAATATCGGTCAGACAGATGGGTCCCGCATCACGTGGTGTGCAGAGCGTGACTGATCGAAAGTCGGTTGACTGCGATATTTCGTGAAATATCGCGTGAAATTGAAAGAAACGCGAGAGATCGCGAAATCTCGAGCCGACAGCTGGGGCCCACCCACGTGGGGCGGCCAAGAGCGCCAGGCGGTTGTCGTTTTCGGAGCGATATTTTGTGAAATATCGTGCGATATTTTGTGAAATATCGTGCGATATTTCACGGTTTATTAGGGATTTTCACGATATTTCGTCCAGCCTGTCGCTTTCGAGACAGCTGGGGCCCACCCACGTGGGCCGGCCGAAAGTAACTGGCCCATTTCGAATGACATGCGATATTTCACGATTCTCTGCGAGATTTTCACGATATCTAGGCGAAATATCACGATATTTCGCGATATCTGGGCGAAATCTCTTTCCATCAAATCACAATATTTCCACACTGTCGAAATATTTCCACGAACTATTTCCATTTTCCAGAAGGTCGAAATATTGACCGAAATGGAAATTTCGAACCTTGGCTGCAAGTGGCTCTACAAAGTTAAGACCAACATCAATAAGAAAATGGACCATCATAAATCTGTCCAGTTACATGTCACTTGGGAGAATGACACCGATTGAGACATGTTTTCTCTACCCTAATTATCGTCGTCATGGTTTGTTCTTGCCATGTGTATCAAAAGGCATAAATAAATTGCCTTTGTTCATGGTCTCTCTTTGAAGAGATCTAAATGCACCTCGTTTCAGCTATTTTCATCCAATGAGCAGTGTATGTCATCTTTATCGTGTCATTTGTGGTTTTAATTTTGTAAATGTATATTAATGTATAGAGATGGGTCGGATTCTATGTACAGTCGGGTCGGGTTGTAAATGCATTGATGTACATATATATTGGGCTTGTCCCTCAATGAAGGAAGTATTCCATTCTCTCCAAACCCTAGCATGGTATCAATGTCGTCATCTCCTAACATGGTATCAAATCTCTAAGGTTCTCCGGCTGCGATGGTGACGACAACGACAACAACAATCTCCCTCCGGCTCCGATCTCCTCCGGCAAGCCAACACCCCCGGACTTTCTCTCCACCCGTCAGCCCCCCCGGCTCCTTCCCTCCACCCACCAGCACCCCCCGGCCCCTTCCCTCCACCCGCCAGCCCTCCTCCGGCCCTCCCCTCCACCCGACAAGCCTCCCAGCACCCCCCGGCCTCTCCCTTCCAGTCGCCAGCCCCTCCCCTCCACCCGCCAGCCCTCCCGGCCTTCTCATCTCCACCAGACAACCCCTCCCCTCCACCCGACAGCCCCCTCCAACCCCTCCCCTCCTGCCGTCCTATACCCAATAGCCCTCCCGGCCTCTTTATCTCCACCCGCCAGCCCCTTCCCTCCACCCGCCAGCCCCATATCAGCCCTTCTCCCTTTCCCCCCAGCGCTTTCTCTCCCCCCGCAACTCACCTCTCCTTTGAGATTCCTCCATGGCATCTCCTATCGTGCCGTCCGTCGTCGCGATCTCTCCACCGCTGAAGACGGTCAACTTTCAGTAGTCCTCGGCCAACGACTGACCTGATCGGTCGCTCACCGTCGAGGCCGCACTCTTCAGTCACGATCTTTGGGGTCACATCACCGGCGATAATCCTCCTCTGGCTCCTCTGTCACCAGTAGTGCCGCCGACAGCGCCGCGCCTTCTACTGCTGCTGCTACCGCCATGGCTACTACCACAGCAGCCACGGCTGCTGCCCTCACGTGGTGTCGCCACAACCAGGCCATCCGGGCAGTGCATGTCGGCATCAGCTTATCTGTGACTCGCAGTCTGCTCTTCAGGAGGAGCGTACGATCCAGGACTTCTTCAGCCTGATGAATGCCAACTGACATGAGCTAGACTCCCTGATCCCGAAGTGGTGTGCTTGCCCACGCTCTAGGGATTTCCAGCGCTACCTTGATGAGGGCCACCTGCACCAGTTCCTGGCAGCGCTTCGACCGGACTTTACTCTCATCGATGCTCAGCTCCTGCACCGTGAGCCACTCCCTCGGCTAGAGGATGCCCTGCTCGCCTTGGTCAATGAAGAGATTCGCCTTCAGACTCAGGGTACTCGTCCTCCTCCACCTGTCCCTGACTCAGACAGCATCCTGGCGGCCGGGTTCTCCGATGAGCCTGTATTCTGTCACTACTGCAAGGAGCCCAGACACATGAAGCGTAAATGTCCCACACGTCCTCCATGTAACCCGCGCTGGGGTCCGGATGAGAGAGCATCACGTTGGGCTCCTGTTTTCCGGACGATCGATACGGCGGTCGAGGTGGACGGAGCCGTGGACGTGGTCAATCCTCTTTCTGCCACTTTGGTGGTATTGCGGCTACTGTAGAGACTTCGACGCCCCCCACTGCTACCACTGCACCTTCTCAGCCTGAGCCAGACCATCTCCAGCACATCGAGGAGCTCCTCCTTCGCCACCTAGCCTCCACCGGCTCACCTACTGCTCACGGTTTGTCTGTTACCTATGGTACTATTGCTCTATGGATTTTCGATTCGAGTACTTCCTGTCACCTCACCTGTGACTCTACTGTACTCATTGACTGTTCTCTTACTCCCACTCGCCTGGAGGTCTGCACTGCGGATGAGACTTTCGTCCCTATTCCGCAGTGTGAATCCATCACTACTACCTCTGATCCTTCTGGTCACTTGACCTTGCCCTATGTCCATCATGCCCCCCGTCTTAACATTAATCTGATTTATATCAGCTCTCTTTACGGCTCTAAACTGACTGTCACCTTCACCCCTTCTATTTGTGTTGTGCAGGATTCGCGGACGGGTCAAAGGATCGGGCTGGACCGTAGAGCAGGAGGACTTTACCAGCTGGACCATCTACATGTTTCTTCTGTTCCTGTTGCATCTGTCATGTCTGTTACTTCGATACCGACCTGTGGCACAAAAGATTAGGTCATTTATCAAGTGATCGACTCAAAAGCGTTTTCCATTCAGACGCTTTGGGTCTGTGTCATTCTCCCCTCTCTGTCTGTACGGGTTGTAGATTGGCAAAGCATCTAGCTCTTCCCTTCTCTGCTAGTGCTTCCGGATCTGTTGCTTTATTTGATTTAGTGCATTATGACATTTGGGGTCCTGCACCTGTTGCATCTATTTTTGGTTTCATGTATTATATGTTTTATCGATGACTACTCTCTATGCACTTGGGTTTATCTTATGCGTCACCGGTCTAAAGTCCCTCACATTTATCGGAGATTCACCACTATGATATATATTCAGTTTGGTCGGCACATCAAGACCTTTCGGTCTGATTGTGCCAAGGAGTATCTCTATTCTGAGATGCGTGAGATTCTTCAATCTCACGGCACTCTTTACCAGCAGTTTTGTCCCCACACCCATGAGCAGAACGGAGTTGCCAAACGCAAGCATCGTATGTCCTTGAGACCACACGAGCCTTGCTTCTCTCTGCTTCTGTTCCTCACTCCTACTGGGCTGAAGCTGTCATGACGGCTATCCACATCATCAATATCACTCCGTCCTCTGCTCTATCAGGTGCCACTCCGTATGAGCGCATTCACTCCAGTCCACCTGATTATTCTCTTCTTCGCACGTTTGGCTGCACGTGCTTCGTTCTCCTTCCTCCCCATGTGCGTACCAAACTCTCTGCTAGGTTTGTTAGGTGTGTTCACTTGGGGCTCAGTCGGGAGCATAAGGGCTATTGTTGCTACGATCCCTTGGCTCGCCGGATCCGTATCTCTCGTCACGTCTCTTTTGTTGAGGATGTCCCGTTCTTTTTCCCTGAGTCCCGGAATCTTTCCTTGCCCCCTGCGTCACCCTCCATGTCTTCACCACTTCTCCACATCCCCGTTCTACCTCCGTATCCTGCTACCACACCCATGCCTCCCCCACCTCTATCTTCCCCTTCTCCGTCTCCCCCGTCACCTCCACCACCACCACCTGTCACACGTGTTTACATTCATCATTCTACAGTTACTCCCTCCGGATCGGTTCCCGTTGGTACCTCCTCTCTACCTGCAGCTGCTCCCCCCTCCCCGGTCGCGGATTCTAGCCCTGTTTGGTGCTACCCTGTGCACGAACATCACCCTCCTGACAGATATGACTACTATCCTGACAGGTTTGGCTACTCTGCGTCTACCCCGCCCCCGTCCTCTCTTCACTGTTATCGAAAATAGGCATCTTAACTCTCATCAAACATCGCAATAGGTACTTCACTAGATTGTGCCATAAAAGTCAGCAAATACAAACGATCATCAAGCAAGCTAAATTAGTAAAGTTGTAAACTTTCATCATCATGACATTAGGAGGATACTTAATTTAATAACTTAACAAATACCATAGTCGAGCAACATTAATTTTTTGAAAAGTCCGAACAAAATTATTCTAGAGTCAATAGGACATTATCTAAATATTTTGCAGATCTTTTACAGTATTGATCCAAGAAATTTTGTTACAGTTATGAAAATATTTTAAGCAGATGATTTTCATATCGTAAGAGCGCAATAGAACATCCCATATCCAAGCATATAATAAAATAAGTGAGTCTTACATAATTAATTGACAATCTTCATTTAATCATGCAAACTGGTTTAACAACAAATAAAGAGACACTTACTATCTGATGAATGAATTCTGATGAGCATCCTTTAAACAGGGGAACATTTTCAATATATGGTTTGTATAAGCTTTGTGAAATCTGCAAAAGGGAATCCGCTAGTCACCACATTGGCTCACAAAAGAAATGTCAGTTCAGGACAATAAACTTATTACTCTGGAGAGCGTAATTACAAGGAAACAATTTTGGTGAGCTATTCCGATTATATGAATTGAACAGATGCTATCAGCCTTCATGACAAAGGCAACCTTAACATATACTTATGAAGCGTTAGGCATGTGACAAAAATGCCCATAACTTGTTCTCATCTAGTACCCAGAAAAAGGAGAGTGTAAACATATTGTTCATAGCATTGTTCAGCACTAAGCAGTACTATATTGACTTATACTCATAGATACCTAGAGGAGATACGTTTGGGATATATTTTTGAAAACAAAAACAGGGAACACATTAAATGATCAAACTCTGACTGACAATTTTCTGGAAGCAAGAAATTAGTCAAACGAGAATCTCTCTCTCTCTCTCTCTCTCTCTCTCTCTGTGTGTGTGTGTGTGTCTGTGTGTGTGTGTGTGTGTGTGTTTAAGGACCAAGAAATCAAAATCAACTAAAGTAGGTTGATTATGATAACCTCAATACTAGAAATGAACTTAATGTTTCATCAAGCCTGATCAAATTTGTCACCTGATTTACATGTATTCATAAAAATCTCAGGATCAACTCGAAACTCAATCCTAATAAACTTACAACTTACCAAACCTAATGTATTATCAACTAGGGCTCTTTGCAACACTTTCCTAATAGAATGTGGCTTCTAAATTCACTTATCCAACAAAAAGCATACTCGTCTAGAATCCCTATATTCTATATCCAATAAATCATTAGAACCCTCAGATACCCATACATCAATTCTCCTCAAGAGGGCAAATTTTTTATTCAATAGAGATGATACTGGTTATGGATAGCTCAGGACTTTTGCAATCCTGTTAGCCGACAATTGTTCCAAGATGACAGTTGGCGGCTCCTCCCTCTTTGTACATTTCCCTTTTATTTTAATTTACTGGTTGGGGTCTAGGCCGAACCCCCTGCTCATTCACCGAGAAGGATTTCTCAAGAAAAAAACATCCCTACTAAATATGACTTTGAAATTCACTTTAAAAACTGACCAGCAAAAAGTCTGAAATTTGCAAGAAAATAATAAATATAAGACTAATATGAGACTTTACTAAATTCAAGGACTCCTAGAGGAGGAAGGGGAGCAAGCTATCTTCTTATCCTCGTACCTTAGCACGAATTGAGACTGGGATATCTTGAAGAACAGAAGCTTCTGTGTAGCTGCTTTCATATTGCAAACGCACATGTCCTTTGATCTGGTCACGTATATCCTTTCCAAGTTTGTTTCTATTCATGTACTTAATCAGATCTTTCATTTTGTCCCTGAACCTCTCCGTCTTTGATCCTTTAACAATCAGTGCAGTCATGTTGCCAATCAGGTAAGCTCCAAGAATCATATCAAAAGAAACATAGATCATGACAAATATCATTTCCCTTGTATTAACTGCGTGTATATCTCCATAGCCTGTCAATGATAACTCATAGCTCAACATCTTATAAAAAAAAGATTAGAGCTAATCAATGAAATGTAATATCCAGAAGGAAAATAATAGCAACAGAAATTTCGCCTAGAAAGAGAATTATACTTATCAAATGAGATATATGTCCATTAAGGAACCTCACTAATTGTCCATGAACATTTTGCAATTATCAATAATAAAATAATAGTTTATTCATAATCATATTAAATTCTGTGGGAATCGCCGGCTGTTTTTATTCTTTTCCCATCACATTAAACATATTGAAGGTATATGAATCACATTAAGAAGCATTGCATGGGCTCCTTTTTCCAGACAATAATTTTTCAGATCTATCATTTCTTCGCATTACGCATATGAAGAAAGTTTTGATGCATACGATATGTCAGTGAACGACACTACTGAATGAAATTCCTTTTATACCTTCTCTAGCACTTTTGTCAAATGTATGAAATTCTTCGCTGTCATTTCTTGGTTCCATAGATGTCAATCAACTAATTTAATATTAAGCCTGTTATTTTATTTGTTGCCCTAACTTTAGCTGTTTCAAGATTCCACCTTGTTTGCAGTTCTGTCTCATTTTTATAAGCCTCAGCTTCCAAAATTGAATCTATTCAAAAAAAAAAAAAGATTTCTCAAAAAAGATACTATCTTTAGAGCATCATACCTAACTAGTGAAAAAGAAATTGGCATTAAGAAAAAAAAGGATAACTGAAGAACTTTCTGGAGAAAATAGAACATCATAAAATAAGGCCTAGACCCCAATAAATGCATGGCCATTAGACTAAAGGCAGAGGTAACAAGTATGCTGTAAACATTGTCAAGCCATCTTAAAACAAATCTGATAATATACTCTCTAAATAAATCCAATGTTAGAAGGTAACAGAGAAAACTTATCAGACTGCTGAAATTAAAATTTTATATTCTTGTAAAAAATTATTTGCAACTTTACGTTTCTTGGAAAACACCTAGTATTTTTAGGTTGAAAACTTGGCCGACTCCCATAGGTCATCTTTCACAAGTTACCCTCTACCATGATGACATGACTTGTAGTGACAGAACCCAATGTGCAGTCATGCTGCACATTAGGTTCTATTAATGCCTTTCATAAATTGTTGTAGCAGTGTCACCCAAGTTTTGGCATGCCATAACATAGAAATCTTCACTTCAGCGCTAGTTCAGTGTTAACACTTGATGATATCTACTTTTGTTAGGATACCAGGTTGAGGTTTCAAAGTAGCTGCTGTAAAAAGTCTCCCCTTAGGTGTGGGCCATCTTGTCTTCATGTGTCAAAACCAAATTGGTCGGTTGCTTGGGTTTTGTTAGGTAGCATGTATTACCATCTAGTAGCCAGTGATCATAAGTATGGGAGCTCGTACACCTTAGTTACAACTATCCGTTAGCATTCCCCCTCACGCAGAGCACGTGTGGCAAGAATCCTCCCACGCGGAGCACGTATGGCAAGGCACGATCAGTGGGGAGCACTCGGAGCAGGAGCAGGAGACGGACCAGCTCTGATACCTATGAAACACGGACACTTCGTAGAGGGCCCCGTGTCCGTGTCGGACACGTGTCGGACACGGACACGGCCCGGACACGTGTCGGACACGGCTCCAAAGTGTCCTGGTTTTTTTTTGTCCAGGACACTGCCGGACACGGCTGGGACACGGCCAGGACACGGCTAGGACACGGCCAGGACACGGCTGGGACACGGCAGGGACGTTGTTTGCATGGGATCAAGGATGAGTTGGATGATTTGTTTAGGGCTTGGTGTAATGGACGGTTGTGATTAAGATTTGGCTTTAACTTATATCCTCTAATGTTATAACATCATAGAATATATTTAATAGGGTTTTTCTTACAAATATTAAGATAATCTTTTTGCAATAACTCTAGAACTTTGTTGATTTTGTGAACTTTATTGGATAGTTGTCATTACCCTTATGACCTCTAGTAAGTATCCCATAGTGCCAAACCCAACCCCATAGTAAATAAACTTCATTTTGCCCTCTTCAATTCAATTTTGATTATACTGAATCGTTGAAATTACCAAAAGAAAAAATCTAATAGTTGTCAAATTGGGTATTGTGTTATCATTGAAATTTCTTAAACATAACCATAAAGTAATTTCCCATCTAGTTGGAGCATGTTTTATGAATTATTCTTCAAAATTAAGCATCTCTATGTAGTATTCATGTATTATATATTATTTATATAAAATAATAAATATTAATTGCCGTGTCCTAGCCGTGTCGTGTCCTTCATTTTTGAAGAAATGTCGTGTCGCCGTGTCCGTGTCGTGTCGCCGTACCCGTGTCTGTGCTTCATAGTCTGATACCATGTTAGATATCCTCACGCCCCAAAACCAGGGTTGTAAGGGGAGATCCACAGGGGGTATATTAAGCGGGTGATGGGTGCCTCCCTCACCGATGTGGGACTATTCGTCAACACTCTCCCTCACACGGAGCACACATGGCAAGGACTTCACCAATGTGGGACTATTCGTCAACACTCCCTTATGATACCATGTTAGATATCCTCACGCCTGACGACCCGGGTTTTAGGGTGTGAGGATATCTAACATGGTATCAGAATTGGCTCGTCTCCTGCTCCCGTTCCGGGTGCTCCCCACCGATCTCCTGCTCCCGTTCCGGGTGCTCCCCACCGATCGTGCCTTGCCACATGTGCTCTGCGTGAGGGAGAGTGTTGACGAATAGTCCCACATCGGTGAGGAAGGCACCCATCACTCGCTTAATATACCCCCTGTGGACCTCCCCTTACAACCCGGGTTTTGGGGCGTGAGGGTATCTAACAAGCCCTTAGGTTATTCCTACCCAAATAGACCATAAATCATGTGGAGAGAGTAGAAGATCTCTCCTCAAATGCTTCAAGACTTCCTAGCATTACGAAGATGTTGCCATGGTTGGAGAGATTAGAAGATCTCTCCTCAAACACTTTTTTGATTATCTTGAGCTACAATCATATATTTTGGCTTTACATGTGTTTTTACCATCATCGTGTCTTTCTTCAGATATAATTTATTTGATGAAAAAATACTTTGTTTTTGTGATATCATATCTTTTGTTTTGCTGCGATTAATTTAAAATATATAATGCTTGCTGAGTTATCATCATTTGAAAAACCGTTGATACATTAGAAAAACAAAATTGATGTTTGCATGTGATAACTTGGTAGGCCTTATTGCTGAATTTTAATTTAAATGTGCTGAAATTGATCGTTTATCATTAAATCTACACATTAGTGTTTTAAAAGAACCTGCATGCATCATATATCTACTAAGCACAATAACTTCTAGACCACCTCTTTCTCTGTATTGTATCCGTCTTGGATACCGATACTCGTTGAATACTTGAGGATACGAATCCAAAACATTTAATGTGTATCCCAAATTTCAAGGAGTTATTTTTTATAGATGGATACATGGGGATTCAACATGGATACAATTGAAGAAATTAAAGATAAACTTTTTTGTTATTTTTGGAACTTTTTTTCATAGTATGATGGGCATAGTAGATGGTTAATTTAATGTTGATAAACTCAGAGTTAATTGAAGTTCTTGGATAATTTAACTAAAAATGATGATTTTCATCGTTTTCCTAAAATTTCTTTTAACCACAGAAGTAACATTTCAAAAACATACAAACACAAGATTCCTTCGTTATGGAATTAATTGAAGGTTTTGGAGATTATTTTCACAACATACTGATCTGAGAAAAATTTACCGACAGTTGACATCGTGACTATGGCGAAGTATAATGATGTCAAGTACCGCTTCGTAAAATCAATATCCCTGAAATGCATATAGCTGTATTCGCCAATCTTTAAGCTTCCTATCCAGGTATAGCCTTCCATAGATGCAGGCAGAGTTGTCGCTAAGTAATAAAAAATGCAGGCAGCTGTATGTGTGCAATAGAGCTCAACAGCTATCAGTTTCAATATTCTTGTAAACAAATAGTTGATGCGGATGTCCTTCTCCAAGTTCTGGAAAAAATTTGTGACCCTGCGTACCCGGGTTAATCTAATCCATAAGAGGAATCGCACTTCTTCTTTATGCCCACAAACCTGGTTTTAGCATATAACAAGAAGAAAATTATAAAACTTTAATTTAATGTCGAAGATAATAAACAATAATGAAACAATGTATGTGAAAGTGGGAACCATTTAAAACAATAGAAAATAATCTGAAATGCCACTTGAACTATGTATTTTCCATTTTATGGCGGTATCAAATGGCTTGGGAAGCTTGCCACTAATAGCAAATTGGTGAAGTGATCAGAGGATACTAGGTATTCGTTGCTTTATTATCATCATCATAATCATCATCATACAACTCGTATCCCACCGGACGGGCTCGACTATGAAGCATTACTCTTTTAGAGGGTAGAAAATAAAATGGCTAAGATGTTTTCAAATTAGTACAAACTAACATTCGCCTCTTCCGCAAATTCATCACTAGTTGATTGTTCACATATTTAACAATACCGATACTGATTCCCGAGAAGGTTGCCAACTTGCCGCCAGGACAGTCAGGTTGATGGTCAATCGTGAAAATAGAGGTTCAAACAATGGAGTCCTGATCTGAATATGATTCATGAAACTTGTTGGATATGGTCCTGGTTTCATTGGTTCATACAACTGGAAGACATCACTTAAATGACAGATATCTGTCCACAATAAAAAAATGATTCGCAAGTAAATCACTATAGCAGAAGAGCTTGGAGAATACTAGGCAGAACAGGTTTAATAAAACAAAGGAAGATAATCCAGTATTTTGGAATTAAAATTATAGAAACTAAATTGGTCAGAGCCTTGAGATGTTCACCTAGATATACAGCTCAGGTTATCGAGCATCTTGGATGAAGAAAATGCTTCTCCATATTTGTTTCAAAGTATCAGCTTCCGATCACAATGAATCAATCTCACAGTCATCCAGATGTTTTTTGTCTGTCATAAGACATAAGAGCATCTCCAACGGACTCGCTAGCGAGCCGGTTTGCCAATATCCCCACTCCAACGGGCTCGTAAAAGGGCCTCGATTGCTGTGAGCTCCGAGGGGCCTCGCTTCATGTGGCGAGCGACCACGCCCCACTAAACCGTGGGCCCCCCTCATGTCAGTGGCGACAACGAGCTCGAAAGCGATGTCAATGCGTGATCGCATGAAAACAGTGGGGCTGAGTTAACGAACGGCATCGCATGAAAACTCCGAAACTCAACCCATGAGTTTCTACTAGTCGACAAGTTTCGGAGTTACTGTAGCATAAAATAACTCCGGAAAAAATTTGTAAACTCACCGATGGGTTTCAGAGTTTACACGGGATCGAACGGCTGAGATTTGATCTTTTTTTCTTCTTTTTCCTTTTGGGTTTAGCCATTTGGAAAGGGGGAGGGGTTTTGGACTTTTTCGAAATAGGGAGTGGCACTAGGAGTATGTTGGAGTGCTCTTCAACCCGCACTCCCTACTTTGCCAACGTGGCATCTAAGAGCTCCTAGAATAGGGAAGGCACTAGGAGTTCGTTGGAGATGCTTTAAGGATAATAGCACAAATTGGGCCTTAAATAATTCATGTTTCAGTAATCTCTCATCTCCTTTTCATCTATTCCGCACTTCATGCCATTGGACTCGGTGACCCACAGTTGTTCTCACTTTGCTTTCTAGGTCAGTCCGTTCTTGTCATTTCTTGATCATTATGTTAATATTCTTTCACTTACCAATATAAACTCTAAACACCAAATGAGGAAAATTTTGAGATCCTTCTTTCATATCTGAGTTTATGACTATTAGTATTGTACTAGAGTATCAGGTTATGCATAATGAAGTCTTGTTCTATTCAACTTACGATAACCTTCACCTTCTACCTAGCCGCCACCATCTCTCTTCTTCATCTAGCGAGAGATCGGTGTCAGACGGCTTCTTCTCTACAAGATCATCGTCCTGGCTTCGAAACCCCTTCGTCTGGTCCACCCTCCTCATCCTTCCATCATTTAGTCTACGGTAACTCGATCATAGTAGAGAGCCTGACCTTCCGACATTGACAAGGGCACTCTCAGATGGATCTAGCTACCTCATTAAGTGTGGTAGATCTTCATTTCACCCCTTTGGCTATCATTACTTAAGAAGAATAACGATGAATGCGTTTGAGAAGTGCGAATTAAGATCTTTAGTTTTTCGCCTTCCAAGACAAAACATGGAATATTTGCATCTCAAAAGAAATAAGCATGTGAATGTTAGAGATAATGTGTCTCAAATAAGCGGCATAAGCCCCATATCCTAAGGATAACTGATCAACTATCTATATATTTATACTAAAATGGAAGCCTCTCTCCCGTTTTGTGACACGTGGACGTCTTTTAAAGAGCTTCCGTGTGTGAGCACGGCTCTCTTTTAAATCCATTTAAAAACCTACCATAAAGATGATAAATTTTCATTCAATGGTATTTAATGGTCATTTGATATTAATCTCTCTCTCTCTCTCTAACAAGTGAATCACATTCACTAAAGATTTCACACTTCTTCGAAGAGTTGCGATGTCGTCTTTGCCAAATCACATGCATCAAGCACATTTGGGCATTGCCCGGGTTACTTACTAGTTTGAATTAAGTTCAACCCTAATTGTAAATCCTACTAAAATCGATGTAATTAGGGGGTGTTAGTCAATTAGGATTTTAAAATCATTATTCAGGAGTTCGTGGACTTGCGGTCTTTGAGAGTCCGCAGACTTTTTTTTAAAGAGTCTCTAGGTTTTTTTAGGAGTCTGCAGATTTTTTGAGAAATCCACGATCTCATTAATCCCTTTTTTAGGAGTTCACGTTGGATTTTTGTTGTGGACTTGGACATAAAATCCCATTTGACTAACACATTTGAAGAACAATTTTGATGAATTTTGAAGGCCTAATACGAAAAGTATTAATACGTTCATTAAAAAAATGTACAAGAACAATGAATTAAAATTAAGCTCGATTTAATCAACATTGCCTCTGCCATCCAAGATTACCTCACCACGTTGGATAAATAGTTTGACCAATTTTTACATAAGTCAAATGGTAAAAAAAATTAATATCAAAGATTTTAGTAATTTTATATATAGAAATTGATACTTTTTTTATAAATAAGATCATATTTCAAACAAGATTACCAATTGTATCATACCGAAAGACTTTAACATACCATCAACCAAGGAGGTCATTTCTACAAATAACATACAAATTGAAAGTAACATACTAATTAAAATAATGAGTCCAATATATGATCGAGGAGGCACGCGTCACGACGGAGCCGGATGGGCGTCGCGATTGACGCCGGACGGGCGTTACGATCGGAGCCGGACGGACGTCGTGATCGGAACCGGACGGATCCAGAGGGTGTCTCTCTCTCTCTCTACTGTATTTTGTTCCGACTAGGGGAGGGGGGGCGAAGGGAGAGGGCGGTCGAGAGGGATTAGGTATACCCAAAGAAGAGGAAGGAGGGAGATAGAGAGATATATGGAAGAGGAGAATGAGAGTTGCTGGGGATTCGACGTTGGCTTCCACGATCACGAGCACGGGTGCTAGGGTTCCGAGAGATGCCGATGATACCTTTCAAAGAGAAAGTCTCATGTATGGGATTTAAAATTCCACCTTTGAGGTGGAACTTTTGATGGGCAAAAAGTATATATACTTGGGTTTGTAAATCCCTTTTGTTATGAAGTCATGGACTTGTACCATGATTATTGACTAACGCCTAACTTAGGAGTCCAAGGTCATAAAAAATATTGACTGACGCTTGGATCAGGAGTTCACGTTGTGGACTCCGCAACCACTAACGCTTAAATCTACAATACCACAAAAAAGTTCAGAACCACTACTGATGTAATCCTAAATACAAGGAACTCTTCACCAAATCCTAATTGACTAACACCCCCTTATTGTAATGGATGAATCAACCAATTATTAGCTTGCACTCTTTCCCCGTCATGCCTCCATTTTAAGATGGATGCTGAAATTTACATGGTACCAAATCCGCTAAGCCTTCTGACGAACCGCAATCATCGCCAGCCCACTGCCGCTTCCTCCGGCGACTGTACAGTGCCTTCGGCCCTCGCCGCAAGGTCCATTGTCAATGGCCGCCTGTCACAACACCGAGGTCCCCCCGCCTACCCTACCGCCCCTCCACCGGTCGTTGGACACTAACGCTGACGATCTACTCCGCCGGAGAAACTACCGTCCGACCGCCCCCAAACCCTCCACCATCTCCGGCGTATCGATCGCAACGCGTCCCACCTCCTGCATCAAGAACGTCGGGTACCGCGTCACTCCCAGCATCCCTCTGATGTGGTCGTCTCCATTTACCATTGCCACCCGCAGAACGATCGTCAGCAACCCGCCACCCACCGCTGCCTGAGAGCCTCCGTGCACGCCAACCTCCGCCCAATGTCAATGTCAAACCCTTAACAGAAGCCTCGTGCCCCTGATTTTATCAGGTTATACCCGTTGGGCCGTTAAGGTGAATTCATAACCTAAAGTCTTTTTTTCAAAATATTATTAAAAAAATAAATATTTTACTAAATAACGGTTGACCAAAACTATTTACCAATCTAGCGCTCTAATAGTTATGTGGCATGTCAACGCCGTAAAGCGAGTCGGGGGAATTTTTTTTGTTTCCGTTTCAAGTAGAACCCGTTATTTGGATTACAGAATTTAAACTCGGTATTCTAGACACTAAGTTTAACCGAAGCCCCCTTATATACTGTTTCCATACTTAGCTGTTTTCTGGTTGGATTTCGGGTAAACCTAATATTCAAAATACCGGATTTAAACCCAGCAATCAAAATACCATGTTCTACTTGAGTTCAAATGCTTATCAAATTCAATTGCTCAGCCACCGATTATACTATTTTATTTTATTTTTTAAATGAGGCATAATTAGCCTTTTGTATCGTGGCCGTCGATTATATTATTTTGATTTTTTTTTAAAAAATGAGGAATAATCAACCTTTCGTATCCTGGTCGTCGATTATGCCACCATATTAGGGTAGTTTTGTTGTAGTGGTACACCAAGCCAAGAGCCCGTTGGTCTTTAGTAGCATAGTTAGGAGGCAGTTGGAAATGCTATTAGAAAGGGTGCGGTTATATAGATTGAAGCCAAAATTGAATCACAACCGTCCTTTTGCATGCCACTTGGGGCTGAGTGTGATTCACCGATCAAACTAGGTGTAACGAGCAGCGTAATTGAAGCTAAAATTGAATCATAGCCATTCTTTTGCATGCCATTTGGGACTGAGTTGGATTCACTTATTGGGTTGGGTGTAACGGAAGGTTGTGATTCAGTTTTGACTTTAATCTATCTGAGATCTCATGCCTCTTAGAAAAGGTAACCAGCATATGAGAGAGAGAGAGAGAGAGAGAGAGAGAGAGAGAGACCTTGTAGATAAGGTCCCAGGGTAGGCAGCCAAGGAAATCCACCACGAAGCTCGACTTTAGATACCTAGACTCCAGATGTAACAAACAAGGGATTGTAACTGTCAATAAGATTATATATATATATATATATATATATATATATATATATATATATATATATATATATATATATATATATATATATATATATATATATATATATATATATATATATATATATACAGAGAGAGAGAGAGAGAGGGGCTAGGTTTCAATGACAGCGTCATAGGGAGTACCCTATGACATACGGTGAATTAGTAATGCTAAAATGTTTAGAATGTGCTGAATTTTTTTTTGAGGATGATCACCTTACTTTATATAGAATGTCCACAAAAAATCAAGTAATTCTAAAGCTTGTTGGGGCATCAAATACTAGAAACTTTATCGGCCATCCATTTTAACTGTTAAATTGAAAAACATATTTGATACCTCTAGAAATTTTAGAATGTACCAATTTTTTATGGGTTTCATATCTAGGGTTGATCATCCACATAAAAAATCAGAACATTCTAAATATTCTAAGATTACTAATTCACCATATGTCATAGGGTACTCCCTACGACATGTCATAGGAACTCATTTTCCGTATATATATATATATATATATATATATATATATATATATAGAGAGAGAGAGAGAGAGAGAGAGAGAACCGATCTTATGCAATAATGCTGGTCCATGCGATAATGCGATATTCAGCTCGAGCCGTCCGATCGGTGTGAATCGAACGGCGCACAAATCCTTTTCGCCCCGGCTCAAAGGTGTAGCCGTTCAATCTTGATCGAACGGATGAGATCCGTGGGAAACATTCGAATAGGACAAAAAAAATCCGGTCACAGTAATCATGATTTTTTGTCCTATTCAAATGTTTCCCACGGATCTCATCCGTTCGATCGAATGATCGAACGACTACACCTTTGAGCCGGGGCGGAAAGGATTTGTGCCGTTCGATTCACACCGATCGAACGACTCGGGCTGAGTATCGCATTATTGCATGAACCAACATATCGCTTGAGAAGATCGGTTCTATATATATATATATATATATATATATATATATATATATATATATATATATATATATAATGATCGAAAGACTACACCTTTGAGCTGGGGCGTGAATCGAACGGCGCACAAATCATTTTCGCCCCGGCTCAAAGGTGTAGCCGTTCGATCTCGATCGAACGGATGAGATCCGTGGGAAACATTCGAATAGGACAAAAAAAATTCGGTCACAGTAATCATGATTTTTTGTCCTATTCAAATGTTTCCCACGGATCTCATCCGTTCGATCGAATGATCGAACGACTACACCTTTGAGCCGGGGCGGAAAGGATTTGTGCCGTTCGATTCATGCCGATCGAACGACTCGGGCTGAGTATCGCATTATTGCATGAACCAGCATATCGCATGAGAAGATCGGTTCTATATATATATAATGCGACATGCGGTAAGTGTGGCACCTCACCGCAGCCATTTGATGCATCACTGCGTGCATGCGATGCACGCAGCACGTGCATCAGACGGCTACAGTGCGGTGCCGCATGTACCGCATTATAGCATGTCCCTATATATATATATATATATATATATATATATATATATATATATATATATATAGAGAGAGAGAGAGAGAGAGAGAGAGAGAGAGAGAGAGAGAGAGAGAGAGAGAGAGAGAGAGATGCGGACCTGCGGGCAATGGAGGAGGGTTTGTAGACCATACGATAGGTGTGAGGGTCCTGGTACGCGAGGAGGAGCTGGACCACGATGTCGGCAAGGAAGGCGATCTGCCCGGCAATGTCCAGCAGGAAGAGGTTCTCTGGGAGCCCCCGGAAGAATCCGAACTCCATGGGCGTGAAGAAGGATGAGTACACCGCCCATACCAGTATAAACTTGGTCCACATTCCATACCACCTGCACCACCACCGTCACTGTCACCAGTCAGCCCATAGTGACGTCACTGTTGTATGGTAGGTTAACCACGATCGGTCACAACTAGATCCATCTTGACTCTACCAAGTTCTTGAATGCGATGTTCACAACTGACAGCTAACCTGATGTTGATCGATCCTTTGCTAATCTATGCATAACACTCTCAATCAATGACGTCATATAAGACAAAACTATAGTGGTAAGTAATATATATCGCTCTCCTCGTCATCATAGGATGGTTCGTTCTGACAAGAATAGGAGCCAGATTGCCCTTCAGTTTGTTTTTATGACATTGAATTCAAATATTGGGTATGGATTAACAAATAGGGTGAAGGGTAAAACAGAAACATATGTAAACTGATAGAAGAAAATAAGGATCCAAAACTACTGGTTGATATGAGGGGTATGGATTAGTTGCAAAGATAAGAAGGTTAAAATGGAAAACAAGGTAGGATGGAAGGATGGGAAGAATGGGTTAGTGGGACTGATTAGTGGCAAAAGGGTAATATTTTTGTATGGTATTTGTGATTTGGGTAGGGATAAAACGGGAAGAAAAAAATGGCATATTACGATCCTAGCCCTTGAGTTTGTTTTTATGACATAGGATTCACAATATTGGATATGGATTAACACATAGGGTGAAGGGTAGAATGGAAATATATGCAAAAGGATGGAAGGATCCAAAACTGTTGATTGATCTGGAGGGTATGGATTACTAGTGCACTGGGCACGTCCATTGCACGTGCAACAATTGCTGATCTATGGACCCTTTTATACCTACATAGTCATTTCAGTATAGGGTATGGACACATGAAATAATGATAGGGGTCTGAGAGCATATTGATAATTTTTGTAGGGTTATAGTTTTTTTGGTAATCTATAGGGGGGCACAATGGAAAGTGCAAGAATGCAACACTTCCATCCTTGCTTTAATTTTAATGGCATAAGATCAAAATATGAGGTATATGTTCACTATATATGTGTCAAATTGTATTATCTACACAAGTTAGAGAGATAATCGGGTTTGGGGTTTTAGATATGGGAATTGAGGTACCCATACCCATACCCATATCTAAAAGTTAATCGGGTAAAGTTCCTATACCCATATCCTACCCAAGCCTTGTAAAAAGTATTAAGGCACCCATACCCATACCCAAACTCGAAAGTTAATAGGGTAGAGTTCCTATACTCATACCCTACCAGGTAGAGTTCTTATAACCATACCCTATCCAAACCTTGTACAACCCATATCCATACCTGAAAGTGTTCATTTGTACCCATAACCGTACCCGATGTTTCGGATCAGGGTCGGGCACAAGTTAGAGGAGCAATTGGGTTTCGGGTATGGATATTGGGATATCTATACCCATACCCATACCCATACCCGAAAGTTGATTGGGTAGAGTTCCTATGCCCATAACCTACCCAAACATTTTCCTTGATGTTGTCTTAAAATATACATAGGGTTGAGAAGGGTAAAATGGGAAACAAAATATAGGATGCAAGGAAGAATGAGTTAGTGGGATTGCCTTTCCCATTATAATCCTTGTTTTTTAATGGATAAATAAGAGTCAATTGATTAGTGGGAAAGAAGAAGAGCAAAATGGGAAACAAAAGTAGGATGGAAGGAAGAATGGGTTATTGGGATTATTATTCCCATAATAGCTCTTTGATTTTTAAATGGATACATAAGACTCAATTGATTAGTGACAAAAGGGTAATACTCTTGGATGGTATTTGTGATTTGTGTGGGGATAAAACGAGAATGGCAAAAATTACATATTATAGTCCTAGCCTTTGTGTTTGTTTTCATGATATAAGATTCACAATACTGGACATGGATTAATATATAGGGATTTTTTCCAAAATAATATTTAAAAAATGAATATTTAATTCAATAGCGTTTGATCGAAAGTATTTATCTATTTAGCGCTCTGACTGTCACGTGGCATGTCAGCGCCGTAAAGTGAGTCACAATTTTTTTTTTTTTTTAAGTAGAACCTGGTATTTGGATTACAGGATTTATCTGGATACCGAGTTTAATTGAAACCCTCTTATATAACGTTTTCATACTTAGCCGTTTTCTCATTGAATTTTGGATAAACCCGGTATCCATAATACCGGGTTTAAACCATGTAATCCAAATACTGGATTCTACTTAAAACAGGGGAAAAAAAACATCACAACTCGCTTTATGGCGCTGACATGCCATGTGGCTGTCAGAGCACTAGTATGGTAATTACTTTTGATCAAATGCTATTTGTTTAAATATTTTATTTTTAAATATTATTTTTTTTAAAATCTCTAATATATATGGTGAAGGGTAAAATGGGAACATAGGTAAAAGGATGGAATTAAGTAAGGACCCAAAACTGCATATTGATATTGGGGGTTATGGATATGGATCAAATAACAAATTGCATAAGGGGTTTTTTTTCAAAATATTATTAAAAAAATAAATTTTTGACTAAATAGCGGTTGACCAAAACTATTTACTAACCTAGCGCTCTGACAGCCACGTGGCATATCAGTGCCGTAAAGCAAGCGCTTTTTTTTTTTTCCATTTCAGGTAGAACCAAGTATTTGGATTACCGGGTTTAAAGTCGATATTCTAGATACCGAGTTTAACCGAAGCCTCTTGTATAACGGTTTTCATACTTAGCCGTTTTCTTGTTGGATTTTGGGTAAAACTGATATCCAGAATACCGGATTTAAACCCGCTAATCCAAATACCGGATTCTACTTGAAATAAAAAAACAAAAAGATTTCACGCTCGTTTTACGGCACTACATGCCACATGGCTGTCAGAGCGCTAGGTTGGTAAACAGTTTTGGTCAACCACTATTTAGTCAAATATCTATCTTTTAATAATATTTTGAAAAAAAATCCATTGCATAAATCGAGTGGGAAGTAAAATAAACAATCGAAACCTAAACATCTTAGAGCATCTGCCCCACCTACCCCTTGGCAAATCTTTTTTTGTCCGTTTGTGAATGAGTGCAGCGTCAACGGACTCCTACCCATCCTATGGGGGCGATTGGAGTGATTTCTTTTCTTTTTGTTGGAAATGGAGTGATTTCACCTGATGGCAGCCAACCAGACAGGAGAATATCACTCCGCCCGAATTTATGGTGTTCGATGCATTGACCCCACCTTACTTTATAAAAAAAGGGGAACTTAGTATTAGGCCCATTGCGAGAAATTCATTTGGTGAAAAGGACAAATGATAAAATGATTTTGCACCAGATCCCTTTTGAAAAGATGTGTTTTAGCAAGACCATCTTTGACTTTTTTTCCTCTCCTTTAAATGACAAAATTGATCCTAATCCTAAAATTACATTGAAGATAACTATCAGCAAATGCTAAATTTTATCTACAGTATTTTGCAAAATGTTACTTTTTGCTACAATGATTTCATTGTAGCAAAGAGTAATCATATGCAAAGTATTGTAGCAAAGAGTAACAATCTGTAAATGTTACTCTTTAGCTACAGTGCTTTGCAGAATGTTTATCTTTGCTATAGTGATTTCACTGTAATAGAAACAGTGTCTACTACAATGATCTTCGTTGTACCTACTAAAATGATTTTCGTTGTAGCAAAAAGTAACAATCTGTAAAGTACTGTAGCAAATAATTTCACTTAAGAGTAACATTTGCATGCTTTTACTTTTTGCTACAGTGAAATCATTGTAGCATCTACAATGAAATATTATTTCAAAGAAATGATTGTTTATTTATCGAAATACTACTCTTCATGTGATTTTTCGTTCAGTGGCATGTAGGGATAAAATGGATATTTTTCAGATGGCATGACCTGACGCTAAATCATCTATTTACATGTTCTTATCGTTAAATACGATCGACTTGAAGGGCTGTATGTCAATTTACCGTTGTGAAAACTATCAGGCAGGTATTAAACCTACATCTGATTTAATTTCCTTTCCTTAATGTTCAGGGGGAAAATATTCAACACATCCTGTGTACGCTACAACTGTTGCCCAGAGCTATCGGCACTCTCGCTGGGGGTCACTACCCCCATGAGCTGGGGCCTGCTACACCATGTCTCTTGAATCGCAATGGCCCCACGGTTGTAGCTTAAGCATGATATGCTCAAAATATTCCCATGGTCAGGAGAGTCGCGCTGTCACGTTAAAGGCATGCTAGTGGGAGATGAATTCCAATCACCACCGTTAAGGTGGTAACCAGCCAGCATCACGAAACACCCACCGTCTGTTGCGTGCTCGTTCTTGTGGAGCTCGGATCTCCACGAAAGCCTATGCATCCCAATTACCGTGTATAGGACTGACACAGTGAGTCCCCTCCCTTAATTTAATTTCGGTTCCAAGGCCCAACGAAACACGGAACGAATGGCTACAAGGCGATAACTGAAAAGAAAAAGAGGGGGAAACACGGGATCTTACCTGTTATCGGGATGGATAACGAACCGGCCGGCGATCACCTTCCTGCTTGACCGCATCCTAAACCGCCCGAACCCAAGCTCGCCGGCGAGAAGGGCGAACCGGCTCCCACGGGAGGACTGGATCCGATCGTTCACCTCCTCCACTTCGTACTCGATCTCCGACCGATCCGCATCCGCCCGCGGCGACATCACTTCCCCCGCGGCGGCAGAGAACTTTCCAGATCTCCAAGGAAACCTTCGCCGACGGTCGACGCCTTGCGTCCTCCAGGATTGGACGATCGGTACGCTCCCGCGGATCGGGGGATTCCGAAATGCCGGCCTCCGGGTGTCCCGGTGGACTGTGTAGCCCGCGGATGAGGGGCCGTGGTGGTGGCCGCCGGGATTCTCGTGATAGGGTTCCTTTCTCCGTTTCCCGTGCTCCGCGGGCGAGTGATGGAGATTGGAGAGGGGGAAGAGAGAGAGAGACAGTTCGGATAGTCCGTGGCGTCGGAGGGAGGATTTTATAGGAGGTGCGGAGGGGGGGGGAGGGCCCGGAGGGGGGTACGAATGGGCCCCGCTTGCTAATTGCTAGTGCACGAGTGTGATTGTTAGTGTACTTTATCGGTGCGTCAGATTGTTTGGCTTGGGACGGCTCTTGCGTGCCGTTCTTTATGGCGATCTGACATGGATCGGACTCGGCGAGTTGGTTTCAAAAGTTAGCTTTTCTGGTCCGCGCGAGTGTTTTCAAAACCGGACCGGAAGGCGAACCAAAAAGGCATCCGGTTCGGTCCAAGTCGGTTCAAACCGGTGGTTCAACTGTTTGAACCGTATAAAAACTAGTGCATGTCTGTGCCTGTCGGCACTGCAGCGGGCCACCTTCGGTGGTAACCTATCTGCTGGCACTGCAGCGGGCCGTCTTTGGTGGCAACACATCTGAACGCCTTCGGCAACAAAACACTTTTGATGACAACACCGGCATTTATAAGGGCACCCATTTTCTCGTCCGTGTCGATAGACAAGAAGCGGGCGCCTTCGGCGCGACCAACTCCCCCTCCCCTTATAATCAATCAATCACAGCCGTCTCTATTCGAACGGATTCCTCAAGATCGACCCAATGATTTATAGCCGTTGATGTGAACAACGATCACAGGATAAACGGTCAGGTTTAGTGCAGTTTAAATGGGTCGGGCTTTTAGGGGTTTGTGTAGTTTAAATGGGCTAGGATTTGAAACCAATGGGAGGGAGTTGGTTCACAGGAAAATAGAGATCGTGCATTGATTTGTTAACGAATGGTTAGATCTATTCGGTTTATTTTTTTTAGTCAGTTTGTCCTTAGTCAGCTTCCGTTTTGTCTAGTCAGCACAAAATCGACGTGCCATGTTATATAGATATATTTTTTAAAATAGATATTTATTAAATTCTTCAATGGTAAGGTTTGGTTCCTGCGTTAACATACAAACCAGTTTATTCAAAGACCGGACCAAAACATGTTCCGGTTCCGGTCCAATCCGGTTGAACAGTCCGATCCAGTTCGGTTTTCAAAACATTGGTCCGCACAAGTCTGCTTTTGGGCTGGGAAATTTTTTAGCACATCCTGCGTATGCTACAACTGCATAGTGGGCCCCAGCACATGGAGGTAGTGGCACCCAGTACGTAGAACTTATTGATAGGCTCTGGGCAACGGTTGTAGCGTACGTTGGATGTGCTAAAATTAAAATTTCCCCCTTCGGCTGCCCCTTTCATCTACAGTGTTTTGAGTTTGTTATTAATAAGTAGGCTTAGCTGTTTACAGCCGTTTGATTTGGTAAGTTTGGGACCCGCTTTTAAAGAGGGGATTTGGGTTACACCTGGAGGGATTGCCTCCTCACCTGACACGTAAGGGCTGTTTTCAATCTACAAGCCAAGGTTGGAAAGCCGTGGAGTCGTATCATGAGAGAGTAGAGATAGGCTTGGACTTGGTAAGCCGGATTGCACTGGCCATGCATGTTAAGATATAAAAATATTAAGAGTATCGTCTCAAAATTTTGGACGAAACTCCTATGATTGACTCCCTCAATATGGCTTTGGTTCGGAAACTATCAATTGACCATGCTTTGTTTACCTGCCCTCAGATGATTAGGCTCTAGCAATCCTTCTCGCATAACTTTTCGGTCCTCCACAACTATAAAATTCGGCTCTCTTTTATACCACCTTCCGGATGTTGTCTCGAGCAACATTAATTTTTTGGGCAACATTAACCTTCCGGCCAGGCCCTTCCTGATTATGGTGCTTGGTATATTTGGAAAGCTCGCAATTGTGCAGCATTTGATCTGGCGGTGGAACTCCCTTCAATGACTTGCATGACAACACCTTCGTGATGATCCAGTGGCCTATCTTTGGGCTACGAGACACCAACCCAAGGACCAGCCTGGGGCTACTACTCATCGGCCTCTAGTGGTGGTGAGGTGGCCATGCACCACCGGCTATGGGAGGGCTGAAGTTGAACTTTGATGTCTTTTTTGACGAAAGATCCTCACGAGATGGGGCTGGTTTTGTTCTCCTGAATCATCATGGCATGGTTTTGATGGTATGTCACTACACCAAAACTAGCTAAAAACGACCGTCTCCGATCGTCGTTTTTCTTAAATAACGACGGGCCTAGACCATCGCACCGTCAATTGGTTATTGATATGTCGTTTTTAATAAACAATGGACATAAACCGTCGCATTGTACGACGGGCCAAAACCGTCATTTTATGGTTGATGATATTTGCCCCCGGTGTGGCTTTGGTTCAGAAACTATCGATCGACCATGCTTTGTTTACGTGCCCTCCGATGGTTAGGCTCGGGCAATCCTTCTCGCATCAGTCTCCGGCCCTCCACAACTATGAAATTTGACTCTCTTTTATACCACCTTTCGGATGTTGTCTCGGGTAACATTAATTTTTTGAGCAACATTAACCTTTCGGCCAGGTCGATCCCTCCTGATTATGGTGCTTGGTACATTTGGAAAGCTTAGAATCATGTGGCCTTTGATCTGGTAGTGGAACTCCCTTCAGTGACTTGCATGACAATACCTTTGTGATGATCTAGTGGCCTATCTTTGGGCTACGACAAACCAACCCAAGGACCGGCCTGGGGATACTACTCATCGACCTCTAGTGGTGGTGAGGATAAGGATGGCAACGGTGCAGTTTTGGGTAAAACCGAAACCGTACCGCAACACTGAAACCGAAACCGCACCGCTACACTAAAACCGCACCGCATCACGACAGTTTTAAATTTTGGCAAACCAAAACGCCACCATGCTGTGCGGTTTATCGTTGTTTTCAGTTTTAAACTGCACCACTGTCATCCCTAGGTGAGGTGGCCACCACCGGCCATGGGAAGACTGAAATTGAATTTTGATGTCTCTTTTGACGCAAGATCCTCACGAGGTGGGGCTGGTTTTGTTCTCCAAAATCATCTTGGCATGGTTTTGATGGCATATCACTACACAAAAAACTAGCTAAAAACGACGGTCACACCATTGCTTTTCTAAAATATCGATAGGCCTAGACCGTCGCACCGTTCGTTGTTAATCGACCTGTTGTTTTTAATAAACAACGGGCATAAACTGTCGCATTTTATGACGGGCCAAACCTGTTGCCTAAAACCATTGTCTTACGGTTGATGATGTTATTGTTTGCCCCCGGTGTGGCTTTGGTCCGGAAACTACGATCGACCATACTATGTATACCTGACCTCCGGTGGTTAGACTCTGGCAATCCTTCTTGCATCACTCTCCGGCCCTCCTCAACTATGAAATTCAGCTCTCTTTTATGCCACCTTCCGCATGTTGTCTCGAGCAATATTGATTTTTTGGGAAACATTACCTTCCGGCCCCCCTCCTGATTATGGTGCTTGGTACATTTGGAAAGCTTGCAATCGTGCGGCCTTTGATCTGGCAGTGGAACTCCCTTTAGTGACTTGCATGACAACACCTTTGCGATGATCTGGTAGCTTATCTATGGGCAACTTCGACACACCAACCAAGGACCAGCATGTGTCTACTACTTGTCGGTCTCTAGTGGTGGTGAGGTGGCCACCATCGGTCCATCGGCTATGGGAGGACTGTAATTGAACTTTGATGTCTCTTTTGATGCAAGATATTCACGAGGTGGGACTGGTTTTGTTCTTTGGAATCATCTTGGCATGGTTTTGATGGCATGTCACTACACCAAAACTAGCTAAAAACAACAGTCACACACCGTTGTTTTTCTTAAATAACGACGGGCCTAGACAGTCGCATCGTCCGTTGTTTATCGACCTATCGTTTTTAATAAATGACGGGCATAAACCGTCGCATTGTACAACGGGCCAAACCCGTCGCCTAAAACCGTTGTTTTACGGTTGATGATGTTTGCCCCCGGTGTGGCTTTTATTCAGAAACAATCGATCGACCATGATTTGTTTACCTGCCCTCCGCTGGTTAGGCTATGGCAATTCTTCTCGCATCACTCTCCGGCCCTCCACGACTATGGAATTCGACTCTCTTTTATACCACATTTTGGATGTTGTCTCGAGCAACATTAATTTTTTGGGCAACATTAACCTTCCGGCCAGGCCTCCCGGCCTCCTGATTATTCTGCTTGGTACATTTGGAAAGCTCGCAATCATGTGGCCTTTGATCTGACAGTGGAACTCCCTTCAATGACTTGCATGGCATCACCTTTGTTATGATCTAGTGGCCTATCTATGGGCTACGACACACCAACCCAAGGACCGGCATGGGGCTACCACTCGTCGGCCTCTAGTGGTAGTGAGGTGGCCACCACTGACTATGGGAGGACTAATTGAGCTTTGATGTCTCTTTTGATGCAAGATCCTCATGAGATGGGGCCGGTTTTGTTCTCCGGAATCATCTTGGCATGTTTTTGATGTGCTTTTGCTTTCCCTTGATCTTTCTACTCTCCAGATTGAGCTACACGGTTCTTGCGATCACTGTTGTCACATACCCACGTGTTCATTGAGGGCGACTTGCCAGTGTGTATCCACCGCCTCCGTTCTCTAGATTCGGTGGATTCTCCCTTTCAGAGGATTGTCGTCGTCTTCTTCATGTGCTGCCTCCTTCAAATATCGGACACTAGTGCATGCCCGTGCCTATTGGCACTGTAAGGCCACCTTCGGTGGCAAAACACAGTCGTTGGTCCGTCTTCGGCGGTAACACACCTGTCGGCACTATAGTGGGCCGCAATCAATGACAAGACACCCCTCGAGCATCACCACCCCCCACCCACACTGTAGTATTCGGTGGCAACACATCTGACCGCCTTCGGTAACAAAACACTTTCGGTGACAACACCGCCGTACAACGGCACTGCCCCGATGACTCCGACACCACCAATAACAGTCACTGTTGGGACATTTGCTACCACCTAAGCTGCCGCCTTCAGTGGTAACATCCAGCTCTTACGACCCGCCCCGATAGACCAACAACTCTAGCAAAATCACCGGTCAAAATGAGAACCTCCTCATTTATCAAAATTTGTATTTGAAAACTTTATTTGAACTATAAAAAAAAATTTAAAGTTATAATTTGAACTATAAAAAAACTTTAATGGTCAGCCAAGATATAATGGTTTAATTAGTTACCCAAATTAAGTAGGGGGTAAGATCAAAAAATCTCGTTTCACGGAATGGTTCAATGACTGACTGTTAAATCCACCATTTATTAATGGTCAGTCAAGATAGAATGGTTTAATGGTTGACTATTTTTTTTGGCTAATTTAATATTATATTTTTGAGCAAGAGAGGACAAAATCTATGGTATAACGGTGATGCCAGATCACTGGTATCACGGGCAGATCAAACGCTGGAGCACCCATTCAGCACAACTACAATTGCATCATAGCCACATGTTTTTAGCCACCATGACAACTGTAATCCACTCAACTCTCATGGAGAGAGAGAGATCGGGGGAAGAGAGAGAAAGAGAGAGAGACGAAAATAGATCACGGAGACAGAGACGGAGAGAGAGAGAGATCGGGGTAAGAGAGAGAAACGGAGAAGGAGAGACAGAGAGAGAGATGGAGAAATAGAGAGATTGGGGGAAGAGAGAGAGGCAGAGAGAGAGAGAGAATAGGGTTGGCAATGGGTCGGGTCGTGTCATGTCCGGTTTCATGTTGTATCCAAAACCCCTAAACCTGGACCCGACCCGTTTAACTAATCATGTCTAGACCTAACCCCGTACTCGACCTGTTTATAAACGGGTAAACCCGCTAAGACCCGTTTTAATATTTATTCTTTAATTTTGTTAATTTTATATTTCGTTGCAACTCACGACTACGGGTGTCCTGATCACAGCCGTCCGTTGAACCCATTGCACACTGTGATCGGATGCTGGGTAGACCCGACCCAACTTGATCCATTGATTTTTAAATGGGTCTTAAACGGTTCAAACGGGTCGGAGACAACCCAGACCCAAGCCGTTTACTAAACAGGTTAGTCGTGTTGACCCATTTACGACCCGAACCCATTTAACCCAGACCCGGACCCCGCTACTTTCGTGTTGGGTCTGCCCTATCGAGTCCAAAATTGCTAGTCCCATGAGAGAGAGATCAGAGGAAGAGAGAGAGACGGAGAGAGAGAGATCGTGGGAGAGAGAGAAAGAGATTGAAGAGAGAGATACAGAATGAGAGAGAGAGATACGGAGAGAGATATCGTAGGGGGGAGAGAGATACAAAGAACGGAGAGAGAGAGAGAGAGAGAGAGAGAGAGAGAGAGAGAGAGAGAGAGAGACCGGGGGAAGAGAAAGAGATCGAAGGAAGAGAGAGAGATGGAGGGAGAGAGAGACAAGAAAGAAAGAGATACGTGGGGAAGAGAAAGAGACAGAGAGAGAGAGATACAGAGACAGAGAAAGAGAGAGATACAGAGAGAGATAGGGGAAGAGAGAGAGAGAGATTGGGGGAAGAGAGAGAGGGAGAGAGAGATCAGGGGAAGAGAAAGAGATATAGAGATCGGGAAAAGAGCGAGAGAGAAAACTAGGCGGAGAGAGAGAGAGTTAGGGGAAGGGAAAGAGAGAGACGGAGAGAGAGAGAGATACAGAGATAGAGAAAGAGATCGTGGGGAAGAGAGAGAGAGAGACGGAGAAAGAAAGATTGGGGAAAGAGAGAGAGAGAGAGAGATACAGAGAGGGATAGAGATACAGGGAGAGAGAGATCAGGGGAAGAGAGAAAGAGATCAGAGAGAGAGAGAGAGGGGGGGGGGGAGGGAAAAGAGAGAGAGCGATAGCTGTAATCGCGTGCACGGGAGAGTTTTGTCGAGTTAGCCTGCTCTGTTTTGTCCTAGTCATCTTTTGGTTCTGTTTTGTTTAGTCAACACAAAACCGACGTCCCTTCTTATATAGATGTGTTCCAGGAGGGGAATAATTAGGTTGCAGATTGGTTGGCTAATGATGCTCAATGCTCTAGTTGAGACGCTTTTTACATTGGTGCTCTCCCACAAGCTCTTCAAGAGTTGGTCCAAGATGATTGTCATGGGTGGCCTACCCCAAAAAAAAAGAGACCCCTATTGCCTTCTGAATACACAACTTTTACAAATCTCCCATCAAATCACTAGAACTTTACCCCTCGAGAATCATGAAATGTGATAATGGTCCTGGATGAGGATCCCAATGTAAAAAATGTCTCGACTAGATCATCGAGCATCATTAGTCAACCAATCCGCAACATAATTATTCCCCTCCCGGATCACATTTTCAATACTTGAAGGAGGCAGCACTTAAAAAAGACGACGACGACGACGACAATCCTCTGAAAGAGAAAATCCATCGAATATAGAGAACTTTTACTACACCAAAATCACGATTTTACAATGCTTATAATTGTTACAATAAATTTTAATAACACAAAAAAACCGTTAGGAATATGACGTTACAAATATTTGTAACACCTTTTGTAACAGTTATAAGTGTTACAAATTTAGTTTTAGTAACGGTTATAAGCGTTATGTTTAGTTCGTAACGGATTTTCAGAAGCCGAATTCATTCTCATTCATAAGACTTATAATCGTTACAAACATTAGTAACGGTACATATCTTACTGATATAAACGTTAGATATTATTTGTTCCTAAACTTTACTAACAGTTATAAGCGTGATTTATGTATTCTGTAACAGATCCTAGAAGCAAAACTCCTCACATATTAATTCGATTTGTAACACTTATAACCGTTACAAAATTTAGTAACGATCAATATCTAACAATATCCGTTACGAATAATATGTATTATTTTTTTAATAAAACTCTTGGCTATCAAGAAAACTATTGAAGCATTAATAAAATAAAAGTCACTTAAGAAACGATATTAAATACCACCCGTGGATGATGAGTGCATTCGATCAGGGCTGAGTGCAATCACCAACCGTGGATGATGAGTGCAACCAATGGTTGTGATCGTATATGTCTGAGAGTTGGAGAATGGGTTGGAAAAAGGATTGGCAGAGTAGCATTTTTCGGTATCTATATATAAAAATACTAGTGGTACAATAAACAAATACAAGGCTATATTGTATCCACAACTGAGATAAGTATAGAATCAAATTCAGAGTTTTATGTCTCCAAATTGACCACACTATATATCTACAACCGAGATAAGTACATAATTAAGTTCAGAGCTTTAAGTCTCCAAATCGACCATACATACTACGAGCTAGCACATAGACATAGCAGCCGCAGACTACCAAAGAGACAGACACCATATACATAGAGCAGCAAGGAAACAAATAAGTGTTCTGAACATCAAAAGCCCGCTCGTAGCCCCACCACTTGCACCAGCATGGAAACCAGCAGCAAACCTGTAATTTTAAAAAATAAGAGTGAAGATTAGTATCATAATCTTCAAATTGACCACACTATATACCCACAACTGAGATAACTACATAACCAAGTTCAGAGCTTTAAGTCTCCAAATTGACCATACACACAACTAGCTAGCATATAGACATAGCAGCAGCAGACTACCAGAGAGACAGACACCATATACATAGAGCAGCAAGGAAACAAATAAGTGTTCTGAACATCAAAAGCCCGCCCACAGCCCCACCACTTGCACCAGCATGGAAACCAGCAATAAACCTGCAATTTTAAAAAATAAGAGTGAAGATTAGTATCATAATCGGTGGTAGTTTACTCTATATATGTTGAAACAATCAAAAGAATAAATGGGAGTCTGGAAAAGATGAGGGGGGGGGGGGTGTTCTATACACCCTAACTCGGCTTATTTGGGTTCATGGCCTCTCTATGCATTGTAGAAAAAGACTGTAATAAGTCTACAGGCAGGTGACAAGTTTGGCAAGGCTGCTTCTTTCCTTTTTTTGCTTCCCAAAAACGAAAATCTGGAGCGAATATGTCCAACATGGCATCTCCCTCCGCTCAGATATAGATGCGTGTTAGTTTTTTTTCCTGTGTAAATAAAGTAAATTAATAAATAAGAACATGTGGTCATTGTGAAAAGTAAACGGAGATTTGACTGTTATAAATTTGAAGGAAAAAAATTAATCAAGCCCCTAAAGCCTATATATACAATAAAGATAAAAGATATAAGCTTTTATAAGAAAAAAAAATAGGGTATTGAAAATAAAGAAATACCTCCAAATTACTGTATTTGTAGTCTGGCTTCAAGCCAAATAAAAATACCACATTCAACTAAACCTTGCATCAGAGTATGGCCATCTTGGGGACCGTCATAAATGAGAGCTTGTCCAACCAGTACTTCCTCGACATAGACTTTTTTTTCACCGAGTCCCACTTTTCTACCATGACAAATTCCACTAGTTTGATCAGTCACAACATACCCCTTAGCTACTGATCTACCATCTCCATCCAATACAATGACCTTAGGATTAGTAGACGATTCAAAATTTTCAAAATTGGAGCTAAATTCCTAGGTGTAATCGGTATTGTTCGACTAACTGAATTAGAACCAACTTCAGTTCTAGGCGTAGTAACCACAGGCGGTGATTGGGCGCTCGGCGTCCCAGTTACATGATTAAGCACAACCTGTGATGCAATGAATAACATATATATATATATATATATATATATATATATATATATATATATATATATATATATATATATATATATATATATATATCGTATTAACTATATGTAAGAATTGTTGAAATTACAAACTCACCAATAATATACCCTCAAATCTGGCTAGGGTGCATTTGACCTCAGCCACAATATCAACCTTCATCTCATCATAAGATGTAGATTTTGATTGTTCGAGCACTGTCGTTGCAACAACAGTATGTTGTAGTTGCTTCTTAGAGACATGGGAGCCGACTGCACGAATTTTTCCCATTTTATCCCCCCCAAAGACCTTTGTCAGTTCATCTGAGTCGAGGTCTAGCAGACTCGAACTACCACCTTCGCTCGTGCTTGTATTTTTTCTTTTTTCTCCGGCAGCCTTTACTAGTTCTTGTAATTTTCACATAGGAAAGAGTATTGGTAACAGTAGTTCACAAGTATATGCAAAAGTAAAATGCAGTTATACTCATATATTTTTCACGAGCACTCTCCAACACAGTCCCATCAGTACGTTCATGTCCTTTATACCAATCATTTACACGCGTAATTTTTTTTGTAGGATCTTTTTTTTGCTGTGAAAAAAATTAACATTAGTTATAAATATATTGTCATTATAATTTTATTGTATAGGGTATATACACACCAGAGTATGATGAATTCGAGCATAAGAGGACCGCCCAAGAGTATGGCCGATCATATTCTTCTATCTATTTTGTGAGTTTTTCGCATTCGCTTCTTTTACTTCACGCTTATCCTCATGGGCGACGAAATTTGTCCAATGACCCAGATCAATACCGGGTGGGCATGTTGTTATAGCTGCTTCTAAGCTTTCAATATTTTTTAAAAATTCTTTTCGATATTTCGCTTTCATTGTCCTAAACTTTTGGGGAAATGCCTTCTCCAATAAAGGACGAGCCAGTTCTTGGGCAATATTTAATTCAAATTCACCTTATCAAAAGTAGTCTAGTTAAGTTGCACCATATGAAATGGTAAGGAAATAAGCAAATAATGCTAATGTTATTCCATTACAAATAAGTAAACATTACCATCAAATCATTCCAAACATTATCCTTGAAGTTCTTTGGCACTAGCCTCCAGTCCTTGATATCAATAGGGACATGAGATTGAATGAATTGTCCAGTACGTGTACTCCATTTACTCGCATTTTTACCCACAACGGCGCCGTCAGGTTGGATTTCGATGGGCAACTTTATGGTGTTACCCGTTGATTTTGTACCTTGGGGCTGACTAGTTGGATCACTTGATGTCATTATATTCACCTAATTTTAGAGTGAACAAGAGTTTAGACAATGCAATTTGATTCAATTGTTGTTGTAAATGTAAATAAAAAAAATTATGAAACCATAAGAATTGGATAAAATTGGTCATCCTACATGGCAAAATTGGTCAACTCTATATGCCCATATTGTTATTGTAAAGTAAAAGATGGAGTACTATCTTTGGGCATAGGCATCTGTGGAAAACAACATCAAAGAATACAAAGGAAACACAACCATGTTGGACTTGCTACATTGTATGTGCAGGCATACAACATTTTCAAGATACCACTTACACAAAAATTCGTCATATACGCAGATACGATAAGAAAGTAGTTACCAAAACAAGTTGTGCCAAGAACCATAGAGAATCAAGCCCTCTAGAAGGTACTATACAGTCCTTCAAACTATCAGCAGACCATCAGCATATCATAACATTCAGCTTTATATGTAACCATTATATAAAACTATTGCACAGATAGAGCTATAAAACCATTTGAGATACAGAATTAACTAGTTCGCAATGGAATAGTATAGTCCGATACTATTCCAGTAAAGAGTAAAGACCACCTGAAGATTTACATGAAAGTCCATCCACAATAGCATGTGCAGAATTTATCAAAGATAATGTAACAATGATAAGGAATTTGCACAAGCACTACATATATAAGAACATATACACATTAGAAGACAATTTCAGCATGAGGATGTGGATGGTATCACAGAAGATTTTTCAAGTACTTACCAAACTAATGTTTGACGAACCCATATCGCTTCTACAAACACAGTAGAAAGGAGTACAAAACATAAAGGAACAATCATATGGCCCCACTGTATGACTTTAAATCCTCGTTGATGCTTCGCACCTTGGAAAACCCTGTGGCCCGTCCCTATGGAGAGTAAAAATTCTAGTAATTGCACAAACAACGTATGGCGAGTAAAAAGAATTCTTTTTCAGTAATTTACTACTTTCCATAGTTGCTCAGCATCATATGTAGAATTGATCTTAAAATTTCCTGTCCATCGTCGATGAAGCACCCACTCCCAAATTTACAACAATGACAAATAATATCGCTTTAAAAACTAACTCAATTTTCATATAAGTACAACAAATTGGTAATGATATTGGAAGTATTACACCTTTCTTTTATGAGTCGATGCTTGGTGTGATACGATGGCTCAACATGAAAGATATGAACATACAACAAAGAATTTCTAAAATTTATAGTAATTTTACTGCCAAATAACATTTAAGATCTAATAAATTATTTTCATTGGTTATTAGTTATTAGGGGCTGAATATAATGAAAAAATCAGCCACAAACAGCCAGCTACTTGAAACAAATTAATACCAAGTATACAAGGTAACAAATAGATAATGTGTACTATATAACAATATAAGCTCATTACAAAGTACAGAGACAATATCAAACAACAAGGAATATCATGGAAGCTAATCTCCAAATATAACCTCAATCTCACCTCTGCTATCAGTCTCTGGACTGTCAGTACAGAGCTGGCTCATGCATTGACGAACTGCCACTGCAAATACTGGTTATAGAATAGCCTCAACAGGTGCTAAACAATTCATAGCTTCCCAATTTTACATATTTTCCATGTTAGCATGGCTTAAGCATCATAAATCACCATGAAAATAATAAAAATTATGTCACCAGTTCAACCATCAGAAACAAAATAGTAAGTAATCTACTCAATTCAAAGTGTAACACAAATACCATAGTGGATTTTGAAAAGAGGTTTGTGCCGTCACATTTGTAGAAGTAAACCAAAGTCACACCAAATTCCGACCTACACAGAATGACATTACTCATACATTTGTAGAAGTAAGCCAAAGTCACATTTGTAGAAGAATCATACATAGCTTTTAATAATACTCTGTTTTCAAGCAAGAAATACCCATACAATATTATAAACCTTCAAAACACAACATTGCCAAATTCTATACAGGCAATGGACAACGATGGATTTTTTTTTTTGAGATAAGTGTGCGGGCAATGGCCCACTTCAGGCTCGAACTAATCTCTTCGAGAGTGAAGCCTGATCCACTCGGAATAGGCTCGGCCTAATCTCTCTGATGGATTCCTCTTTGACGATGGTGCGGCGAGTTTAGGTGAGGTTTTGTAATTTGCCCAAAAAAATAAAGAAACTAACATGTTAGATCATTCAAAAAATGATGAAAGCTCTGCTAATTGGGAAAAAAAAAACAGAGGAAGAAATGCCTTGTATCAACATGTTCACATAGATGGGATGACCATGTATCAATGTCTCAACCAGACCAAAACAGAAGATCAACCATTTTAAAAGCAAAATAATTCAAAAATAAGACGGAAAAACAATATGGATGAAGAAAAGATGGACTAAAAAATATATATTTTTGCATAGGATGAAGAAAAGATTTATAGAACACAGTCCATTATGTTTACAACCGTAGAAACAGAAAAGCATAGAGGATGAGTACAAAACTGATCTTCCAAGCACTAAATTGAAATCAGAGACTAAAGCTACTCTCACCTTGAAGAAATTAATGAGTTGCATGATGGTCCCAATGGACTTTCCACTAGCAAACAAGTGAATAATGGATGGAATTAAGTAAGTCTCTAGCTAGCTAACTCCAGAAAGAGAATAAGCATGGAGAGGAATGTATTTCAGTGAACAACTAGTAATACTAATTTATTTTATTTTTTGTAACAAATAAACACCCACCTCAACCGATACCATACTAGAAATAGAAACATCAATTCCACTATCAAGTTCATGAAATAGACAAGCAGACATTTTCTTGCCTTATTACAATTATTACAATTCGCGTTGTGTCACCAATAAGGGTTTCAAAGTAGGTTGGTCTTCAAGTGTGGATTGGAAGACCGTTGGTTCATTAAGCTCGTCAACTCGACTAGTCAATCGTCTCGGTGAGTGTATGACCACCCACCAATATTGATTTTTTAGATCTTTTGAATAAAACACTTGACTTGCCTCGGAGGCAAGAATGGCCGACTCGTCTAACAGTATAGTAGCACTCTTTAACTTATTAAAATTGACTAGCACCAAGTTAAAGTCTGGACAGAGTTTACAACCATTAGTTTTATCCTCCACCCTCACCCAGTCGCAATAAAATATAACCTCCTTGAAATCCGTAAACGTAGTAATTACCTTTATGCAAACATCACTATCTTGTGTCGCAACAGTATCATCGTGAAACTTAGTAGAGAAGACAAAACCATTAACACGATACTTTCTAAAAGTTTTAGCCTAGAACAATGGACCCTTAACTAAACGCCACAACGTTGAGTTTGTGATACCGACCTTCAACAACTGTAGAATAAAAAATATATCATAATTAAAAAGTGAACATAACTAAAGCCCCAAAGGTAATATATTAGTATTTTATCAAATAAAGTAATACCTTGTCATATAACCAAACGATAAATTATGTCTGGATCTCTACTTCGGTTTTTGCTAGCCCTTTTCCTTTACCACGGATATTTGATTGCAAGGACGAGCGATATTCACTGTAATTCATTTATATAAGTTTTACTATGAGTATTTATGACCTACGAAATAAATAGATTATCAATCCAAACAAGTGAAATAAAACGAACCTGTAGTATTCGTCAAGTTCATCGACTTCTACTCTAAAGAGTGCTTATCTGCGAATTTGTATAAATTGTTCTGGGCATAGCATCACAGTCTTACCGTCAAGCATAGGCCCTTCGTTACTATACTCACCATTATCATCTAGAAAGGCCTCACAAGTAGATTTATGATTTCCATCTCGTGGATTTGGCATGTATTCTATGGCATATCTAACGGATTCATAAACAAGATATGATTCTACAATGGACCCTTCAACATATCGTTTATTGCTCGGTATATTTTTGCACTCCTTCATCGCCCTAATTGAGTTGAAATTCAAAAAATATATTTATTAGTTTCGTTAACAAATATGTAGTTATAATATAAGATAAGTAGTTTACCTTTCAAAAGAATACATCCATCGATGTCTAGTAGGTCCACAAATCAAAGTTTCATCAGCTAGATGCACCATTAGGTGGATACTGATATCAAAAAATAATAGTGGAAAATATTTTTTCAATACACACATTGCCTCTGCAACCATGTATTTAGCCTCTTGAATTTCCTTATGAATTAAGACCTTTGAGCACAATAGGTTGAAGAATAAACTTATTTGGTGAATAGCTCATCGTAAGTCACAGTGTTTCAGAAAGGCATGCTGAAGCAATACGGGTAGCAAATATTGCATAATGACAAGATAATCATGAGACTTCAATGTGTGCAAACCAGGTGGTTGAAGAGTGACGATGCTTAAATTAGACGAAAAAAACCTAAGGGGAGCTTCAAGTCTTTCAAAATTTGGCAAAAGTGTTTCTTCTCATCTTTATCCAGAATAAATGAAGCTATCGATTTTATCTGTTTCTCAGTAGCCTTGTCTGTTTGCATCCAATGGTCACTTTGCATGCCCATCTTTCTTAAGTCATCTTGTGCATTTATTGTATCTTTAGTTTTGTCCTTTTTATTCTGTATTATGTTTATTATATGTTCTGCAACATTCTTCTCAGTGTGCATCACATCAATGACATGACGAACTGGATGGTGAATCCAATATTCGAGATCAAACAAAATAGATCTCTTATGCCACGCTTCAGTAACTTCATCACCATCATCACTACCATCATCATCAGCGGTATCAAGTTCATTCAACTAAATTCTCTTCTGCTTCGTGCCAAAACTTTTTTGAATCTTGCCTGGTACATAGTGGACGTGACTTAAATTTTGCAAAAGTGCTTGTCCATTTAACCGTTTTGGAGGAGGCTTATCTTCTATCGTCCTAAGTCCCAAATACTTATCATTTCTGAATGGATGATCCATCTTAAGGAACATACAGTAGTTTATATAAATATTCTTCCTGCCATTAGGTAATCGAACGGATGGAGTATTGTCACCACAAATAGGACAAGCTTTATAACCATGTGTTACGCAACCAGACAAATTTCCATATACGGGAAAATCATGAATACCCCACATTAGCATAGCTTTCATCGTGAAATATTTCTTTTTATACATGTCATAAGTCAGCACTCCTTCATCCCAAAGTTGCTTCAACTCATCTACAAGTGGTTCGAGAAAACATCAATATCTTGACTCGGTGCCTTTGGCCCTAGTATCAATAAAGATAATATTTGGAACTCTGATTCCATCTATAGCGAAGTTGGAAGATTATAAGGCACCATGATAACAGGCCAACAACTGTAACTAGTGGATTGAACACCACGCGGATTAAACCCATCTATTGTAATTGCAAGCTAAACATTACGCCCTTCCTTAGCAAAGTCTGGTCATCTGTCTTTACACAATTTCAATTGTCCTGAATCAGCTGGATGTCGCATATAATCCCATGAAGATTTTGCTCGATTATGCCATGTCATGTCGTGCGCTATCCATAGTATAGTATATAACCTCTCGAGTCTTGGAATTAAAGAAAAATATCTCAATACTTTATTAGATTCTTTTAATTTCTTCTTACCCGATTTTTCCTCTTTCACTTTAAATCTAGGTGTTCCACATTGAGGACACTTTGTTACATTTTCATACTGTTTCCAATATAATATACAGTCGTTCCTGCATGCATGAATGTACTTGGCCTTCATCCCTAGGCCTTTCAGTATTTCCTTCATTATTGGATACTTATCTGGTAATGTGTTTCCTTCTGCCAACCACTTTCTTAACACAGTTAAGAGTGCAGTAACACTAGTTTCTGACCAACCAAATTGTTTCTTTATGTTATGTAGCTCCACAATTGCAGAAAGAGTTATCTCAGTACCCTCACAGAACATATATAATTTTTCTTCTGTTTTTTTTCTTATAATCATTGTATCTCTTATCTAAGTTTGGTTCGAAAATATATGGTTCTTCCAAATCAATGGTCTGATCACCATCTCCTCTATAAGTATTGTTATCTATCCCTTCGTGCACTTCATAACAAGCATCAACAAGGTTTTCCATCCCAAGGCCTCCATCCTCAATATTTTCGTCCTCAATATTTTTTTTTTAACTATTTTAACTGTTAGATGCTGCATCGAATTTTTAGATGGTCTCTCCCCATACAAATCCCAAACGTGATATAACGGATCTATAGAGTTCACGACCAAATGTTGTTCAACTTCTTCAAACGTTGCTTTTTTTCTATTTCGGCACTTCTTATATGGACAAGGACAAGTAGACAACCCATCACTGTTTACTTTTGCAAATTCAATAAAATCTTTAATCCCCTTAGTATACTGAATGCATATTCTGTTTTTTTTCATACATCCAATCTTTCTGAATTGGTCGCGATATTCTGAAACAAAAGACATAATAGTGTCAAAGTTAGGAAAGAACCCAAAGAATTAGACACATGTTTGGCATAACTTTAAAAATATTAAATATATTATATTAATATATGTTGAATGCATATATGCATAATTAGACTGATAAATTAAATAAATAAATGTTAACTTAAAGATGAAAATATTTTCAAAACTAATATCTCCATCACTAACTCCAAGATAAAGCATATAGAGCTTAACAACAACAGGGAGATGTAACAATTTCAAAACTAACATCTCCACAACCAATACAAAGATAAAGTTGGCTAGAGTTTAACATGGAGATGATTATCTACAGTAAAATCTGAGCTTACAAACACAAACAAAAAGAACTGATGCCCACTGGATCGGGCCTAATTTGGACAAAGTTAGCTTGGGCTTTGGGCCGGGCTAGGCTCGAATATTCAAGCTCGACTGTGTTATGGGTCGGATATGGATAACCACTAACCACTATTTCTGAATTAGTCATGACATTCTGAAACAAAATATAAATTTTAATTAAAAGAAAAACAAAGGTAATGAGAACATGATATATCGTCTATATAAGCATATGCACCTATTATGAATATGCACCTATTATGCATATGTCATCTATAAGAGCATAGTTCCCTATAAGAGAAATGATAGCTCCAAAAGGAAAAACATAAATAAAACATTATTAAATACATTACCCTTAAAGGGCTAAGGTTCAACAAGAATATCTATTTGCTCATCAATAGTTGGCCTTGTGTTATTTCTCTAACATGTGCCACTTGAATTAGCCTACAATTATAGTTTTGGTTGTAAGAAAAAAAAATATTAAGATGAAAAAAAATCTAACTATCAATATATCATCAAAGGTAATACACAATACAAATATCCATCTGAATAATTCATAAAGGTTAAGATAAAACATCACTATAATTGAAATAGCGAGAACATAGAAATAATATTGATCTCATCAAGTTTCCATATAAAACATATACCTACGTAGGGTAATTGAATCCTAAATGAGAAATCTTATATATATAATTTCATATACAATGGCAATCTGATGCAGGCGCACGTCGTCCAAGAGCGGTTGATGAAGGCGATGCTATCATTTTTTTTTGTATTTTCTTTGTAACGGGATAACTAGTGATACGGAATCACCGAAAGGAAGTGGCGAAGGGGGTAAGAACCGTGACAGAGAAGAAAAGACTAGAAGCTTAAATAAGAGGGGGCCTGAAATCCATTAGGATACAAGGTGGGGACTCAAATCCATGAGCCAACGAAGGCATCCGCCATCAATTTTCATTCATAATAATCTGTCTTTCAATGGTTACAATGGGGGCCTTTAAATAGGCTAAAAGAAAGATAAAAATGACAACAAATTTAAAAGCCAATAATGATCCTAACAACTTGCCTAAAATAAAGATCTTAAATTTTAAAAGATATTAAACGATATCATAAGAGATATCCTGCCTTATCCATCCATGGCGGCTAGGATGAGCCTTCGGGTGGGCCAACGGGCTTGGGCCCAAGTCGGATCACATCATTCGCTTCCACTGCGAAGAACTCGCCCTCGAGTTCATACGGTAAAGCGCAATCATCATCGAGGTTTTCGCCGATATGGTATCTGTCGTCAGGAGCTGATGGTGGAGGCCCAACAAATGATGTCTCACTGTACCGAAGTTACCACCGGGGTCCCATGAGAAGGTATCATTGACGTCGATCGGGAAACACATACCAAAGCGATGCTGGGGGTAGACGACCGAGTCGGATAGTAATATCAGATCGCTGTAGTAGCTCGAACATCGGCTCGCTTGAACGGAGGTAGAACTGAACAAACACTATAGGCATCAATAGTCGGTCCAGCCCAAGAAAATCAATATATTGAAGCTCGGCTAGAGAGACATCCTCGAAAGAATCCGCAGTAGGTGGTAGCATGGCAGGCGGCAGAAGATCCTCTGGAAGGGGAAGCTCGTCTGCTGGTGGTGGTACTGGAGATGATGGATCTACCAAAGATACAACTGGAGGAAGTTCTGTCAGTGGGAGAGGCTCTGCTGGAAGTGCTGGAGGTGGAGACTCATTTGTGGAGGCCGCTAGAGGTGAGTCCATTTACTGTAGCTCCTATTCAATCTCACAAGCTATCTCATAGGCTTCGTCCAGATCCCTTCAAGATCTAGATGAAAACTTGCCCTTTATGTCAGAACGGAGTCCTCTAACGTACAATACCACTGCTAAGAAATCTTTCTCTGAAAAATCATAGCGGATCATGCGCCGATAGAATGCTGAAGTATACTCATAAACAGAGTTGTTCCCTTGGTGACAACGAATCAACCCTTGCACCTTGGCATCCATATCACAATAGTAGAAATGTGGTCCAAGGGTAAATCTAAAAATATGTAATTATTGGTTCACTGAAAATTTCTATGGATGGTATAGATGTGTAGAACTCGAAAAGGGCTTCGATTTGGTGCCAAGAACGTCCAAATTGGATGAAAAATGAGAGAGATATGACGTTTTGAAGTTGTAGGGTCTTAGCAGGTCTGTTTTTGTAAACGGGTTGGATCCGAATTCAACTCGGGTTCAGCACTTAAGTGGAAAATAGCAACTACAAAGGTTGGGGATTTGAGGGCTGTTGGATGGGGATCTAAGGGTTGTGGTGGAGGAGTGAATTGGGAAATGAGAAAGGGACAAAGGGGGTTTCGGTTTAGGGTTTGCCTTTCCACTTCTTTGGGCTTTTGTTGGTTGGTGGGGAAGGAGAAAGGGGGCGACGGCTGCAGCTCGGAGCAAAAGAGAGGGGTGGTTGCAGCTGTAGCAAGCAGCACAGGTATGTTTCTTTCTTTCCCTTTTTTTTTTCTTCTTTCTTTCCTTCTTCTTTTCTTTCCTTTTCTTCCCTTTTCTTCTTTCTTTCCTTCTTCTTTTCTTTCCTTTTCTTTTCTTTCTTTCCTTTCTTTTTCTCTTCACAGATCTACGACAGATCTGATTTTTTTTTTTTTTTACTGCGGGGTGCGCGGGAGGGTGGTGGTTCAGCGGGTGGAGCGAGAGGAACGGGCGGCCTGCGGTGGACGGGCGGGCGGCAAAGGCGAGGGGTTTGGTTGAAGGGGGTTTCCTCTCTTCTCTCTTTTTTTTTTTTTCAAGATCTGATCTCTCTTCTTCTTTTTTTTTTTTTTGGATTGTAGGTGACGTACCAGAAGAAGACGACGACGAATCGACGAGAATGGTGACGATGGAACGGCGACGATGACGATGGACGAAGATGATCGAAGTGAAGATCGTTCATGGTGCGGAAACGCCACGAAGCCGAAGCTCTGATACCAACTTGATGCAGGCGCACGTCGTCCAAGAGCGGTTGATGAAGGCGATGCTATCTTTTTTTTTTGTATTTTCTTTGTAACGGGATAACTAGTGATACGGAATCACCGAGAGGAAGTGGCGAAGGGGGTAAAAACCATGACAGAGAAGAAAAGACTAGAAGCTCAGATGAGAGGGGGCCTGAAATCCATCAGGATACAAGGTGGGGACTCAAATCCATAAGCCAACGAAGATATCCGCCATCAATTTTCATTCATAATAATCTGTCTTTCAATGGCTACAATGGGGGCCTTTAAATAGGCTAAAAGAAAGATAAAAGTGGCAACAAATTTAAAAGTCAATAATGATCCTAACAACTTGCCTAAAATAAAGATCTTAAATTTTAAAAGATATTAAACGATATCATAAGAGATATCCTGCCTTATCCATCCATGACGGCTTGGATGGGCCTTCGGGTGGGCCAACGGGCTTGGGCCCAAGTCGGATCACATCACAATCAAAAAATATAGGTAGGGGTGTAAAAAAAGCCCATCGATCCTAGCCCGGCTCGAGCCCAGCCCGAAAGTCAACAGCTCAAACTCGGCCCGAACATACCATGCGCCGGGCTCGGGCCGCCACCTTGAGCCCGCAGCCTGGCCTAAGACCCCGATATAATTACTGTATATTTATTATATATATAAAAACTGGGTGTGTTAAACATAAAGAAAATATTGTGCTATGGTTTATGGCATCTCTTTACCTCTTAAAGGTTGAGCCTTCAAACCCCACTATATACATATTTGTTTATTAAACACATATTCTTAGTCCAAACCCGGCCCAAAATTTCAAATATATGTATACTCGGGCCGATCCCGGGCTCAGACCCTTGGCCCGAGTCCCGGCTCGAGCTCGACGAGCCCATCCGGGCTTGACATCTCTAGGCCTAACCCGGCGCAACCCGAAGTATTTTAGGCCCGACCCGGCCCGGCCCATTTTACACCCCTAAAACAGGACCATATATGTGCATGAAAAACATTTTAATCAACTCATATACAAGCAGCATGAATATAGATTCCTCCAAACAAGAATGATGTAAAAGTTAGAAGAAAAAATATGTATGACCAAGACAAAACGATCATAATCATAAGCAAGAATAACCTGCCACTAGCATCGGATTAAAGGTAGTATCATATAACACAATTAAAACTATCATACACCCATAAAATCCTAATGATCCTAATTAAAACCCTATTCACCATAGTCAACTAAACTTAAGAACGAGGAATCGAAGAAAGAGAATGGCTACCTGAATCCAGTTCACTGAAGTTTGAAAATGGGGAACTCTTTTATAGATTGAAAAATCAGGCCATGATTCTTCTTGTTGCTAGAGCAGGAGGGCAAATTTACTTGCAAGAGCCAGAAGAGAGGCCGGTCGATCTGTGGCCGAGATCGTAGAGGATGTCGGCATGTCTTAATCGAAGGTTCTGCGCATGAGAGGTGGACAAAATTTTGGGGCGGGCATAGAGGGAGATCAGGACACCGGAGAGAGAGAGAGAGAGAGAGAGAGAGAGAGAGAGAGAGAGAGAGAGAGAGAGAGAGAGAGAGAGAGAGAGAGGATTTACCGGTGGAGAGACTGAAGAGAGGTCGACGGCTGCGGTGCGAGAGATCAGGACACCAGAGAGAGAGAGAGAGAGAGAGAGAGAGAGAGAGAGAGAGAGGATTTGTTCGATGGAGAGACTGAAGAGAGGTCAACAGCTGCGGTGCGAGAGATGTGAAAACCTAGATCGAGAATAAGGAAAGGGTTGCTCTTTTACACTTAAAATTGGGTCACGAGGTAATCACGTCAAACTAAAATATTTTTAAAATAAATTTTATGACATTTTAGTAATAGTTGTAATCGTTACAAACATAAATAAAAAACGTTACGTTATATCAAAAACGCTATTCTATGAATTACTAATAGAAATTTTCAACTACTAACGCTTATAACTATTACCAATTTTGTAACAGCAATAAATGTTACAAACAAAAAAAACAGTGTGTTACAAAATCACAGTTTTGGTGTAGTGAAAGGCGGTGGATACACGCTTGCAAGTCGCCCTTAATAAACACGTGGGTATATGGGAACAGTGATCGCAAGAGGCGAAGGCCTAACCATAGACGAGTAGCTTAGTCTGGAGAGCAGAAAGAGCAAGAGAAAGCAAAGGCACATCGAATGACTAATCTATCATTAGAGAAAAGCTAAAGGACCCAGAGTGGGTTCCATGGTAGGTTTTATTAGGTACAGTGGGAAACGTGGGTTCCATTAGCTAGGTATGGTGTAGTAATGTCCCCTAAACTATAATTAATTTGGTATCACTAACAATCTAGTGGACTCCGAGTACGAGGTAGGGGTGGCAATTCTTCACCCGACCCGAACCCAACCCGAAGTTAGCGGGTTTGGGTTTGGCCTAAACAGGTTCGGGTCATAAACGGGTCGACCCGATTGACCCGTTTATTTAATGGGTCGGGTTCGGGTTTGTACTTATAACCCGACTGACCCGACTTGACCCGTTTAACAAATGGTTCGTGTCAACCCGACCCGACCCGACCGGACCCAACCCGAACCAACTCGAGCCAACCTGACCCAACCCGATCAAACCCGGCCCAATACGACTTGTCTTGACCCAACCCGACATGTTTACATGGGTTCTGTTGACCCAACCCGAGCCAACCCGACCCGTTTAGTAAACGGGTCGGGTCAGGTCAACCCGTTTATTAGGCGGGTCGGGTTTGGGTTTAAGTTTTTGACCCGTTAATTAAACGGGTCGGGTTCGGATTAGGTGTTTTGCCCTTATACATAGGTCTTAACCCGACCCGAACCAACGACAACGGACCAAGATTTTTAATAACTATCATCATAGACCTCACCAACCGAAACAAGAAGTGGAAGATCTTGGCCGCACTCGAGGTTGCGTGCAGGCCCTGTTGATGTAAAATGCATCTGCTGTAATGGATAACAAGTACTAAAACCCTTAATCCTAGCTCAATTTCCAACCCAAGATGATGCTCAATCCAAGTAAAAATTTACATACTCGGGTTGGGTTTAGGTTAGCCCAAGTTGGTAGGACGGGTCAGGTTCGGGTGTACTTATTACCGATCGTTATTTTAAATTTTGATCTTTGAAGATCAAAAACCAAAGAGAACTTATCCTTGCTAACAATACTACAATATAACTTTTGTCGCAATTCTATCCATGCGATATTTCTAGATCATCCAATAATGTCTTTATTTGATAAGCGAGAAGTAAATAAATAATATGGGAGGGGGTGAAACGGATAGCTGTGAGTGTGACCCCTCAACATATGAGTACTAGGGGTGGTGGCTTTGATTGTTACCTATATGTCACAGTCTCACAAATATACATGAGTACTCTGGTTCGGATTGGGTCGGGTTGCCCGACCCTTTAACCCGAGCCCGACCCAAATTCAACTTGGTTGTATTTTTTCAAACCTAACCCAATCCAACCTTCAAACACATCAACCCAAACCTGGGGTTGGGTTGGGTCCAACGTCTCCACCCAAGTTACAGCCCAATCAAAGATTAGTAAGTTTTTTGAAAACCAAATAGTAATGTACTAATGTGTGTAATTTTTTTTGAAACTTAACTGGGCTGGATCGGGTCGGGACTAAATTTGTATGCGGGACAGGTTGGGCCTAGGTAAGGAAAGCTCTGATGGGCTCGTCGGAGTCATCGAGCCAGGCTGGGTCGGGCCATGGGTCAACAGTCTAAACTTGGACCCGACTTTTTGGGGTGTCTGAGCCCAGGTTGAAGAGTGATAAATGGTTAATGCATTTTAACAAACAAAAAACCTATGCACAACGATAGGGGTGGCAATGGAGTCCAAAAACCCTACTCGAACCCGATCCAAAACTTCTGATTACCCGAGAATTGAACATCTAGTACGATTATATCAATCAACATAAGTCCTAAGCTAACATTAATAGCAAACAAATACTATCAAACATTCCTCTCCACCAGATTATAACGTAAGAGGGTACGTCAAATGGAATTCCCTCACGAGGCGTTGACCTATTTGTGCGATACTAGCAATTTAGATCTTTTCGTATGAAACTTGACTGATTTCGTGCGAAACATGCAATTTAGATCCATTTCATGCAAAACTAACAATTTAGATCTATTTCGTGCTACACAAAATAGGTATAGTTTCGTTTGAAATAGATCTAAATTGCTAGTATCATATGAAATAGATCTAGTTTTACATGAAATAGATCTAAATTCCTAGTTTCGTACAAAAGAGGTCTAGTTTTGTACGAAAAAGATCTAAATTCCTAGTATCTTATGAAATAGATCTAGTTTTGCACAAAATAGATCTAAATTGCTAGTTTCACACGAAATAGATCTATATTCATGCAAAATAGATGTAAATTGCTAGTTTCATACGAAATAGAACTAAATTGCTAGTTTCATACGAAATAGATCTAGTTTCACACGAAATAGATTTAAATTGTTAGTTTTGCATGAAATAGGTCTAGCTTCACACGAAATAGATCTAAATTCTATTTCTCTCATGAGCAATGCTATTTGGTACGAGAGAGAGAGAGAGAGAGAGAGAGAGAGAGAGAGAGAGAGAGAGAGAGAGAGAGAGTGATAATGGGGTTTTTTATTTTTGAGGGGGACCTTAGTGATAAGTCGCTATAACAAGTTTCTGTTGGATTTTTCTACACGAGAACAATCCCGATCGACAGACCGAGATCGTCGTCTTGGATGAAAAACATACCTTCGTGTGAAGAGAGAGATCGATCGCAATGCCGGGTGAAGATCTTTCACACGCTGCCGTCTTCCACGAATTCGATGGGTCCTCCTGAATCCCTCTAGATTCACAACGGCGGCTCTGAAGACGTGCGTATGGGGGACTTCACCCCTGCACATCTATTTATAATAGATATGTCCAACCGATAGACGCAACCTATCAGGGCATCCACCGGTTATTGGGTGCACATGAGAATGAGGCTAGGTTCACCACCAACCCTTTCAAGCCTCTTGGTTGAGTCGCCCGGTCTGACCAGGACCGCGACAACCAACCCGGTCCACCTAGTTCAGTAACTTTCCCGTAAAGGGCCATCAAAAAACCAACAATCTTCCACTTGGCCCTTTACACAATATAAGTGTGGGAACTTGTTTCAAAATATACATATATAATTTTGTAATGAAAATAATTTTTTATTTTTTTTGAAATATTTGGAGAGTCACTCAGTTTTGAAAAAAAACACGATCCAGATCGATTTTAAAAAAAAAAAAATACTAAAGGACCATTCATGTCTTTGTTCAAAATGACCCTGATAGGAGATCATGATTGTTCCAGCATATCCTATGCTGGTTCATATCCATGGTCAACCTATCAGACCCACAAAGAACTCCAACAAACAAATCTGGTGGTTTTCTCATGTGTCTATGGGTTGCCTGAGCACATTATCACTTGGTCTTGTGCCCAGGCCCATGATGTCCAACCTCATGCTTGTCCAAGCATGTCATTCTAATGTCCATGTTGATACCCAATCAACTACAAACAGAATGAAGGTGTTTCGACGTGGTGCCCACCCACGCCTAGACTAGGTCTCTCTTGAGTACTGTGTACTCCAGGCTTATTGGACGTTCCGACATGTTGCCAAAGCATGTCTAGTCTCAGTATCTTGAGTAAGTCATCTTACTCCATGCACATTGGACTATCTAACATATTGCCTAAGCATGCCTAGTCTCAATGTCTCTTGAGTACTGTGTACTCCAGGCAATGATCTTGCTTACATTTGACATAAATCAAATAAGGAAATGACATCGAGTTTTATTCATCTAAAAACGAAACATCAGTGATTAAACGCAAAGCAAAGGGACTTAACTAACGATACAAAGACTCCATCAAGCCCATACGGGTTATATGGCTTTGGAAAAACTTTGGTGCAAGTCCCTTGGTGAGAGGGTCCGCTACCATCAGCTCTGTGCGAACATGCGGGATCTTCACCACTTTCCCTTTGACTTTCTCGTAAACAAGCATATACTTAATATCCAAGTGCTTGTTGCGTCTGGTAATCTTCTCATTCTTGACATGCTGACAAACAGCCTCATTGTCACAGAAAATTGGCAAAGACTTTTGGATCGAATCCATAATGCCTAAGCCTCCAACGAAGTTCTTCAACCAAAGAGCATGCTTTGTAGCCTCATAGCAAGCAACATACTCTGCATGCATAGTGGAGTCAGTCATAATTGATTATTTGGAGCTTTTCCACGAAATAGCTCCTCCCGCCATCAGAAAAGCATATCCCGAAGTGGATTTCAAGGTGTCTTTACAGCCAGCAAAGTCTGAGTCGGTGTAGCCAATCACCTGAAGCTTACTGCCCTGCCTGTAGATAAGCATGAACTCTTTGGTATGCTGAAGATACCTCAGAACTTTCTTAGCTGCACGCATATGAGCTACACTCGGATTCTGCACATAACGACCCAATATCCCAACAGCAAAACGGATGTTTGATCAAATACAAGTCATAGCATACATGACGCTCCCCATAATGGAAGCGTACTCATCTGTATCCACTTGACTGCTCTCAGCCTAATTCTTGGGACACTGATCCTGGGAAAATACATCTCCCTTCAATAGTGGTGCCTCACCCGGAGCACACCTATCTATCCCAAACCTCTTCAGGACCTTCTCAACGTAAGCTACCTGTGAGAGTCCCAGAATTCCTGTTGCTTTGTCTCTGTGAATCTTGATCCCAAGTACATAGTCTGCTTGACCCATGTCCTTCATATCGAATTTCTTCGATAAGAAGTGCTTAGCATCATAGAGCATGTCAATGTCATTACTCGCCAAGAGAATATCATCAACATAGAGGACGAGTACGACAAGCCTGCTCCCACTGGCTTTCAGGTATATACATCAGTCAGCCATGTTCTTTTGGAAACCATACTCTGTAGCAACCTGATCAAACTTTAGGTACCACTGCCTGGAAGCCTGCTTTAGCCCATAAATAGACTTTCTCAATTGGCAAACCAGCTGTTCGCTCCCACTGACTGCAAAGCCCTCTGGCTATGACATATAAATATCATCTGTCAGATCACCATTCAGAAACGCTGTTTTAACAACCATCTGGTGCAATTCCAGGTTGTGATGGGCTACAATGGCCACAATCACTCTCAAGGAGTCCTTAGTGGAAACCGGAGAGTAAGTCTCTCCAAAGTCAATACCCTCCTTCTGCCTGAAACCTTTAGCTACCAGTCTAGCCTTGAATCTCTCGATCTTGCCATCAGCATCTCTCTTGGTCTTAAAGATCCACTTGCACTCCACCGCCTTCCGGTTTTCTGGTATCATAACAAGATCTCAAACATGATTCTTTTCCATAGATTACAACTCCACTCTCATGGTCTCCAGCCACTGTCGAGATTCATTGTAACCCATGACTTCACGGAAGGAAGTAGGTTCAGTAATATCAAATCCCTCACTCTGAATCTCCTGAAAATAGACCTCATAATAGTCTGGGATAGCTGACCTATGCTGACAATCTGACCTCCTTGGCTGGACTGGCTCCACTAGAGTATCTAGAACCGGTACAGCCTGAACTGGTAGTGGGTCAACCTCAGCTACAGTCTCAGCAGGTGCTGGAGTCGTATCTGCTATAACGTCTGGCTGAACAATTGGAAAAAATGGCACTGGCACAACACATTCTGAAGAGTTTTCTCTGAAAAGGATATCAAATGGTCGTTGGCTTCCACTAAATTATGCATCCTCCAAAAATACAGCCCTATTGATCTCCACTATCTCCAATGGTCTGGAAGGACAGTAGAACCGAAAACCCTTCGATCTCTCAGGATAGCCAATAAAGAAACATCGAACTGTGCAAAAATCAAGCTTTTTTATTTCTGGATTATAGAGCTTAGCCTCTGCCGAGCAACCCCAAACATACAAATGATGGAGGCTAGGAGCCGAACCTTTCCATCTCTTGTAAGGGGTTTCTAGGGTAGCTTTGCAAGGCACACGATTCAAAATATAAACCGTTGTCTTCAAAGATTCTCCCCAAAACTTCTCTGGAAGAGAAGAGTGACTCATCATGCTACGAACAGCCTCTTGATAAGTCCTATTCTTCCTCTCTGCCACACCGTTCTGCTCAGGAGTGCTAGGTGTGGTATACTGGGGAACAATCCCCTACTGCCTCAGATACTCAGAGAAAGGGCCATGATTCATACCATTCTGGTTCATCCTTCCAAAATATTCTCCTCCACGATCTGAGCGAACTACCTTGATCTTCTTATCAAGTTATTTCTCCACCTCCAACTGATATGTCTGAAAGACTTCCAAAGCCTCTGACTTGTGGTGGAGAAGATACACATAAGTATATCTAGAGAAGTCGTCAATGAACGTGATAAAATAATTATGACCACCATGAGATTTGACTGGGAATAGACCACAAAAATCCGTATGGATCAACTCTAAGAGCTCTGAAGCTCTGGTAGCTGTGAGCTTTCTCTGCTTAGTCATCTTCCCTCTGAGGCAGTCCACACAAGTACCAAAGTCTAAAAAATCCAGACTAGGTAGAATCTCATCTTTCACCAAGGCCTCTACTCTCTTCCTAGAGATGTGACCTAATCGCTTGTGCCAAAGCACAGCAGAATCCTCTGCTAGAAAGGAACGCTTCGACCTGGATATAGTAGCATCTAGTGGCTCAGATAAACAAGAGACAGAAGTAGAATATAAAGTTAATCTGAATAAACCATCCACTAGAAAACCACTGCCAATAGTCATACCATTCAGAGAAATAACTAGACCGTTCTGACTAAAAACAAACACAGAGTCTGATAATCTAGAAAGCAAATTCCGCCTAAAAGTCAGAATGTAGAAAGCATTCTCCAACACCAGAATGTGACCCGAATCCAGCACCAAGCCATAGCTGCAAACCACCTCCACCCTTATCGAGTCATCATTGCCGAGGAAAAGCCTATCCTCCGGTTTAGGTCTTCTTCTACTCCTGAGCCCCTGCAAGGTGTAGGACACATGAACAAAAGCTCCTGAATCGACCCACTAAGAATCTGACAGTATATCTACAGCATTAGACTCACAACAGACTAAAGCTGTACCTCCAAAAGACTGTGCCTTAGCATTCTGCTTGACTCTGCAATCTTTCATCAAATGCCCTGGCTTCCCACAGTGCCAATATCCAGAGGCCTGTGACTTCTTGCCTTTGACCATCTGCTTGCCCTTGGCCTGAAACTGCTTCTAGAACTTCCCTTTCGGTTTGAAGGTTTGCTTCTGCTGCTGAAGTTTTGACTTAAATGGCTTCTTCCCAGAACCACCAAAGCCTAAATTAGCAAACTCTTTCTTTCCTCCCTTCAGTCTCTCTTCCTCAGTTACATATTGGGTGATAAGCTGATTGAGATCCCACTTAATCTACTGAGCATTGAAGTTCACCTTGAAGGTGTCGAAAGACTTAGGTAGAGAGATCACTACAATATAGACTAGATGCTCCTCCTCAAACTGAAGACCCTGCTCTCTGATTCCTATGGCCAGCTTCGAGAGCTTAAGAATATGCTTACGAATGCTGCTATTACCGTCATACTTTAGATTCATGATCTGAAGCATATTGTTATACAGTAGGGACTTCTTGGTACCCACGAACTGGCTTTTCAGTAATGCTATCAACTCTGCTGCAGTCTCAGTCTTGGTAATGCCACCTCGAAGCTCCTCACTAATGGTGGCCCTGATCATCATCATAGAAAGACGGTTCATTTTCTCCCACTTAGCAAAGTGGGTCTTCTGGGCTTCAGAAGAAGTGTCTGTAAGCTTTGCCGGCTTTGGCTCCATAAGCACAAAGTCATAATCCATACAACCAAACAAGATCTCAATATTCATCTTCCAAGATGAATAATTAAAGCCATTCAGCGGCTTAATACCAACTAGATTCTTCGAAATAGCTAACAAATCCATCTCTGAAAAGAGAATTACAAATTTAGTGATAGTTCGATACTATTCACACATATATGTTGACATGAATTAGGGGTTATAATTCAAATCAACCGAAGAGAACTTCATGTGCTAAATTCTCTTCTGGGACAACTCCCTCACACCATCAAGACTCAGCTTTGGCCAGATCCCTTGATGTGCTTCAGTTTCCTAAGTCACGTCTAGAAACGTGCACAGACCTAGTCAGCTGTAATAGGGTTGAGTCGGACACTATCCAACACCTTTGGGCAGAAGGGTTATCCTATCTTCCCCAATCACAGGCTACTATTCTGCTCATTCTACTGCACTCAGTAGTCTGAAACACCTTTGGGCAGAATCAAACCCTAGTATAATAGGATCCTAGTGACCCTAGTGGAAGCCCTCCAATCCGACTACCCACAATCTCCATGAGCCGCCTACCTTTGGGCAAATCCGACTCATTTTGAAAGTGAGCCTCAGACGGTCACTTGGTCTTCTCTAAACCCCATGGAAGACCTAATATATACAACCAATGCCAATTTCTATCCCTACAAGGTTCAATGGTAGTCATCAATTGTTTACTACATTTAATATGCATGTCTCTATTTGTAGGAAAGCATAAAATCATTAATAGCATCAAGACATATTTATAATTGCAGCATGACTACCTTATACATGTGATATAATCAACAATTTGAAATTGGCACAAGGTGTCATATTAGAACATTAAAATATTACAACTTGATACATATATGATTCAAGTTGCAAAATAGTCCGAATCTGTAAAATCTGAACATACCGATGTGTCCGGAATGACTCAATTAGTCAAGATCCATATATGGATCGATTGGATCAGACCCCGATTGAGCCTATATTCACAGGACTAAAACCAACGGCCCAGATTAAACAGAAACATAATGAACAGCATCAGGACTGACTGAGCCAGGATCTAGGCTCAGGTTGGGCCTGGGCCTGCCTGAACCAGGATCTGGGCTCAGGTCTAGATCGGGTCTGGGTCGGCCCAGGATCTGGGCCTGTATCTGGGTTATAAAATGCTCTGATACCATTTTATAACATCCGCCCCAAACACACAAGATATTGTCCGCTTTGGCCGTGCCCGCACGAGAACTTCCCAGGGGGTCACCCATCCTGGTACTACTCTCGCCCGAGCACGCTTAACTACGAAGTTCTTATGAAATCCGTAGCGGCGCACGATTTTAAAATGCGTCTTCTATGTTTGGGAGGGGAAATTATATAAGTAGCTCAGGATCTTCTTCTCTCCAGGCGATTGGAGCTAACTCGTGGTCTTGTACACCTCACCTCACCTCATCCATCTTGGCATCCCAGCCTTAGGAGTCTTGGCTCTTGGCTCTTGGCCTATTGGATCTTGGTCGTCACAATCCACCCCCCTCAGGGATACACGTCCTCGTATAGGGTTAGACACCCCCATCCCGAGGAGAACCAACTTTGATACCAATTGTTGGGTTTTTCTACACGAGAACAACCCTGATCGACAGACCGAGATCGTCGTCTTGGATGAAGAACATACCTTCGTGTGAAGAGAGAGAGAGATCGCAATGCCGGGTGAAGATCTTCCACACGCTGCCGTCTCCCGCGGATTCGATGGGTTCTCCTAAATCCTTCTGGATTCACAACGGCGGCTCTGAAGACGTGCCTATGGGGACTTCACCCATGTACATCTATTTATAATAAATGTGTCCAACCGGTAAACGCAACCCATCAGGATATCCACCGGTTATTGGGTGCATATGAGAATGAGGCTAGGTTCACCACCAACCCTGTCAAGCCTCTTGGTTGAGTCGCCCTGTAACATCCGCCCCAAACACACAAGATTTTGTCCGCTTTGCCCGTGCCCACACGAGAACTTCCCAGGGAGGTCACCCATCCTGGTACTACTCTCGCCCGAGCACGCTAAACTACGGAGTTTTTACGAATTTCGTAGCTAAGCGTGCTCGGGCGAGAGTAGTACCAGGATGGGTGACCTCCCTGGGAAGTTCTCGTGTGGGCATGGGCAAAGCGGACAAAATCTTGTGTGTTTGGGGCGGATGTTACAAAATGGTATCAGAGCCGGTTCTCCTCGCTATGGGGGGGTCTAACCCTACACGAGGATATGTAGCTCTAAGGGGGGTGGATTGTGACGACCAAGATCCAATAAGCCAATAGCCAAGAGCCAAGACTCCTGAGGCGGGAATGCCAAGATGGATGAGGTGAGGTGAGGTAAGGTGAGGTGTATAAGGCCACGAGTTAGCCCCACATCGCATGGAGAGAAGGAGATCCTGAGCTACTTATATAATTTTCCCTCCCAAACATAGAAGACGTGTTTTAAAACCGTGCGCCGCTACGGATTTCGTAAGAACTCCGTAGTTAAGCGTGCTCGGGCGAGAGTAGTACCAGGATGGGTGACCCCCTGGGAAGTTCTCGTGTGGGCACGGGCAAAGCAGACAAAATCTTGTGTGTTTGGGGCGGATGTTACAAAATGGTATCAGAGCTGGTTCTCCTCGGGATGGGGGGGTCTAACCCTATACGAGGAGGTGTAGCCCTAAGGGGGGTGGATTGTGACGACCAAGATCCAATAGGCCAATAGCCAAGAGCCAAGACTCCTGAGACGGGGATGCCAAGATGGATGAGGTGAGGTGAGGTGTACAAGGCCACGAGTTAGCCCCACATCGCCTGGAGAGAATGAGATCCTGAGCTACTTATATAATTTCCTCTCCCAAACATAGAAGACGCGTTTTAAAACCGTGCGCTGCTATAGATTTCGTAAGAACTCCGTAGTTAAGCGTGCTCGGGCGAGAGTAGTACCAGGATGGGTGACCTCCCTGAGAAGTTCTCGTGCGGGCACGGGCAAAGCGAACAATATCTTGTGTGCTTGGGGCAGTTGTTACAAAATGGTATCAGAGCCGGTTCTCCTCGCTATGGGGGGGTCTAACCCTACACGAGGATGTGTAGCCCTAAGGGGGGTGGATTGTGACGATCAAGATCCAATAAGCCAATAGCCAAGAGCCAAGACTCCTGAGGCGGGAATGCCAAGATAGATGAGGTAAGGTGAGGTGTACAAGGCCACGAGTTAGCCCCACATCGCCTGGAGAGAAGGAGATCCTGAGCTACTTATATAATTTCTCCTCCCAAACATAGAAGACGCGTTTTAAAACCGTGCGCCGCTACGGATTTCGTAAGAACTCTGTATTTAAGCGTGCTCGGGCGAGAGTAGTACCAGGATGGGTGACCCCCCTGGGAAGTTCTTGTGCGGGCACGGACAAAGCGGACAAAATCTTGTGTGTTTGGGGCGGATGTTACACGCCCGGTCTGACCAGGACCACGACAATCAACCCGGTCCACCTAGTTCAGTAACTCTCCCGTAAATGGCCATAAAAAAACCAACAGTTTCGACTTACAATAAGGAAGTGGATAAGATCTGATAGCTAGCTTTTTGCTATGTCGTTGTTTTTAGCTATTTATCAAAACCAATACCTGCATACATAAATCAGAGAGTTTAAATAGTATAGGGCAAGTAAGGGATCGAACCATACATAAATGTGATGCCTAGAGAAAAATCACAAATGAAGCTAGATTGAATTGAAGGGAGTTGGGATTTTTGTCGTTTTGTAAATGATTCATTTTAGAAACTAAAAACAGAAAGCTAATAGTTTAAATTAAAAATAGAGTAGAAATAAAGATTTATTTCTAGTCTACTATGCTGTAAATAAGAACAAGAAAGAAAATATAAGATACTGCTGAAATAAAGATTGAATAACAAGAAAGAAAACATAAGACATTACTGAAATAAAGATTGAATAACAAGAAAGAAAACATAAGACATTGCTGAAATAAAGATTGAATAACAAGAAAGAAAACATAAGACATTGCTGAAATTTAAGAGAATTCTGCCTAGGATAGGGATTGAAAAACCATGGGTTGAAGTAACGTTCTTTTGCAATATTACTCTCATTTATCTGCACTTGAGACCGGAATTTTTACCATCTCAAGCGAAAAATTTAGAGTTAAAACCCATTTTATCTAATTTCATTATGTAATATTCTCGCAATCTCAAGAACTAAATTCTTCTTATAGTGAAGAATAAAGACTAGTACTCAATTGCGAAAATTTACATAATAAAAATTAAATAAGAAAAAATCATAATAATTCGTCTACTTAATCAATGATTAACTGTCGGAGTTTGAAGTATCACCTGAATCCCAATTGAATGGAAACACGGGTGAGCTTCTTCTCTCTTTAGAATTGAAATCAAATGTATTAAGAGACTTAATCATTTAAATGCGACCAAGAGCAATATACAAGAGAAGAATCTACTACTTACCATAGCATCGGATCCCTCTCCTTGGCGAGAGGGAGTTTAATCGGGCATAATGCAAGTACGGAAAAAATAATGAAAGAAAAATATTGCAGAAGAAGAAGAAGTAGAATGTATAAAAAATAAAACGACAACTGAGCTTTTATTTAAATAAAAAATACAATTATATCCAACTACTATAGAGCATTTCTTCAGAAAATGGACAGTACTATGAATACACACACACACACTTCGCAATCTCTCTATATAAACATGATGAAAAAGCTCTTCAAAAAACTACATGCCCCTCCCTGGCGGGAGGGGTGGGTCGGTCCTTTTTCTTCTTGCCCAGGTTACCCTACTTATAGGGTCTTGTAGCTTGCTCCCCAATGCACCGGTTTTAGTAATTCGCTTCAATTGGTATGGAGTGGAGGGGAGATATGAGGAAAAAAGATTCTAAATAGAAGGAGAGAGAGGGTCGGACTAGAGAGAGAGATCTTTAGAGAGAGAAACAGAAGGAGGGAGGATCGTGATCAGGTAGTGAATGGGTAAGATGGCTGTAATTCGGTGATCAGGATGGGAAAGTATCGGGTATTCGGTTTTAGAAAGAGAAAGAGCTAGGCACAGGTTTTAGAGAGGTAACGTGCATGGACGAGTTCGCGAGGGAATTCTCAGAGTGGGATCAGGCAGTTAATGCATGCATGCATATGCCTGGTGTGAAATGGGAGCACGGACGGCTGTGATGCTGCATGCATGGGTTTGAGATGCACATGCATGGGTTTGTATGGTATGAATAATAAGAGGAGTAAATGATAGAATAAATAAACGGATTTATGACCATGCATGGCTCTTAAGGAAAGAGGTAAAAATGGGATCCGATCGGGTATAGCTGTTTGTGCATGCATGGGTTATTATGAGAATTTAATTGAGGGAAAAGAGAGAAGTATGGGAGAGGAGAAATCTGAGAGAGAGAAAATCAACGGGCAGTTATGGAAGGAGATAGAGACAGAATCGGAAGGATGGAGAGAGAGTGAATCCCGAGAAAGAGAAAATCGGGAATGAGGGAGGGAATCACGTGCAGATTTTAGAGAGAGAAAGAGCTGGGTTTGGATGTAAGGGATTAAGTGGCACGGACGACTGCGATGAAGTGTCGGACGTGATGAGATGGAGTCTCAAGTCGCGAGAGTAGTTTCCATGCATGGGTGGTTACGAATGGGTTTCTAGAGAGAGAATGAGAGAAAAGAAGAGGTACAACTGGGTAAAGGGTTAGTTAAGGAAAGGATTATAAGAGAGAGAAAAGAATTTGTTAAGAGAAATAAAGAAGAGAGAGAGAGCAGGGTTCAGTTATGAGATGAGTTGAACGTGCATGCTGGGTCTCGGATGGTATTGGGTCTTGGGTATTTTCAAAACCAGAAAGAGATAAAGAGATATGGAAGTTGATCTTGTGATTGGCTGCATGGATCGGCTCAACCTGGGGTCTCGGATGGCTATTATGGAAGAGGAAACGGATGGCTGAGATTTGATTTTAGATATTAAGATGGAATGAATGGGATATATGCATGCTTGATCCTGCACGGTTGTGGGGGGATTAGTTGGACGGTTAAGGAAGTATGCATTCATGGGATTTGAGGGTCATTAGTGAAAAATTAATGTGGATTTGCATGACAAATAATGGGTGCATGCATGACCGGGTTGTGATACACGGTTTGGTTTTTAGAGAGAGAGAGAATGATGTGGTTTGAGAGATAGCTAGGGTCACGTGAGGCTTGAGATGTGCATGGGTTAACGGGTTTGGTTTGTGTGTGAGTGATGGGTGTGATTCATTGCAAGGGGCGGCCATGATGGGGTTTCATGGTTTTAGAAAATGAAATGAACGCCTATGATCAAATGTAAGGAATGGTTGGGTAGGATCAGGTTTTCTAATTATAAGTTTGGTAGATTTGAATGGTTGGGATTTTTAGAAAGAGAAAAAGGAGGAGATGAGATCGAGACTTGGGGTCACGTACATGGGTTTGGAGGTACAGCTGGAAGGGAGAGAGGAGGAGGATCAGATTGATTTAGATAGTGGTTGGAGTTGGTTAGGCTTGAGTCAATCTCGGTTGAGGGCTAGGTTGGGTCTGAGAGTGGGTCGGGTGAGCTGTTAGATGGCTATGAGACCGAGTGCGCTATGAAGATAAAAGGGAATGGAAGAGAGAGAAAAGGTGGCCAGTTCATTGTGCCTTGCTCTTTTAATGCTTGAGTTCCTTCTGAGCTGTGTGTGCCGGTCTTGCCAAAAAGATCATTTACGAGCTCTGATAATTTGAAGCTTCTTCCTTTGTGCTAGTTCCTCCACTTGTCAATCATTGGTGAGCGCCTTAAGTCCGCTACCAAAGCATTGTGATGATGCCCAGTGGATAGTCACGCTCCATAGTAGCTATGCGCGATGATGATGAATCCTATTTACTGCGAAACAGACATAGAATGATGATACCCATCTGTTTCTTATAGTGAAAAAATAATAATTGATTATCGATCTTTGTAATTTTTATTTATATAATGTATGAATGCAAAGTAATATACCGATGTTTCCGTACAAAATTGTACTATGCAACGATGGAAAGAAGCTTATACACTTTATGTGTAATATGAATGTTTTATGCAAGAAAGTGATGAGATATGCATGAAAAAGGGAATGCAATAACACTAATTTGGACACTCAACAAGATCCATTTCACAATGTAAAAAGGATATGGGTGAGATGCACCTATCGTGGTCGTGTAAAAATATTTTTTCATGCATAGTAGGGGACGATCCAAAGAGACTAAACACTAACAACAAACAATAGCCATTCTTAACCTTAAATACAACTTATTATAGCGATGGATTACAAAATTTCCCTCTTTTTCGAACTAAAGATCGAAACTCGCCACAAGAGCGAGAGGAATTAGTGTTGCAACTCGAGCGGATTGGGGGTCAACCCAAGCCTAACCTAAGTACTAAAACCATCAATCTTAACCCAACCTAGCCTAACCTCCAACCTAAGATGACAAGCCCAACCCAAGCAAAAAATTTCATGCTCAGGTTAGCCCAAGTTGGTAGGACAAGCCTTCGAGCTGAGAAAGTGCACTACGAAGAAGCAATGAAAGGGACCCTGCCTACTTTAAGCTCACAACCAAGCTCACACACTTGGCGGCGGATTAGCCCCGACCCGTCGATGCTCCTACGCAAGTCTGGTTGACCTCTCTCCCTTTCGTCATCAAACCAGCAAGAGTCAATTCATCTGGAGGCTTTTTAAACAGATTGAAGCCGGGTCGAGGCCAATCTGTAGAGTCAAACCAAATCAAACTCGCCAAAGATCAGCCCCAGGAAAAAGAGTCTGGAGGTTCATTCCCCCCTTCCAAGAATCAGTCAGCTGCATCGTCTCAATAATGGTTCTGGTGAGGTAGGAAAGAAAGGGAAGGTCATAAGGGAACTCTGTTCCACAAAAAGAAGGCACGAGAGGCCTTCACCTTTTTGTCGAATTGTCATACTTGCTTTATATAACTCGAGTTGTTATTGAGCTGCAAGCCGTCGTTCATCGATCTGCACCAATTAGAACATGGTACAGAGCATCTTTGGTCGAGTGGAGACACGGTCGAAGCACGCCCACTCCGAAACGAACAGAGTAGTTCCCACTTTTTGAATCTCTCTAAGACCTACCCTTCTTCTATCTGCTGCTGCCCGTTCTTTTTAGTGACGGGGACAATATTTGCAAGCCAGTCGGAAGGCTTGATTAAGCTTTCTTATCGAGACTTGTTAGAGCTCCTTCCTTCCAGCAAGATTGAGCAGATCCATGAGCAGATAATGGGTCTGATAAAGGAGAGTAGCTGGGTAAACTTCCTTAACCTGAAGCCTATCAAACAGAAGTGAGGCAGAACGTCTAACCGCAAAGTAGGCGAAGTCATAAAATGAATAACCCACTTTTCCGTGTTGCTGACAAGCATGACATCCTCTAAAGACGATCTAGAATCTACCCAAGAAGATAGAGAGTCCCACATACGAGAAAAAGTCACAGGAATACTTACCGAAACCAATATGCATGCAAGCGATCAGGCAGGTGTACGGGTTTGGATATACTTATTTTCAATCATTGTTTAACATTTTAGCCTTTGAAGATCAAAGATTGAAAAAACCTTAAATTTGCTAACACTACGATACAACTTTTGTTACATTTATATCCTTGCAATTTACTAGATCATCAGATATTGTCTTAACTTTGATATGCAAGAAACAAATAAATATTAGGGTACCGGGTAAAATGGATGATTGTGATTGCGACCGCTCAACATGTGAGTACTCGGGAAGGCTGTGATTGTTACCTATATATGGGTTCGGGTTGGGCCGGATTGACCGACCCCTCAACCCGAGCCCGACCCAAATTCAACTCTGGCTGTATTGATTGAATCCTAACCCAAACCCAACCGTCAAATACATCAATCTAAATCCGAAACTTGAGGTTGGGCGTGTTAAGCCATCCTGCTTTCCATCCCGATCATGCCTTCTTGATGTGACACCTGATCACAACCGTCCGTTGCTTCCCAACCCGGATAGGTGAGTTGTATTCAGCCGTAAGCAAAGAATGGATGCAATCAGATGTCATGCTAGGATGGCTTGATCCAGATGGAAAATCGATGATTGAAGGAAAATGATTTTCAACCATCCGGCTTGCCATCAGCATCAGGCCATCCTGGCTGGCACTCGATCACAGCCATCTGTTGCACCGAGTCCCCGACATGTGGATTACACCCAGCTCCGGCCGACCGCAGGCAGCGAGACAACTGTGATCCGGTGCAATATCTGGATGGCTTGATCCATCCTCATAGGCTGATGCTCTCCAGCCATTCGGATGACAGCTGCCTGTTGCACCCAGCACCCCCACGTGTGGTTCACTCGCAGGCCCTCAGCCCGGACCGGGCAGGGGCAGTCATCAGGTGCCACGTCGTGATGAACCGATCTGGGTGGAAAAACCGGTTGGCCGGATAGTATGGCTCTTTTGCTGTTTGGCATTGACTTGTTTCTCTCTTCAGATATTGGAAGTGAAAAGTTCGACCGACCAACCGACCCACCAACCGGCCAAAAATTTTACAGGGCTAGACGGTTCAACGGCTACTAAGTTGACGACCGTTTCATCCCCGCGGATTAAACATTCAAACGTTCAACGGTCAACATTCAAAACAAAAAGTCCTAACCCAAAAAACCCTTTCTAAGTTTACATCTCAACCGTCAGATCCTCCCCCCACCCCTCTGAACCATTCCGCGTATACCAACACTAGTTTAACCTCCAGCCCGGTCTTCATTCTTCTTTGGAAATCAAGGTATATATATAGCCCATTGCCTTCTCTCTCTCTGCATCAATCTCTCTCTCTCTCTCTCTCTCTCTCTCTCTCTCTCTCTCTCTCTCTTTCTCTCTCTCTACGTCAATCTGTCCGCCATGGCCTCAACAAGGAGAGTTACCCGGGTGTCCGGCGCCCCAAACATCCCCTTGGGCCGGAGAAAGGCGGCCGGCAGGCCGAGCCTTGAGGTGTACATCCCGACCCACTTCCGCTGCCCGATCTCGCTGGAGCTGATGAAGGACCCCGTGACGCTGTCCACCGGCATCACCTACGACCGGCAGAGCATCGAGACGTGGCTGGACATGGGGAACTGGACGTGCCCGGTCACCAACCACGCCCTCGCCGGCGAGGACCTCATCCCGAACCACTCCATCCGGAGGCTGATCCAGGACTGGTGCGTCGCGAACCGGGGGGCCGGCGTCGAGCGGATCCCCACCCCGCGAATCCCCGTCTCCTCCGCGCAGGCCGAGGAGACCCTCAACGAGATCGCTTCCGCCGGCTGGCTGCGGGACGGCGCCCGCTGCCTCGAATTAGTGGCCAGGATCAAGGCTATGGGGAAGGAGAGCGAGCGGAACAGGCGGTGCGTCTTAGCGAACGGCGGCGCCCGGGTGCTTGCGGCCTCGTTCCGTGCATTCTCCGTTGACCACACGGCGATTGGGGTCTCGGAGGAGATCTTGTCGGTGCTTACCTCTATGTTCCCGCTCGACAAGGAGGCTCTCCGGTACATCGGATCGCCTGAGTCGCTCGATTCGATCGCCCTGATCTTGAGGTGTGGGGGGTTGGCAGGGAGGGCCAATGCCGCCTTGGTGATCAGAGAGCTCGTTTCGTCGGACAAAGAGCGGATGGGTGCAATGGCGGAGACCAAAGGGCTGGTCGAAGCACTGGTGAAGCTCATCAAAGAACCCATCTCGCCGCAAGCCACCAACGCCTCTCTGGTGGCCGCCTTCCACCTCGCCTCCTCCAACGCGTCGAGGTTCGTCGAGATGGGCCTGGTCCCGTCGGTCCTGGAGATCCTCGTCGACGCGGAGAAGAGCACGTGCGAGAAGGCGCTGGGCGTCCTCGACGAGCTCTGCGGCTGCCCAATGGGGAGAGAGGCGGCGTACGGCCACGCCCTCACGGTGCCGGTGCTGGTGAAGAAGATTTTCCGGGTGTCGGAGCTGGCGACCGAGTTCGCGGTGTCGGCCCTGTGGAAGCTCTGCAAGGACCGCAAGATGGGGGGGGAGGGGTGTCTGGTGGCGGCTCTGCAGGTGGGGGCTTTTCAGAAGCTCTTGCTGCTGTTGCAGGTCGGCTGCAGTGAGCCGACAAAGGAGAAGGCCAGCGACCTGCTGAAGCTCCTGAATGGGTCTCGAGGGAGGTCGGAGTGCATCGAATCCATGGATTTCAAAGGGCTCAAGAGGTCCTTCTGATCGATAATTAGATGGTGATGTTAAGCACCATGTACAAAAAAGACACAAACAATACTCACAGATGCAATTTTTTTTTTTTTTTTTTGATTCATGAAAGAGAGGAAAGAAAACTTCATTTAGGTGTCCAACTGGTGTTGCTCATAGTCAGTGATTGTTTGATTTCTTTCATTGTTTGATTTTATTGGTTTCCATTTGTTTAACTTGATCACAATATTTTACTTAGAGCCCAATTTTTTATTTTTTATTTGGAAGAGGGTATACCTGTCCTGGTTAGAGCGCATCTTCGTATACACATTCAAACGCACTCTGCTTCCGACCAGGTGTTGAGCAGTTAGTCCCACATCAGTTAAGAGTGAAAAATTTATGTCTTCGTATATCCATTGTCCTCTTCCCCTCGTGATCGGTTTTGAAGGGGGACGAGATTCATGACTAGCCAAAACTACAAAAAATTGCAAAACAAAAATAAAAAACTTATAAATTTAAGAGCTGAATTGAAAGGCATCACCTAATTTTGCCCATTCAAGACCCAATTGAGCCACTAATACGGTGCACGAGTTGGGGTTTAACTAGCCCATGTCCAATTTTGATAAAATTTCACTAAAATGCAAACAAAAGAAAACTTAACAAATTTGTTGTATGAATTTGTGACTATAAGCAACACCGATTGCATGGGCTCTATGTGCAACTATTGTTAACTTGTTGTTTCTCTGTCAGGAGGTTGTACGATCGAATCCAGGATATATCTTACGCCACATGGCGTATAAATAATGTGGTGCACCTATAGGCAAAAGCAAGACTCGGTCTTTTATAAATAATGTGGTGCACTAGGTAAAAGCAAAACTCGATCTTTGGCAAGATTTTTTTTTTTTTGCTCTCCTTTACTTGGCAAGATTCGGACCGTGATCTCTTCGGTGCAATAGTACTTAGGAATGTTGTGCCCCCACAAAACCGATCATGATGGGGAGAGGGCAACGAGTATATGAACACATGTACACAGCTTTTCCAAACCTAAATCGATGTGGGACATTGCTCAACATTACCAGCTTTAACGGTTAAACCAAAATTTATCATCTGCTTGCCAAATCATTTAAATGTTGAATTTATGACGACTGCTTTATCCTTGGCTTTGTTGATTAAGTTTTAAATCTATGATTAAAAAACTACACAATGAGATTCAAAAGACCAAAAATATTGACTTGAATACAATGCCGGAGAAAATAGTGGTTTTAGTTTGTAAAGGTGCGATGTTTTTTGTTGAAGTTAAATGGTTAATTTATTGACTACTAATTTTGACACATATATAGGACTTTTATTTTACTAATTTGACATTTTAGATTGAGCGGACAACCTTTTTCTTTGGAACATTGTTAGTTATGTCTATTTGTTAAAAATTTATTAAAAACATTACTTATCTAAAGATTAAAACAAAATAAGGGACATTTCATAATTTTTGCATGCGGATCAAAGTATAATTTAACCCTTTTTTAAAGTTTTTTTTTTAAGGATCATCATAGTGATCAATACATCACCTATTAGTGCGCAGACACAAAACAGATCATGGGTCAAAACTTGCCATAAGCGCGAGAGAAATATTGTGCTGATTTTTAACAACCCCATATATAGGAAAGCTCGACACTAAGACGAGAGGAATGTCCGCCACTATAGAACGGAAGGAAATATGTTGTAGCACTTATTCGAACCCTTGATCAAGGCTGTAGGTTGCATTTGTCTTACTAATTGAGCTATACGTTTGAGATGGCCGTTTGGCTTACTGTAACGCAGGAGCGCAACAACACATAATTAAGCGGAGCACAAGCACGTACTGTTTTGAACTAAAATGTAGGGGGTTTCATATTGTCTCTTTTCGGACACCGTGGAGAAACTTTCCGTCAAGGTCGTTGTTCCTTACTTGCGTGTGTGAATCATGGCCGTTGATGTCGTGTTCACGGGTTTAGGGAACTAATCAATAGCATATGCTTCCTCCCCCGTTTCGAACTTTAATTTGATATCTAGACCTCTTTGAGATATTGCACCAGCACCCTGTCCTCTAATCGCCGGTCCAGTAAAAAAATAAAAGTCTCTTCTTTGGGTGATTTGAAACCTCAAAACAAGCCCGACAACAAGCCAGCAGGAGCGGGCTGACATATAATGTCCTTGGAGCATTGGCCACACACAGCCTGCCAAAATATTGGTCAATCACAGCCTGACAAAATAAAAAATTTACAGTTATCTTGCCTTTTCAAGAACAACAAGGAGGTGATCCAACCAATCTAAGTTAAATTTCAAGCCTGATTACAATCCAAATGCTATTCAACCAGACAAGTTTACAGACAGCTTACGTGGCATTGATCACAGCCGTCGGTTTTCACTCAGGCCAGGCTTGACCAGTGAATGGCACTATGCTCTGATTGACAATTGATCAGACAGTTGACAATAATTACAAATGACTGTGATCATTGCCATGCAAGCCGTCTGTAAACTTGTCTGTAAACTCATCTGGTTGAATAGCATTTCTCTGAGCTATACAGCCTATACCATGTCAAACCAACCATATGGATCCAATCTTAACCAGTTTGTCGGCCAGCCGGAGAGCCTTCCATCACAGTGAGCGATGCATGGGAACAAGATGGGGGAGTCACATTAAAGAATTTGAAGGTCTTCCCTAACTTCCATCACATCCCTTGGAGGCAGTGGCAGATCCAGGAACTCTAAAATTTAAAATTTTTGAGGGGACCATTTGTCGAAGATCTTTTAAGAAAAAGTTGAAAACCTCACAGGGCCCCCCTATAAATTTTGCAAGGTTCCATCCCTGCTGGGAGGATAGGATCAATCAGACGACAACGACGACGGCGATATCGCGGATCATCCGTGTTTGATCTCCTCTCCCTATCAGCAAGTATGGTTTCAGATCCAAATAAGTTGGGTTGGACTTGGTCTCATCGTGGACCGGCCTGTTCGTCTCATACCCAAAGTTGCAGTGCTGGTCCACACCAATTTGAGTTGGAATTGACCCCAACCTGTTGTCTCTTTAATCTATATGTGGACGTAGGGTTGAAGACGACTTCTTTATATATTTCTTTGTTTTTTTTGGGTAAATTACATTTCACCCCCTGATATTTAGCTCCAAAGCACTTACGCCCCTATAGTTTAAAAACTACATTTTGCCTCCCTTTAATTTGGTTTTGATCAGATAAAAATTACCAAATGAGGAAATTAAGTAGTTGTCAAAATAGGGTATTGTGCTAATTTCAAACTTTAGGGTGCGATTTGGAATAAAATAAACTTTAGGTTGGCAAAGTGTAATTTACACTTTTTTTTGGGTTATTTTAACTTTACCCCCAAAATTTGCCTTGAATTAGACTTTACCTCCCAAAACTAACTGTTCCATCAGTTCACCATCTAAGAGAAAGGGTGAGCTGACGGAAAAGAAATAAAGTTTTGGAGGGTGAGCTGACGGAGCAGTTAGTTTTGGGGGTAAAGTCTAGTTAATGAAAAGATGGGGGTAAAGTCTAATTAAGGCAAGTTTTGGGGGGCAAAGTCAAAATACCCCTTTTTTATTTTTTTTAAAGTGTGCCTTGAAGGCTACACAGCTCAACGTGAAGACGGAGAAATCCGGCTTTTGCTGAGACTGGGTTGCTGCAACATCTTTGGACGGCAAGTTCCAGAGTGCAGCATTCAGCTTTCTCTTGTGGGACTTTATCTATTATTGATATAATAAACTAATTCACGAAGAATTGGACTTTTTTTTTTTTTTTTTGGTACATAGGACGTGGATCACGGTCTCATGATCCGCAAGCCTTCAAAGACAAGGGCCTGAAGACCAGATGGAAACATACCCTTCCAATCCCCTTCTTTATCGGTTAGTCAGGTCTCATGAGCAAGCCAATGGGATGCCGAGTTAGCCAACCGGTGAGTCCACTGGATAGGACCACCAAGGATTTGCCGCCAAAGATCTGGACCTATCTTGCATGTTTGGAGAGGGAGGAACTTATAGTTCTAGGGTTTTGGGGTATGTTGTGTGGCTGCTTTGTGCCGTAGATGTGGCTTCTTCCTCATTTTTTTTTTTGGTTCTTCAAAGTGGAGGTTACAACCGGACCTCCTGGAGGTACCACATGCTGGCACAAGCAGAGAAGGGGGGTAGAGATCGCCACCATCGGCGGATAGACAACCGCACACCGGCGCACAACAAGGTCGCCGATCAGGCGGGGGGAACACCAGCAAACATCAACGCCCAAGAAAAAAAAAATACTAAAAAAAAAACCAAAACAAAAGGGAAAATAGACCATCAGAGCCGATCCCAACGGAGATCATGCCACACCCAGGGAAACAGGTGACCACCACCGCAATTCAAAACCCCCCAAATATTGCAGCAAGTGAACCATCACCATCATCTCCCGCAACCGGCCTAAAAGGGCAGGAATCGCATCAGCTGCTCCACCCGCCTCCATTGAACATCACCTCCACCTCAGCTCCGGAACCCATGCCCACCGATCAGGAGAGGAGATACTCGAAATCCACCGACGACAAAGGAGCCGGGGCCAGATCTACCGCTCCAGCTGCAATCGGCGACAGATCCATGCTCCCGCAGCAGAGAGGAGGCCGCTGATCTAGCCAAGGGACGCCACATGACACCGGAATGACAAGACCAAAATCGTCGGCAAAGGAGAAGCCCTTATCTACACAGGGGGGAAGGAGGGGGCCAGATCCCGCCCCGAGGCACATCGGACCGAGATCCTGGCCCCTTCGGAGCCGCCGGCGGCTTTCGAGGAGGCCAAGAAATGGTCGACGAAACCCTAGGTCAGGGGGGAAGAAAGGGAAAGTGAGGCGCTCCGAGCCGTTCTAACCCTCAGGAAAGTGTGTTTCTTCCTCATTGATTAGGTTGTCAGGCTCCGCTTCAATCAAGTGGTATTTGTCTCCTTCAATCTTGTATAGATTATACCTCCAGTTGAAGAAACTGTATGAAGGGAAATCCATATCTCACTTGGTATGAATTTTGAGTTATGACTCAATTCAGATAACCAAAGAAAAGATCTATCGATCTGATCATTTAGAAAACCAATCAGATCTCTGCAAATTGATAGGATGTGATTTGTTGAAATACTAGTGCATGCCCGTGCCTATCGGCACTGTAGCGGGCTGCCTTCGACGGCAACACACTTGAATGCCTTCGGCAACAAAACACTTTCGACGACAACACCGGCATTTATAGGGACACCCATTTTCTTGCCCGTGCCTTTCGGCACTTAGATGGCCGCCTTCGGCGGCATCAAGGGCAAGCAAAAGATTTTGAGGCGAAGCAAAATATTTCTAGGGCGGTGTTAGTAATATTAGGGTGTCAATAATATTTTTATGAGCGGCGATAATAATTTTGCAAGGCATCGAAGGGTTGGATGAAAATTCGGCTGCATGATTATACAAAGGGATACTTCAAGCAATCCGGCTATATGATTGCTCAAAGGGATTGCACAAATGACCATAGCAATCCGGCTACATGATTGTATAAAGAGATCCTTCAAGCATCTCACTTCTATAGTACACTACACCATAAAGAACACTGGATGAGGATAAATGGATGTTAAAAAAAAAGTCAAAATCAATTAAGGTGATTTTACTTATATAGACATGTAGTAATTTATTCGGTTAGGAAAAATGCTCTTCGTGCGAGGAGTGCAATTCACAGTAATGAGAAGAGATGTCGATTAAAGTAGTTGTCTCACATGGTGTTGTCCCGCCGGTTGTGCTTCAGTTTGTTCAATTAGCATTACCAATCTGATGACAACTGCTCCATGATTCTTTTATGAGAGCATTTTTACCAGATGATTTGCTGCACTTGCTTATGGCCTGATAGTGTGCAGTCCGGTTGTGCCATTTCTAATGGACAACGTGGCACATCACGATTGGTTCGTAACGGGATCATAGCCATTGTGGCTAAGTGCGTTTCACAGTGGGACCCGATGGCAGTCATACACAACAGGTGAATCACATTTAGTTGGACAACTGTGATGAAACTAGTACCATGTAGCGTGCATCGGACGGCTACCATCTCAACTGTAGGCCATTGGAATTGTAGGAGATTTGAACTCCTTGTTTGACGATTGGGGGTGAGCATGATTCAATGACCGAAGGAGGCACCGGTCGTTCGAGTGAGAGAGAGAGAGAGAGAGAGAGAGAGAGAGAGAGAGAGAGAGAGAGATCTGGGGGTTGGGAAGCCACCAATCGTGTGACTAATCGCCATTGCCCCGGCGCCCAATCACCAAATCCGGTCCATTCTCCAATGCCCCATCACCTGATGCCCAAATCCGACCCTGGCAGCACCCCGCCCGACGACGTTGGGCCGCCTACCCCATAGTTCGAATCTTCTACGGTTGCAGCAACATATAATTGGAAATGGTAGTCGACGGATTCTGCCACATACCACTAAGGGCATCGCAATCCGTTGTGGCTAAATGCTATTCACGTGGTGTGCATTGGATAAATTACACGTTGCTCCCTTAAACACTACAAGAAATAGGTTATTTACCGATGAAAATTTCTATTTCCGTCGGTAATAATATACATTTTACCGACGGTAACCGTAGTTTCCGTCGGTATTATAACTAAGATATTTTTTAATTTTTTTGCATATTTATTACCGACGGTGATATACTATCCGTCGGTAAAGTAGTCTTTACCGACGGAATATTATATGTCCATCGGTATAATTACTTTATACCGACGGAAATATAATTCCGTCGGTATAATGACTTTATATCGACTGTCACATAATTTCCGTCGGTAAACATTAACGACGAAACTCAGGGTTTTTACCGGCTCTCTGGAAAAAATGGAACCCTGAGTTTCGTCGTCGAGTTTTACCGACGGACATTATTTGACCGTCGGTATAGTTATTATACCGACGGTCAAATAATGTCCGTCGGTAAAACTCGACGACGAAACTCAGGGTTTTTTCCGGCTCTCTGGAAAAAAATGGAACCCTGTGTTTCGTCGTAGATTTTTACCGACGGAAATTAGGGTACCGTCGGTATAATAACTTTATACCGACGGTCAAAAAATGTTCGTCGGTAAAAACCCTGGAAATATACCCCCCAGCGAGCTGTTTCTCTTTCTGTTTCGACCTAACCTAGCTCCGATCCTCTCTCGATCTCTCTCTCTCTCACCGACCCGACCCACTTCCGGCGACCCCGTTCCCCTCCGGCAGCCCGACGATCCCCTCCGGCCACCCATCCCCCTCCCGGCCACCCATCCCCCTCCCGACCTCTCCCCCTCCCCGGCCTCCCGGCCCTCTCTCTCTCTATTTCCTCCCCCCCTCCCCGGTCTCCCTTCCCTCTCTCTCTCTCTCTCTCTACTTCCTCCCCTCCTCTCTCTCTCTCTCTCGATCTAAACCCCCCTCCAGCCGGCCACACATCCCCTCCCTTGCACCTCCGGCCACCCCTCCCCTCTCTCGCGCCACCGACTGCAACGCCAGTGCTCCTCCTCCTCCTCGAGGCCTGCCGACCATCTCTGGTGAGCTCCTCCTCCTCCTCCCTTTCCCCCTTAGTTTAATTTGTTCCAAATTGCATACTAAAGTTTGAAATGTTAGCACAATACCCCTTTTGTCATCTACTGAATTCCCTCATTTGATAATTTTTATCTTATCAAAACTGAATTGAATGGGGGGAATGGGGGGCAAATTCTAGTTTTTAGACTAGGGTTAAGTCATTAGAAAGTTTGAAATGTTTGCACTAGGCCTGTCAATCGGGCCGGGTCGAGTCGGGCCAAGCTTTGCCCGACCTCGGCCCGTATATGAATCGACTTTCCCAAGACTGAACTCAGCCCAAACATTTTCCACTTTATTCAACCCAAACTCAGCCCAATTTGTTTTTCAGGCTTCAGGCCGAGTTCGGGCCAGCCCAATTAAGATTTGCAGTGAATTAAAATAAAAAAAAAAATTGGACATCTAGTACTACAAGCATAGATGTAACAGAAGATTGAGAATGGAGCCATGGAGGGCGTCCGACTTCGATCAGTTAGGGGCTTTAGTGCAAAAAAAAGATTTTTTTTGTTTGGAAGGAAGTGAAACAGAAGATTGGGAATCTACGATAGTATTAGTGGGACTCCCAAATTGGGAAAGGGTATATTGACCATTGAATTAGTGCTAGCTATCAGCCAACTATGGAAATAAGATGTTGGAGGGTCGAAGCGACTCTTGGTTACTCAATATGCTCGGGTAGTACAGACTGTACAGGGGATTCAATGCTTCATGGGTTTTTTAATTGAATATATATGCATTCGGGTTCGGGCTGAATATGGGCTGGGCTGAACCTGGCCCGAGCCCAATCTGAATTGATTTTTGGGTATAAAATTATGTCCGAACTTGGCCCAGCCCAAACCCATTTAAGGCTCAGCCCAAATTTTTTCGGGTCGGATGGGCTATGCCTAGCATTCGGACTATCAGCAGTTCAAATGCTGGCCACCAACCCTAGGTTTACTATGTGACTAGTCTACTCATCATAATACACCCATCCATTAGGGATGTGGATGGCCTGTAGAAGTTTCGGTTCGGTGTTCCATACCCGGGAACCGAAACCGAAATTGTGCGGAGTCTTATACATTGTTTGAAATTACTTCAGGTGTTGTATAGCCAGATAGACGAAGATGTCTTCGATCGATAAGAGTTGGATGCTTAATTCGAATCGCATGAGCCAAGAGTACAGAGAAGGAGTCAGGAAATTTCTGGATTTTGCATTTGAGCGTCTTGCACCGCTTGATGGAAAAATTGTGTGTTCCTGTATGGCCTACGAAAGGGTGACTAGGAAGGTTCGAGAGGAATGTGAGGTTGATCTGGTAATGCGTGGCATTGACATTAGCTATACCCGTTGGTTCTCGCACGGTAAGGAGCTAGATGCAGTCCCCATGGCAGCTCACGGTAAAACTACAAACACAGTGATCGCTAATGATAATATTAATACAGACGATGATGATGACATACAGGGTATGATACATGATTTGCAAGGTGGAATAGGCACGGAAACTTCGTCAGGTGATCAGCCCAATATTGAAGCAGACAAGTTCTACAGATTGCTTAAGGATGCCGAACAACCTCTATACCCTGGGTGTGAGAAATTTTTAAAACTCTCTTTCACTGTAAAGTTTCTTCATTTGAAGTGCCTCAATGGTTGGAGTAATAAGTCATTTAATATGTTGGTAGAGTTGCTGAAAGAGGCTTTTCCTATAGGTGAGACAGTACCGAAATCATTCTACGAGGCAAAGAAGACAATTAAAGATCTCGGTCTGGGTTATGAGAAAATTGATGCATGCGTGAACGATTGTATATTGTACCGAAAAGAGTACGAACATGCACGGTCATGCCACATATGCGGAGCAACGAGATATAAAGAGACGGATGCCGAGTCTAGTACCAATCGAAGAAAGAAAAATATATCTGCAAAGGTTCTCCTATACTTCCCGCTTAGGGACAGGCTTCAGAGGTTGTTTATGTCATCGAAGACTGCTGAGCACATGAGGTGGCATGCACGAGAACGTACAGATGACGGGGTTATGCGACATCCGGCTGACTCTCTGACGTGGAAAGATTTTGATCATACCTATCCTGAATTCGCATGTGAAGTTCGCAACGTCAGGTTAGGGCTTGCTAGCAATGGCTTCAATCCCTTTGGGAATATGAGTGTGTCGTACAACATTTGACCAGTTGTCCTAGTTCCATACAATTTGCCTCCCTGGATGTGCTTAAAAAAGCCATACACAATGCTCTCCTTGCTCATTCCCGGACCTAGGTCGCCTAGTAATGATATTGACGTTTACTTGCAGTCGTTGATTGAGGAGTTGAACGAGTTATGGGAAGTTGGGGCCGATACGTATGATGCCTCGTTGCGCTAGAATTTTCGGATGCATGCGGCACTTCTATGGACCATCAACGATTTTCCTGCATATACCAACTTATCCGGGTGGAGTACTAAAGGAAAATTGGCGTGCCCTATATGCAATAAGGAGACAGATTCATTACGGCTGAAGAACGGAGGCAAGTTCTGTTATATGGGCCATCGAAAATTCCTTGTTGACAGCCATAAGTGGAGGCAGAACAAAAGAGCGTTCAACGGCAAGAAGGAACTTGCAAAGGCCCCGGAGCAGCTTTCGGGGGTAGAAGTCTTGTGCGAATTGGATCAGCTTGATGCCGTGGCACTTAGGAAAGGTAAAAAAAAGATAACGTATGAAGATTCTACGCGTGAGCATAATTGGAAGAAGAAGAGTATATTCTTTAAACTACCGTACTGGAGCAGCCTACTCTTGCGGCATAACTTGGATGTCATGCATATCGAGAAAAATGTGTGTGACAATATCATAGGAACACTGCTGAATCTCGACGGTAAGACGAAGGATAATCTTAAATCTCGTCTCGATCTTAAGAAGTTGGGCATCCGAAAATCACTTCATCCCCAAGAGATTGGGGATAAGTATGTGTTGTCAGTTGCATGCTACACCATGAGCTCACAGCAAAAGGCAGCCTTATGTGCATTCCTACGTTCTGTGAAAACGCCAGACGGTTATTCTTCGAATATCGCACGATGCGTGCAAGAAAATAGCCGGAAGTTGTCTGGATTAAAGAGCCACGATTGTCATGTTCTTATGCAGTAATTATTATCTCTCGCTATACATGGGAATTTAACCGAACAGGTGTCCGGTCTGTTAATTGAGCTCAGCACTTTTTTCAGACAGTTGTGCTCGAAGGTACTTAGACTGGACCAACTTGATCAGATGGAGAGGGATATTGCGATCACATTATGCAAGCTAGAGATGATATTTCCACCTTCCTTTTTTGATGTCATGGTGCATTTGATCATTTACTTGGCAAATGAGGCCAAACTCGGCGGCCCAGTTCATTACCGCTGGATGTATTTTATCGAGAGGTAATCGTCTCGTCTTATTTTTTAATGTATTTGATCGTTCTTGATGTATTTATCCATAATTACTTTTTCTCAAATTATGTACTTGCGAACATTGAAATCATATGTTCGTAATAAAAGTCGTCCGGAGGGATCAATTGCTGAAGGATACCTAGCAGAAGAATGTCCAACATTCTGCTCAAGATACCTACATGGTATAGACACGCGATTCAATCAACTTGAGTGGAACTATGACGGTGGTCCAATAGACTTCGATGGGGGTCGATCTGTCTATATTTATCGAAATAGGTAGACCGGTAGGAGGAGGCAAAACCCGTCGATTGTCTGTAGATGAGATTCAACAGGAACATATGTATGTGTTGCGCCAATGTGAAGAAGTGTGGCCATTCATTGAGTAAGCATTTTACGATCATTTACTCATTCTTTCAGTCCATTCATTAAGTATATGTGCTAATTATAATCTAATTCAAACCTATAAAACAAAAAGCATAAAGCCATCATTAATAATCGGGGTACTCGAAATGCTCCAAAAATTCATGATCGTGAATTTCCATCGTGGTTCGAGAAACACGTAAGTATTCACATCATTACTGAAGTTTATTAACATTCATTATCGAACAATAATTATGTGTTCATATCATGAATATCATGTGGTTATTATAGGCACAAGAGCTGCACGACAACCACGATCCGCTGATGAATGAGGATCTCTGGTGCTTATCTTGTAGTCCTTTGTAAGACGCAATATCGTAAGATGGTTATATCATGAACGGTTATAGATTTTGGACGAAAGATAGTGAAAAATCACAAAGAACACAAAATAGTGGGGTTATCGTCAACGGTCAGCAAGAAGAATTAAGAAATATCGACTTCTACGACGTCCTCAACGAGATTCTCGAGATTAAATTCTTTGGCCAAAATCGGATCGTATTATTCAAATGCGATTGGTATGATGTTAATAATCGCGAGACTGGTTATAATGTCGACAAATATGGTTTTATCAGCATCAACACTGGCAAGAGATTGAATACCCAATATCAAGATCCATTCATTCTTGCCTCTCAAGCGGAATAGATATTTTATGCACCGGATAATACCTCTTCAGGTTGGTAAATTGTAGTCAGATCACCACCCAGAGATTTTTTATGACATGGGAGACAAAGATGCGGGGGTCGTCGATGATAATTTGGATGCATACAAGAATGATGAGATAATCATTGTCGACGCAGTGCACGACAAAAATGAAGAGATCGATAATATAAACTGGACAGCGAATGCAGATCAAATGATAGAAGAGGGATGCGATGAGAGTGACAGAGATGAAACAGAAAATGACTAGACCGTATGTAAATCAAATTGTTTCATATTTAAATCAAATTGTTTCATATATAAATCATATTGTTTCATATGTATATCATATTATTTTATACTGTTTCATATGTAAATCAAATTGTTTCATATGTAAATCATATTGTTTCATTTGTAAATCAAATTGTTTCATATTGTTTCATAAATCATACTGTTTCATATGTAAATTAAACTGTTTCAGATTGTTTCATATGTAAATCTTACTGTTTCATATGTAAATTAAACTGTTTCAGATGGCATCACGGTCGAGGGTTCGTAGAGGAAGGGGTGGGGTAGCTCAGAGCGCTCCGGCTGCCACCCCAGGTTCCGAGGCTGAGCCGTCCGGATCTGGTAGTGCTGTTTCTCTCTCCACACCAACTCCTGATGTGGTCGCAGCCTCCGGAGCTTCGAGCAGTGATCAGCACTCAGCTACAGCGTCTATGCCCACAGGTAATGTTTAGATCTAAAGTTTTATACATGTTGTAAATACTTGTTTAGTACTGATGTATATTTTATTTGCAGGGTCGAGGATCACCAGGCACGTAAGCGATCGGGGCGTGACGACGGCCCGGCGCTTGTCGACCTTACGCGAGCCACTTTCCTTACAGTGGAGCGACAGGACCTTTGTGGGCGAGCACGCTTCTGACGCCGCCACGTGGGTCGGTATGATAGTACGGGAGGAGAGGAATGCCCCGATTATGGGGTTAAAGGGGTGGAAGAACATTGATGCATCCTATAAGGAGAGGATGTATCAGGTGTTTTTGGTACGTTAGTTTCATTAAAACATTTTATAATAATATCGTACTTCTTTATAATTTGATTTGATAAAATGAATTGTTTCTAAATTAATTTTACAGGAGAAATTTAAATAGGAGAACATGGAAACCGACACCCATCAGGAGGACTTGTGGAAGATAATGGGTGAGCGGTACAGGGATTATCGTCACGAGCTCTACCAGCTCTACGGTTACTTGGTCGGCCAACCGGCTGAGGAGTTACAGGCTGCGGTCGGGACGAGAGACGCGCCACCGCTACACGTTCTACAGTTTTTGGTCGCTCACTGGGCTACCCCTCACTTTCAGGTATAATTATAATTTTGTTGATTCGTACTTGTTTTAATGTTATAATATAAATTTGTATTGATGTTTCAAAATTTAATCGATTGACATAAGCGAGTTCACGTAAAGGCAAGCAGAATAGAAATGCCTCGACGACACTTGCTCCAATGAAGGGGAGGATCTCCATGCCCCAGCTTGCCCAACAACTGGTAAATGATATAAACTTTGTTATTATTTAAAGCTCTATACATGTTATATTAACTCATCTATTTATTTTATATATCCAACAGACATAGTCCTTGGGCCACGAACCTAATCGGATTGACCTTTTTGAGGCCTCTAGGAGGCGGCGTACCGATGGGGCATTTCTGGACGACAGGGTTGCCTCGCAAGTGGTAAGTAATTAAATTACTGTTAATATATTCTTATATGTATGCCATAAAATATCATTGAATATCATTGGTTGTTTTCATATAGGAGAGGATGCAACTTCTGGTGACCCCGTCGGGCGAGGCCGGCTCCTCCTCCAGCTCAGTATCTGTCGACTCAGCGATGGATACTGTGTTCAGACCTGCCACGCACGGCCGTATCCTCTGTACGGGCCTTGGAGTCACGCCCTCCTCCTACTTTGGACGAGAGGGTATGCGCTCGAGGGCACGGGACACCCAGACCGGTGCTATCACTCAGTTGCAGTCTGCACTAGACGTGGAGCGAGAGCAGAGGCAGGCCCTCAAGCAGAGGGTTGAGGCGGAGCGAGAGCAGAGGCAGGCCCTCGAGCAGAGGGTTAAGGCGGAGAGGCAGGCCCTCGAGCGTAGGGTTGAGGCGGAGAAGAAGGCCATCGATGAGGAAAGAGAAGCTCGCAGGGAACTGGAGCATCGGCTTAATGACTTCATAAGCCGGTGTAGCGGTGACTCATGCTCATGATCAGGTACTTACTAACCTTTATAATATTAGTAAAAAATATGAATCTTACTAATTTGAGTTTAGATCATATTATCACACTTATAATTTTCCAACACTTAGACTCTAAATCAGTGAATCGATGCGTAAATTATTCAAATATCCAATTAGAACTCGCTCGCAAGTCTGAAATACGAAATAATTCCAAGTACGAATTATCAGATGCCGATCCGATGATGATCCGATCGAATCCAAACCTATTTCAAATCCGAAGCACGCTAACTTATGATTTTTCAACACTTAGATTCTAAATCGGTCAATCGGAGTGTAAATTGTTCAAATATACAATTAGAACTCGCTCGCAAGTTCGAAATACGGAATAATTCCAAGTACGAATTATCGGATGCCGATCCGATGATGATCCGATCGAATCCAAACCAATTTCAAATCCGAAATACGCTACCTTATGATTTTCCAACACTTAGACTCTAAATCGGTAAATCGGAGCGTAAATTGTTCAAATATCCAATTAGAACTCGCTCGCAAGTCCGAAATACGGAATAATTCCAAGTTCGAATTATCGAATGTCGATCCGATGACGATCCGATCGAGTCCAAACCTATTTCAAATCCGAAACACGCTAACTTATAATTTTCCAACACTTAGACTCTAAATCGGTGAATCGGAGCGTAAATTGTTCAAATATCCAATTAGAACTCGCTCGCAAGTCCGAAATACGGAATAATTCTAAGTACAAATTATCGGATGCCGATCCGATGATGATCTGATCGAATCCAAACCTATTTCAAATCCGAAACACGCTAACTTATGATTTTCCAACACTTAAACTCTAAATCGCTGAATCAGAGCGTAAATTGTTCAAATATCCAATTAGAACTCGTTCGCAAATCTGAAATACAGAATAATTCCAAGTTCTAATTATCGAATGCCGATCCGATGACGATCCGATCGAATCCAAACCTATTTCAAATCCGAAACACGCTAACTTATGATTTTTCAACACTTAGACTCTAAATCGATAAATCGGAGCGTAAATTGTTCAAATATCCAATTAGAACTCGCTCGCAAGTTCGAAACACGGAATAATTCTAAGTACGAATTATCGGATGACGATCCGATCGAATCCAAACCTATTTCAAATCCGAAACACGCTAACTTATGATTTTCCAACACTTAGACTCTAAATCGGTGAATCGGTGCGTAAATTGTTCAAATACCCAATTAGAACTCACTCGCAAGTCCGAAATACGGAATAATCGCAAGTACGAATTATCGGATGCCGATCCGATGACGATCCGATCGAATCCAAACCTATTTCAAATCCGAAACACGCTAACTTATGATTTTCCAACACTTAGACTCTAAATCGGTGAATCAGAGCGTAAATTGTTCAAATATCCAATTAGAACTCGCGCACAAGTCCGAAATACGGAATAATTCCAAGTACGAATTATCGGATGCTGATCCGATGATGATCCGATCGAATCCAAACCTATTTCAAATCCGAAACACGCTAACATATGATTTTCCAACACTTAGACTCTAAATCGGTGAATCGGTGCGTAAATTATTTAAATATCCAATTAGAACTCGCTCGCAAGTCCGAAATACGGAATAATTACAAGTACAAATTATCGGATGCCGATTCGATGAAGATCCGATCGAATCCAAACCTATTTCAAATCCGAAACACGCTAACTTATGATTTTCCAACACTTAGACTCTAAATCGGTGAATCGGAGCGTAAATTGTTCAAATATCCAATTAGAACTCGCTCGCAAGTCCGAAATACGGAATAATTCCAAGTACGAATTATCAGATGCCGATCCGATGATGATCCGATACAATCCAGACCTATTTCAAATCTGAAACACGCTAACTTATGATTTTCCAACACTTAGACTCTAAATCGGTGAATTGGAGCGTAAATTATTCAAATATTCATTTAGAACTCGCTCGCAAGTCCGAAATACGGAATAATTCCAAGTTAGAATTATCGGATGCCGATCCGATGACGATCCGATCGAATCCAAACCTATTTCAAATCCGAAATACGCTAACTTATGATTTTCCAACACTTAGACTCTAAATCGGTCAATCGGAGCGTAAATTATTCAAATATCCAATTAGAACTCGCTCACAAGTCCGAAATACGGAATAATTCCAAATTCGAATTATCGGATGCCGATCCGACGACGATCCGATCGAATCCAAACCTATTTCAAATCCGAAACACGCTAACTTATGATTTTCTAACACTTAGATTCTAAATCGGTGAATCGGAGCGTAAATTGTTCAAATATCCAATTAGAACTCGCTCGCAAGTCCGAAATACGGAATAATTCCAAGTTTGAATTATCGAATGCCGATCCGATGCCGATCCGATCGAATCCAAACCTATTTCAAATCTGAAACACGCTAATTTATGATTTTCCAACACTTAGACTCTAAATCGGTGAATCAGAGCGTAAATTGTTCAAATATCCAATTAGAACTCGCTCGCAAGTCCGAAATATGGAATAATTCCAAGTACGAATTATCGGATGCCGATCCGATGACGATCCGATCGAATCCAAACCTATTTAAAATCCGAAACACGCTAACTTATGATTTTCCAACACTTAGACTCTAAATCGGTGAATCAGTGCGTAAATTGTTCAAATATCCAATTAGAACTCGCTCGTAATTCCGAAATACAGAATAATTGTAAGTACGAATTATCGGATGCCGATCCGATGACGATCCGATCGAATCCAAACCTATTTCAAATCTGAAACACGCTAACTTATGATTTTCCAACACTTAGACTCTAAATCGGTGAATCGGAGCGTAAATTGTTCAAATATCCAATTAGAACTCGCTCGCAAGTCCGAAATACGGAATAATTCCAAGTACAAATTATCGGATGCCGATCCGATGATGATCCGATCGAATCCAAACCTATTTCAAATCCGAAACATGCTCACTTATGATTTTCCAACACTTAGAATCTAAATCGGTGAATCGGAGCGTAAATTATTCAAATATCCATTTAGAACTCACTCGCAAGTCCGAAATACGGAATAATTCCAAGTTCGAATTATCGGATGCCGATCCGATGACGATCTGATCGAATCCAAACCTATTTCAAATCCGAAACACGCTAACTTATGATTTTCCAACACTTAGACTCTAAATCGGTGAATCGGAGCGTAAATTGTTCAAATATCCAATTAGAACTCGCTCACAAGTCCAAAATACAGAATAATTCCAAGTTCGAATTATCGGATGCCGATCCGATGACGATCCGATCGAATCCAAACCTATTTCAAATCCGAAGCACGCTAACTTATGATTTTCCAACACTTAGACTCTAAATCGGTCAATCGGAGCGTAAATTATTCAAATATCCAATTAGAACTCGCTCGCAAGTCCGAAATATGGAATAATTCCAAGTACGAATTATCGGATGCCGATCCGATGACGATCTGATCGAATCCAAACATATTTCAAATCCGAAACACGCTAATTTATGATTTTCCAACACTTAGACTCTAAATCGGTGAATCGGTGCGTAAATTGTTCAAATATCCAATTAGAACTCGCTCAATACAGAATAATTCCAAGGACGAATTATTGGATGCCGATCCGATGATGATCCGATCGAATCCAAACCTATTTCAAATTCGAAGCACACTAACTTATGATTTTCCAACACTTAGATTCTAAATCGGTCAATCGGAGCGTAAATTGTTCAAATATACAATTAGAACTCGCTCGCAAGTCCGAAATACAGAATAATTCTAAGTACGAATTATCGGATGACGATCCGATCGAATCCAAACCTATTTCAAATCCGAAACACGCTAACTTATGATTTTCGAACACTTAGACTCTAAATCGGTGAATCGGAGCATAAATTGTTCAAATATCCATTTAGACCTCGCTCGCAAGTCCGAAATATGAAATAATTCCAAATTCGAATTATCGGATGCCGATCCGATGCCGATCCGATCGAATCCAAACCTATTTCAAATCCGAAACACGCTAACTTATGATTTTCCAACACTTAGACTCTAAATCGGTGAATCGGAGCGTAAATTGTTCAAATATCTAATTAGAACTCGCTCGCAAGTCCGAAATACGGAATAATTCCAAGTTCAAATTATCGAATGCCGATCCGATGATGATCCGATCGAATCCAAACCTATTTCAAATCCGAAACACGCTAACTTATGATTTTTCAACACTTAGACTCTAAATCGGTGAATCGGAGCGTAAATTGTTTAAATATCCAATTAGAACTCGCTCGCAAGTCCGAAATACGGTATAATTCCAAGTTTGAATTATCGGATCCCGATCCGATGACGATCCGATCGAATCCAAACCTATTTCGTATCCGAAACACGCTAACTTATAATTTTCCAACACTTAGACTCTAAATCGGTGAATCGGAGCGTAAATTATTCAAATATCCAATTAGAACTCGCTCACAAGTCCGAAATACGGAATAATTCCAAGTTCTAATTATCGAATACCGATCCGATGCCGATCCGATCGAATCCAAACCTATTTCAAATCCGAACCTATTTCAATCGGAGCGTAAATTGTTAAAATATCCAATTAGAACTCGCTCGCAACTTCGATCAGATGCCGATCCGATCGAATCCAAATCTATTTCAAATCCGAAACACGCTAACTTATGATTTTTTAACGCTTAGACTCAGTTATAGATATAAACTATTTTTTTAACAAATATATGTTAATTGCAGGAGCCGGGCGGCGTCAAGGGATGAGAGCATCAGCGTTGGTGGCGGGCCGCGTGGGATGGTTGAGATAGGGCATACATCATCTCTCAGTTTTGGATTGTATAAAAATTATTTTGTAATATGTGGTTATTTTTTGTTGTCTATAATTGTCGGGTATTGTGGTAATATTTGATAATTTGTTGTAATATTTTATAAATTTAGGTAATATTTGATAATTTGCGGTAATATTTTATAAATTGTGGTAATATTTGATAAATTATGGTAATATATTATGGTATTGTTGTAAATCACAGGAATTAAATAACATTATTTAGGTAATTTTATTTTAAAAAAAACATACTTTTTATCGACGGTATTTAAATATTTCGTCGGTAATAATCTTTTTATTTTTTTTAAATTATTAATAAATTTTCGACGGATAATATATATCCGTCGGTAATATATATATAATTACCGACGGTAAATATAATAACTGTCGGTAAAAAGCTTATATATTACCGACGGATAATTAGTTTCCGTCGACAATAATATATTATATTTATTATTAAATGTTCAAATATTATCGACGGCTCTCATATTACCGTCGGTATTAATTATTATTACCGACGGAAATATTTAGTCCGTCGCATCTTTTTCCCGATACCTTTTTTCTCGACAGACTAGCGACGGAAATCTCTTCCGTCGCTATAAATTATTACCGACGGAAAACTAATTTTACCGACGGATATTGTCCGTCGGTAAAAACTATTTTTTTTTGTAGTGAAAGTTTCGTTCAAAAACACTTAACCCCTCTATAGTTAAAAAATTTTATTTTGCCCCCTTTAATTCTGTTATGATCACATAAAAATTACCAAATGAGAAAATCAAGTAGTTGACAAAAGGGGTTATTGTGCTGACATTCCAAAATTTTGGGGTGCTATTTGGAACAAAATAAACTACAGGGGGTCTAGAGTTTTTTATTAAACTTCAAGGAGGCAAAGTGTAAACTACAGGGGGTTTCCAATCTCCAAAATCTTTGAGTGACGGCCACAACCCCTCTTTCTCTCTCTCACACACACACAGGGGGTACTCTCTCTCTCTCTCCTGTTTTTTTTTCTTTTTGATCTCTGGGTTTCAGCCGTTCTCAAGGCCGGGAGAGTGCAGATCAGGTCGGACTCTTCCTCTTCCCGTTGTCGAGGTCAGGACGTGAATGGCGAGGGCTTGATCAGAGCCGGGCCATGGCTTGATTGGAGGCGCGGGGCTTGGCTGGCACCGGGAAGGAAGAGGGGGCTGGGCCTGTGCTGCAGTGTCGGAGAGAGAGGAGGGATGGGAATCCTCTCTTTTGATTTTTTTTTTCAATTCAAGGTTTCAGCGGTCGTCAGGGGCCGGGAGAGGGGGTCGGGCACTTCCTGATCAGCACAGATCAAGGTCAGGTCGGGCCATGGCGAGGGTGGGAGTTGCAGCTTGAGTCTAGGCGCGGGGCTTGGCCGGCGTCGGGACGAGTGCAGATGTGTTGCGTCCGGAGCAGAGGAAGGAAGAGGAGTCGAGGGCTGCGCTGCAGTGTCGGAGAGAGGAGGGATGTGGCTCCTCTCTCTCAGCGGTCGTTGAGGCCGGTAGAGAGCTTATCGGGGTCGGGCACTTCCTCTTCCCTCCCGCTGTCGGGCCGTGTCATGGCGAGGCCTTGATTGGTATCGGACCGCAGCTTGAGTGGAGGCGCAGGGCTTGGTTGGCGTCGGGACGGATGTAGGTAAGAGCGGAGGAAGGAAGAGGAGGGGGCTGTGCTGCTATGCCGGAGTGGAGAGATAGACCCCTCCTTCCTTCCCTTCTCTCTCAGCTGATCCGAGATCGAGGGCATGCTCTGATTTTTTTTTTTTTCGGAAAGAAGAGTGTCAGAGGAGGAGAGAGGAGAGAGATCGGGAGAGAGAGATACGGAGAGAGAGAGAGATCGGGAGAGAGAGATACGGAGAGAGAGAGATCGGGGGAAGAAAAAGACGGAGAGAAAGATCTGGGAAGAGAGAGAGATCTACGATCAACGTTCCTTTTTGTCTAATCAGCTTTTGGTTCCTTTTTGTCCTAGTCAGCACAAAACTGTTGTCCCTTGTTATATAAATCGCTCAATATCTTTCTTGACACGAAGTTCATTCAGGCACCTGACTAGGGGCACCCGGGCACCGACACCACCTTGCTCTGTGCTTCTATTTCACCCGGGCACCGACCCTACCAGTAGCAACCCGATCCATTTCTTGCGTGCGAGGGTTTGGTGTGTCCCGACACATTTTGGGTTCGTTTCTTGATAGATTTTGGATCTGTTTCGACCACTGGATGGGGATTCGAGGAGGATCTAACGTAAACATAGTCCCCATATATATAAAAGTGGATCTAGAGTTTGGATGGGGTGGGAAAGCATTGTTTCGGGAGGCTCTTGTGGTTTTTTGATGTCCCTCTTCCAACTTCCACGGCTACTTACGCCGAAACAAACAGCCAAAGTGACCAAGTTCCGCCACTTCAAAAACAATCGGCCCCTAAGAGTGCTAAGAGTCAATATGGGTTTGGATCTGTATTTAGATCCATGAAAAGATTGTTGGATGTTTCCTATTAAGATGCCGGTCGTGTTTGACAATTTGGATTGTGCCAAACAACTTCAACAAATATTTTTTTTAATTAATGATTGAGGCTTTTTTGGCCCAATCCCGAATCACTAATACAGGCTTGGGCTTAAGTCTTGATTTTAAAGCCCGATTATAAAGTAGGTCGGGCATAGATTGAAGAAAAAAAAAATGTGGGTCCTGGACCCGGGCTTGGCTGAGTCTGATCCAAGCCCGATCCATTATCAGCCCTAATAATATATGCAATTTAAGCTTTTAACTGAGTCTAGAGTTTGCAAACAAGCTCAATAAAAAATCAAACATAACAAATGTGGTAAGATCAAACAAAACAAAGCTCGGCTCGATTATTAAACAACCAAAATCCAAACCTAAAATTTAAGCTGCTTTAATTTAATAAACGAGCTTGTTTGCAGCCGTAGCCACTTGCACCGAAACAAGGGCCCAGGTATACGGGTGTAAAACGGGCTGGGGGTCTAGAGATGCTAAGCCTGGAAGAACCCGTCAGACTTGTCGGGACGGGCCGGGTCTTGAGCCAAGGGTCTGGGGCTTGGCCCGCGTATACGTATATTGAAAATTTTGGGCCGGGCCGGGTTTAGGTTAAAACATATTTCAGATCCGGGTTTAGGGTCTGGACACAGTAGATCCGGGAAGACCCGTTTAAAATTCAACAGGTCATGTCGGGTCGGGTCTACCCGCAATCCGATACTGTAATATATAGTAGCAGCGGGTCTATCGGGTCAGGTCGGGTCGAGTCGAATTGGGTCAGTTCGGGTCAACTGAATAGACCCGTGTGGTAAACTGGTCATATCGGATCTACCCATTTATTAGCGGGTCGGGTACGGGTTTAGGATCTAAACACAATTAGTTAAACGGGTCGGGTCCGGCTCTAGGGGTTTTGGACACGACCCGAAACTAGACACGACACGACCTGACCCGTTGACTCCCCTAACAAGAATCATTCATCTATGTTGCCCATAAAAGAAAATTTTAAAGATAAAATCTGAAATAATATCATGTCATGGAGGAGAAGAAGAAACAATTCAGCTCACAATTTCTCAAATGATTGGATTGATTTATAAATACAAAAATCCATAACCCCCACATAACTACCATAAAGACTTCATGGGTAGGTGTAATAGCCATCCTCTAAATTTGATGGTTAATGCAAGCCAAATAAAAGCTGAAATTGTAAAGAATTTAAATGACAAAAAAGGTTAAACCATAGAATTTAAATGAATTTGGTAGTCCGTTGCTACCAGGAGGTACTTCTTCTGGGTTGGTGACGGCAGAAAGGGGCCCAGGAAATCTAACCCTGGGCTTGTCAGGGGGTTCAGATCTCCTACAGGGACGTGGATTTGCTTTGTGTGCCGTTGTCATTGCTCCATCTTCTGACAAATTTTCATGCGTCTTTAACTATGGTTGGCCAGTAGTATCCCTGTAGCTTGACCTTGCCTTCAAGTGATCTGCTCCCGGAGTAGTTGCCGCATGCTCTTGAATTTATCTCCACAAGGATACTCAGCAATTGCTCCTTGGATAGACATCATAGGTACGTTCCTCCATGGGATTGACAATAGAGATCTTCCCCATCAAGACAGAAGCGATGAATTTTTCTTAGAAGCTTCTTGGCTTGAACGGGGTCCTCTAGTATAATTCCTTGCCGAAGATAGCTGACTACGGGTATCAACCATCCCGTGGGTGCTTCGACAATTATATTGGCTGTTAGGCTGATCTGGTGCCGAAGGTCCACCCTTGAATGCTCCTGGAAACCGATCTTGATTTCTCTAACTTTGTGCTCATCCCCATGAACTAAGGCCGCATTTGCGAGGGTGTCAGTGACTCGGTTGTCCAATCGAGGGATCGCCTTAAACTAGACCTCCTGGAAGCGCTCAGATAGCTCCCATGCCTTGGTCAAATACAGCTGCTTCCTGCTGTCCTTGGCTTCGTACTCTCATTTGATCTTCCTGATGATAAGCTGAGAGTCGCTATGAATTGTTATCTGTTTGATGGACATGCTTTGGGCTATCTACATGCCAGAGAGGATCGCCTCATATTTGACTTCATTGTTTGTAGCTACAAAGCTGAGCATGATGGATTGTTAGATTTTGTGTAGCTCAAGGGAGATGAGTACTATTCTAATTCCGCAGCCTGTTGAGCTTGAGACCCCATCACTATAAAGGTCCTAGCCAACCAATCAGTGGTTGGGTAGCTTATGAAATTTCATGTGTTCACCGTCCCGGTTGTCTTCTAGCCTGAGGTCTGGATCTTGTAGTATGTCCATCGGGTCTTTAACTGGGAAGCCAGCGAGGAAGTCCGCTAGCACTTACCCCTTGGTCGAGACTTGAGGCTCGAAGAGCACCCCCAGTGAGCTTATCTCCGTTGCTTGGCCATCCTTCTGGCTCGATCAGATCGGTCAAGGATGTCCTTGAGGGGATATTCTGTGGTGACCGTGACTTGATGAGCGACGAAGTATAGCCTTAGTCTTCGCGTTGCAATCAACAAAGCTAAGACTGTCTTCTCGATCCTTGAGTATCTTGTCTCTGCTGGAATTAGAGCATGGCTGATGTTGTAGATTGGACACTCTAGCTCATCTCTTCGGCTGACGAGTACTACGCCAGTGGCTTGCTCAGAGACCGATAGTTAGACCCATAGGGGTTCCCCTAGCATAGGTGCTACCAGTATCGATGGCTGATTCTTTGGAAGGCCTCTTCGCAGGAACTGTCCCACTTGCAGTTGTTGCTTTTCTGAAGCCTCTCGAAGAATGGTCTTGCATCTTTCGGAGTGCTTGGATATGAAATGATTCAGTGCCAGTAGACGACCAGTGAGCCGTCTGAATTCCTGCTCATTGGTTGGTGACGACATCTCCTGGATGGCTCTGATCTGGTTCGAGTTGGCCTTGATTCCTCTTTGTGTGATGAGGAATCCAAGAAACTTCCTAGATTTCACGTCGAAGGTGTATTTTGCAGGGTTGAGCTCCATCTGATATCATTGTAGGACGTTGAATGTTTCATCTAGATCCTTGAGATGATCTTCTCTCTTTAGGCTTTTGATGAGCAGGTCGTCTATGTAGGCTTCTACGTTCTGGCCGATTTGCTTTTCGAACATCTTCGTGATGAGCCGCTGATATATGGAGCCGGTATTATTGAGTCCGAAAGGCATCACATTATAACAGTAGCACGGTCCGTCATGAAGAAAGTTTTCTCTTGATCATCCTTATGTAGTGGAATTTGATTATATCCGAAATATCTATCTACAAAAGAGAGTAGCTTGTGCCCTGCTGTGGAGTCGACAAGTCGTCGATCCTGGGTAGTGGGAATGAATCCTTTGGGAAAGCCTTGTTGAGATTGGTGAAGTCAATACGGACCCTGATCTTCCTGTTCTTCTTCGGCATGGTGCCAATATTGGAGATCCAAGTTGGGTACTTGAACTCTCGAATGAAGTTAGTATTGGAATTGGATCTGCTTATCAGAGTTGCAGCGGAAGCAAAAGATAGATCCGAAGATCATACGGTGTATATTTCATTACAATTAATTATATAAAACAATCTACATGCAAATCAATGATCTTAGCATATGTGCGGACACCCTAGAGGCATACTACGATCTACGGAAAACATGCATGCATCTAGTTAGGTGTTTAGAATTATCATACCTTATGGATCTATGATCTATGATCCGGAGATGACGAAACGATGAAGAACCACACTTGAATCGCAAGGGAAATTGTCGGATAGCACCTTATCCTTTGCGAATTGAAAAATTCTCGAAATCCCGTCTCTGAGTGCAAGGATTACGAGCCGACGGAGGAATCTGTTGTGAAGACGATGGCTAGCCGTGAGATCTCCTCCTTCTATTTCTCTCTTCTTCCTTCTCCTTCCTTCCTCTTTCTTCTTCCTTCTTCTTCCTCTTTCTTCCTTGGCTGAACCACAAAGAGAGAGAGAGGATGAGAGGGGCGGATTTTCTAGAGAGGGGGAAGCATAGGGCCGGCCTCTCCCCTCCCTTCTCCTCTTATAGGACCGGTCCCCTAGTGCTACAAGCAACCTAGGGCCAGCCCTAGGTGGATAGGGATAAGGGGGGGCGGTTTTCAGGGTTTCTAATGTCTATCGTGAAGCCTGGACGAAAACGCTCTTCATGAAAAGTGAAAAACTGAAAGAGAGACTGAGTAAGGTGCGCTACTCGGAATCGAGTTCCATCAACGCCTATGAGCTCCTGGAATTATTCTGCTCATTCTAAGATCTATATTCAATATGTTCTGAGCCATATTTCAGTATTTACCAAAATACCCCTACAGCCCGTAACACATGTGAATTAGGTTCTTAGGCTCCGGGCTTGTGCTCCATCGCTCTACTTCGTATCCAACATATCCAACTAGGTCGGGGAACAATTCCTATATGCAACGATAGGGTGGAACCTTTAGGGTTCGGGATCTCTAGCTCCAACCGGATCCCTGATTAACTGTTCCAGTGACACACCGAAAGTTCCGTTAATCAGCCCTAATCCGATTAACCCACGTAGCCACCCAAAGCGCGACGCGAGTTGAACTCTAGTGATCCTAAACTTATGTTACTCCCTCATAACCATGTTCTCTACTATACTCCGATAATCTTCAGTCCCTCCTATTACTAGTGCCATGATACGACTCGGGCGGTGGGAAGCACCGTTAGATCCCGATCGATCATCTGACAAGGGTTTGATGACTTGTCATTTATAACACCACACACCTTCCGGTGCTATGCCTAGCATCCGAAACATCGTCAGTCATACTGACAACCACCAAGCCTGGGTTAATTGTGTGGACAAATTGACTCATCAAAATGTACTCATCCAACACTGGACGTCGAATAACCTGTAGCAATTACATGTTACTCAAGCACCAGTCGGGTAACCCAACGTACCGTGGTATTAGATTATGGAAGGTCCGCACACGTTGGTACATCAAAGCATCACACAACTGGTTGGCCCAGTGTACATAGTCCCTCAGGGTTAAGGACAGATTATCTATAGTAGTAAGACGGTTTATGCACCAGTGTCTGAATCACTGAACTGTGCACCGTCTTGGTTCCTGTTCAACACGATCATCGTGCTTGGTCAGGTGAATGGGAATCCCACGTTTTCGTGGTGGAGGCTTCACCACATCCTCTATCTACCAACAGCTTGTTCTCGGTGAAGCGACCGACATCACCTAAGCTGTGAACTAGTTATAGGTCTACACAGAACTGGTCCACTGGGTCTCCCAAGCATGGATCCACCATGCGCCTCAGTGGCCTACTATGTTCCCTATGGTCCTTTATTATATGTATATTAACATATACCATAGTAGTATTCTAATTAAAGCAATAACCAAAGTCATCTTTATTAATGTTAATACAGAAAATCCACGCTAAGGACACACGAGCTACAACAGTTGGCCTAGAGGAGTTTGGCTACTTCTTCCAGAACCGTTGTGGCTCGTTTCGGTTTCATAGTTCTTGGTTTTTGCTGGACGACGATGGATCCTTCTTTGACATTTTAATCGGTGGCAAGCGGCCTTAGGGTCGATGCTCGGCATATCTTCAAAGCTCCAAGCAAATATGTCGATGTTAGCTCAGAGAAAGGTTGTCATCTGCTTTGCCTCTTCCTTGGATAAGTCAGCCCTGATATATGTTTCGCATGACTGCCCACTTCCCCCGATCTCCACTTTGACGATGGGTTCAATCGAGGGTGAGTTATCCCACTCTCCCAGTGGTGGAACTGGAAGAGTTGGGCCTTTCAGTGATTGCTATTGCTTCGAGGAACCGGCTTCGTTGGATGTCCTCTTGGAGGGAAGGATGGATCGTGCTTTCTGCTTAGTGGCGATGGCTTCGCAAGATTTGTTATCCGCCTGGTTCCCTCTGATACACCTGATGCCTTCGTTGGTGGAGAATTTTGAGGAGCTAGTGGTTGGAGGAGGCTACTCCCCCTATCCGATGCTGGAAGGGCCTTTCCAGGATGATATTATAGATTGACGTGTCATCGCATACGATAAATCGAGTGGAGACGCGAGTATTCTCCGTCAATTCAACCATGAACTTGGCCTCGCTAAGGATTTTGCCTTTGCCCCCATCTAAGCCGGTGATAATCAACAACAAATACTCTAGACTCTGGGATCCATGGTCGAGGCTTGTGAGACAGTTGTTGAACATGATATCTGCGGAGCAGCCCGGTGTTGATAAGAATCCGACTGATTGGCACTCCATCGACTTTGAGTTGTAGAACGAGATGGTCTTGGTGGGAAAGGAGCACTCCCTCCAAGTCGTGAACCGTGAAGATGATTACCAGCCAGGGCAGCCCGACCCAAGGCTGCTCGACCCAAGTTTCTTGTGCATTGGCTGCTTGGCGGACGTTGTGAACTCGCCTTTCCAGGCACTCAACATCTTTACTGGAGGGTGCTTGTCGATGCATGTATCCGTGAACGATGCTTGCCGAGAGGCTTCTACATCCATGTATCATGTTGACTCCCTTTCTTTGATGCTGCGGCCTCTCATTCTCTCGCCTCAGTTTCTTATTGGCAAGGTAGCCATCGAGTCACCCTTCTTGGACCAGGTCTTCGATATAATGCTTCAGTCGCTAGTAAGTTGAGGTTAGGTGTCCATGACTGTGATGAAATTCGCAGTAGACAGTTGTGTCCTTCGTCTGCTCCGAATTTGGAGGGAAAGGTTGCGGCCACTTACAGAATGGCTTGTTCTGTAAGTAGGCGAATATATATATTCGATCAAGATATTCAACTCAGTGAACACTCTTTGCTTTCTTATACTTCTCTTCTTCCCTACTGGAGGAGTTTTTAGTTCTTTACTCTGCCTCTTGACCAATCCTTTTTGGCCAGACACAGCATTGCAGGCTTCTTGTAGCGTACTTCCTTTAGAGCTTCGTCAATTTTCTTGTATCGGGATTCATGAGGCTCATGCGGCTCGCTCAGCCTTCTAGCCCGTTGATTATCTTCCACCTCTATTTCTTGCTGTACATGCTTAAACATCGCCTCCAAGGTGCTGGAAGGATGCCGAATGAAGTTAGTGTATATGTGAAGCTCTGGCCGAATAGCGTTTTAGAACGCCAGCATGATGACCTCCTCATTTTGGGACTGGTCGGTGAACTCGGAATGCTCGTTGGGGAAGCTCATTGTGAATCTCCATAGGGACTCATTAGAGCCCATCTTCAATCGGTAGAGAGTGTCCAGCTTCTTTTCCGACTTCAGGTTCAGCTAATAGTAGTCCATGAAAAGATCTGGAAACTCTTCGAATATGGCCACTGTACCGGTAGACGACGTGTGGTACCAATCGAGGGCATGTCCCTCGAGGCATCCCATGAACATATGACAGATGACATGGTGCTCGGTCGGCACCTTGGGCATGACGGGTCCTGCTGATTGCTACGGCCTTCCAAATTGCTGCCTTGCGGCCCCAGTCATTCATGGATATGTCTTCGGTTGGTTGCTGCGGAGACTTCTTGCTCGTCTTCAATTAGCACATCGTTTGTTCGATCAGCACCCACCTTCAGAGGGTTGGTGCTAGCCTTCACCATCGAGCGTGTTAATTTTGGCATGATGAAGATGTTGACGTAAACTTGAAGGACTTGTAGCTCATCACCACAGGTTGAGTAGGAGCTGGTCGAAGTGTGGGTAAAACCTCTAACGATATCCTACAAACTATACCAAAGATTGTGGGAGAAATTCTTATGCCGTCTTGATCAGGAATCTCACCTCACAATTCTTGATTGAGTTGTGGATGGTTTATATAATACAGAGACAGGGATTAGAGATAATAGAGAGAAAGAGATGACATGAAGAGTTATTGTCGAAGTTCGATCTTACGACCTATGTCTCTGGGCGAGAGGTGCCACCTAATTTTTATTATAATGGATGCTAAAGGTGGGGTGAGCGTTCTCTTGACAGGCCGACAGAAGCTTGTTACAATAAGGATAGCACAGCGCAACTAGAAGAGAAATAGAAGGGAGAGCGAAGAGAGCTCTGGCTCTTGAATCCTCTCCTCCCTTAATCAATTCACGAACCCCTTCTCTGTAAACCATAGGGGTTCTTTTATAGCTGAGGTATGTATCTGATATGACAGTGATGATGTGGCGGTACTGAGGTGGCGCTGGTCCTAGGACTCTCTGCCAAGCTCCAAACAAGACTCACTCGGTCTGTGGGCCCTGAGGTGATGCTTCATAGGCCTGGACTCATCATTTGGGACGTTGCGCAAGCCCAAATGGCTTGGTTGCAGTCTCGAACAATGTTTGCACCCACAAAAGGCACGGTAGTAGACGTCATGGAGACGGATGATTAATCGGATCGGGACCGGGAGAGATTAATTGGGGATCGAAGGATCAAAGGGAAGAAGGGCGGGGGGTTGGGTGGCGTGGGGGTCGGGTGGAGAGGGGGGTTGGGTGGGGGGCGGGTGAGGAAAGGGGGGGGGTCGGGTAGAGGAGAGGAGAGGGGGGGGGGGAGGGGCAGTTGTGGGTCGGGATGGAGATGGGAGGCCAGAGGAGGTACGGTAACCGGAGGAAGAGATGCCAGTGCCGGAAGAGGTGTCATCATTGTCGCCTTCGCCATAGAAGAAACCCTAGAGATCTGATACCCTGTTAGGAGATGATGGCTAGGATTTGGAAAGAATATAATGATATTTATTGAGGGACTAAGCTCAATATATATGTACAACATAGAACATGCATAGAACCCGACCCATCTATACATTAACATTTGTAATACCTTATTTAATCCCGAAGTAATGTTTTATTATCTAGATTTTGAACTTATATTATTCCTTCGCTATTATTTTTTTGGGTCAACATGTTACGAACTCATCTTGTGTTTGGAAATTTGGATCTGATCATTTCGATAAGACCACCGAACCTGGAAATATTTTACATGCGATATATTTTTTATGTTTCGATTAGATTGATTGATATCATATTAATGTACAAACAGAACTGGTAAAATGCTTTTGAGGATTTTTTCCTATCTAAGAGCTAAAACTGAAAAGATAAGAATAAAAGTGTTGAATGTCACCGGTAATAGTCCCGCATTGGCTCAAGAACGGTGTATAATTGATTTCATATACCCGTTGTGCTCCCCTCCTCTTAAAGAGTCATCCGTCACGATTGAAAAGTGCAAAGCATCCTAGGGCTCTAATACCATGTGGTCCATGTTAGAGGGTAGAGACGGCTAGGGCTTGGAGAGATTAGAATTGTGTGTATCTCATTAGGGAACAAGCCCAGTATATATAGCAGCCTATACATGTAACCCGAACCGTCTATACATGTAACCCGACCTACAAAGGTTAACATGACTGTTGGATGTTGGACTCGGGGTGAGATTGTATTTGACCTATTCCTACTATATAAAAGAGGTCTAGGGTTTTGGGGGAGGGCTAATCTTTGCATTAGTTTGTTTTGGGAAAGAGTTTTGGAGAGCCATCGCTTGGAACTCGTTGGAGGTTTTATGGAACCCATTGTACTCTCTTTATTGAATAAGATCTTTCTTTACATGTCGTCAGTGGACGTAGGCAAAGGCCGAACCACCTAAAATGTTTGTGTCTTCTGGTTTGTCTGTGATCTTTATTTCACTTTATGATTGATCTATGTTGCTTGTTGGGGGTAGCTGAAATCCGCCCTGGAGTTCGCCCCCCCCCCCCCCCCCCCCCCCCTCGCGCTCACCAAATCATCTTGACAGGGAGCGAGATCCACATTGGGCTGAAGGGGCCCTAGGCAAAGAGCTCGCTCAGGGGCTCGTTCAAGCTCGCGCTGGAGCTCGCCGAGCTCGCACAGGAGCTTGCCAAGCTCGCACAGGAGCTCGCTTATGGTGGCAGCGGGAGTTAGACCGTCATGCATGCAAAGATACTGGCACCACAAACGTTTCCAGCTCGCTCAGGAGCTCGCCCATGCTAGCGCAGGAGCTCGCCCGTGCTCGCGCAGGAGCTCACCCATGCTCGCGCAGGAGCTCGCCCAAGCCCGCTCCGGAGCTCGCCCAAGCTCGCCAAGACTCCCCTGTTTATCGAAGAGGTCGCTCCTGCGAGGTCCGACTCTTGATAGATGTGGAAGAGAAGGCGGAGCGACGGAGGGCAAGCTCGCCCTTGCTTCCTCCCTGAGGTCGCCCCAGTAAAAAGGCATAAGGGTTGCCAGGTGTCGAAACCCCGTTGAAGCTACGTGGATAATTGTAGTCCACGGAAGCCCGCCGGAGTCAGTTTCGAGACCTCCCAGACTTGAATATTCCAGAATAACCACCTGGCAGCAACAAGAAAGATGCTCTTACCCACTCAAACCGCCTGGCAGGCTCGAAGACAGAGAATGTCAGGGGCACGAGTACCAAGGACCGTCAGAGACCCAGCGAGCCAGAACGTGGGGGTCTAGAAGGCGCTGGAAGAATCTCCATGTGTCGGACAACGGTAGGTCGCTAATGCCTATAAATGCCCACCCCCAGGCTCCAAAGTAGAGGTGGGAAACCCTTTTCCCTTCCACTTTCGTCTACTACAGCTCGCCGTTGTGCACCTGAGACTGACTTGAGCGTCGGAGGGTCTGCGCTCCTAAGGGAGCCAGCCGTTCTTACGCTTTTTCTTTGTCTTGCAGGCAGCCCGCACGGACCAGCGAAAAATCCCCCGAATATTTGGTGCCGTCTGTGGGATCTATCGACTGGTTCCTGCGAGGACGCCCACGACCACACGGTTGAGCGCCGGGGGCTCTCGTAACCCAAGGATGGCTCCGGAGACAAGGGGACGCAGGCGACCGAGGACCCGTGCGAGGTCTGCACGGAGCGAACCTCCCGTTGAGACCCCCCAGCCCCATGTCCCGCTGAGTGACCAGCTCCTGTTGGAGATGTTGGCCACCCAGCGGGCCATGATGGAGGAACTGACGCGACTGCGTCAGATTCCGGCGGCCAGCCGACGGTCTGGGCCGGCGAAGACGGCATCTCAGGTGCGACCACCAGCTTCAACATCGTGCCCGCCCACGACCATTCCGGCTCAGCAGGTTTCCCACCGGGAACCCCCGGTCGAGAGAGCGGCCGTGCACGGGGTGCCGGAAACCCCGCTTACGAGGTTGCAGAAGCTAGTAACCCAGCGATCTAGCAACCAGGCGACCTCGCGGGCGACCATCCCTCGCCGCCGTAGCCGGAGCGCCGATTCAAACGAGTCGGAGGCGAGGTCTCTAGAGCGGGATCGTGACCCGCGCCATCGACGACGAGGGAAAGAGCCCACGGTGGCTATACCATCCGAAGCTCGAGAGGCAACGGCCTCCCACCGACCAACCGCTGTGCTAAAGGAACCCGCGGGCGAACAGCAAGGAGGCCGCCGAGTGGTAGCCCCCGATGGCCGCCGTGGGGTGGATCCGAACCTCCCCCGAGGGAGCATGAACGACCGCCTAGGACCTGCGCAGCTGCCTCTGGGAGTTTTCCCCGGGCACTGGCAGCGACCTAACGCGACGGTAGACCTGCTGGAGGACCTCGCCGCCCACGGAGGCAGCTCGTTCTTCACAAGCGAGGTACACCAAGGAGGTTTCCCCCACTATTGGACCCCGCCCAAGTTCGTACTGTTTAATGGATCGCAAGATCCAGTCGACCATCTCTTGGCTTACCGGAAGCTGTTATTCTTCCGGGACCAAGATCATGTTTTGTGCCGGGCTTTCCCGAGTAGCTTGACGGGCTCGGCGTTAAACTGGTTCCACAAATTGCCGTCGGGCACCATTCCAGACTTCCCAACTCTCTCCATATTGTTTCTGGAGCAGTACCGCTGCAACAGGCAACCCCCTAAGAGGATCGAGTCCCTCTTCACCTTGGCCATGGGAGCCCGTGAAACCCTGCGAAGCTTCGCGACGCGCTTTCAAAGCGCCTACCTCGTCCTCGAGGACGCGATCGGTCAAGATCGCACGACGGTGAGCGCTTTCCGGAACGCCCTCCCCGAGGGGAGCAAACTTCATGACGCGCTGGTGATCAAAGATCCTCGCACGATGGTCGAGCTCTTCGCCCTTGTCCAGCAACACATCAAGCTCGAAGATGCGGTGTTAGATCGGAAAGGGAAGGCGGTCGAGCAGCGACCTCCTCCGGTCCTGCGACCTCTCGTCGTTAAGGCCGTGGAGAGGCGGGAGGTGCCACCGGCGGTACCTTTGCCCGGACCACCCGTAGCTCCTGCCGTACAGCCCGCTGAAGCCCCCGCGGTGGTCGCTGGAAGGCCGCCGAACTGGCGCCTGCCTCCGGGACCCGGGGAGCGGGATTTCACCGTGTTAGCCCACTCCCCAGGGCAAGTCTTTCACCAGATCCAGAATGAACCCTTTTTCCAGTACCCACCACCCCTGCAGGTCGGAGAGCCCGGCTCTACCGACAACACGCGGCGGTGCGCCTTTCATCGCAGCCCCGGGCATCACACCAACAGATGCCGGGCTCTGAAGAACCACCTCGAGGACTTGGTCGCGCAAGGCCATTTGGATCAGTTTATTTCGCCTCCAAGGAGGTTCGAGGTGATACCGGCACGGGCTCCTCGGGAGGGAGATCGCTCGGGGCCCACTGAGCCCGCCCTGCCTCCACCTCCCCCGAGAGGGCCGGCGGTCTGTCACACTATCAGCGGGCGCCTGAACGGCCCAAGATCCAGCAACGAGGTTCAACGACAAGTTAGAGAGATGGAGCGGGCTCAGAAGGTATTCTCCGTTTCTCTGACCCCTGTGTTGCTCCAAACACCAAGGGTAGAAGCCCGAGACTTCATTTGGTTCTCAGAGGAGGACATGGTCGGGGTTGTTACCCCCCACAATGATCCCCTTGTCGTACGCCTTATGATGGCGAACATCGAAGTAAGGCGGGTCCTGGTTGACCCAGGAAGTGCTGTAGACATCCTGTTCTTATCGGCCTTCCAGCGAATAGGATTGAGACAAGTTGACTTGTCTCCCTCATCGGGCTCGCTCTCCGGTTTCACTGGCGAGGTCGCTAAGGTGGCAGGGGAGATAACCCTCACCGTAACCGCGGGCCCGGAGGTACGTCAAGTCTGCTTCACGGTGGTGGATGGGCAGTCCGCTTTCAATGCCATCTTAGGGCGACCCTGGTTGAGGCAGATGAAAGCGGTGTCCTCGCCTAATCACCAGGCCCTCAAGTTTCCCACCAACGGAGGAGGTCGACAACGACAAACTGCTCGCCGACTCCCTCGATCAGCTCGAAGAGAGGCGAGAGCGCGCCAACCTGCACCTCGCCGGGTACCGGCAGGAAATGAAGCGCGCATACGACAAAAGAGTCCGCCACCGGGCATTCAAAGCTGGTGACATGGTAATGAGAAAGGTGTTCGCAAACACACAGGAGCCTAATGCAGGGAAGCTCACGGCGAACTGGGAAGGCCCCTACATAGTACGCGAAGCGCGAGGTTCGGGGGCTTACCAGTTGATGACCGCTGAAGGCGACCTGTTAGAGCGACCTTGGAATGCCTTGCACATCCGAAAATTCTACGCATAAGACCGGTGGTTTTTTGTAAGTCTATTTCTGAAGTTATGAATGAACGGTGGCAGTTTCACCAAAGAATTCAGCTCGAGAGCTCGACGTAGCAAGAGCCCGCGTGATCCCCGAAAAAAGTGCAGCCCGCCGTCATGCGGACTTAAAGCAAAACCGGGATCCTCAGAGACCGCCAGTGGGCGACCTTGAGATTCCCGGGGCAGTCCGCCGTTGTGCGGACTTAAAGCAAAACCGGGATCCTCAGAGGCCGCCAGTGGGTGACCTTGAGATTCCCGGGGCAGTCCGCCGTCGTGCAGACTAAAGCTAGACCGGGACCCTCAGAGGCCGCCAGTAGGCGACCTTGAGATTCCCGGGGCAGTCCGCCGTTGTGCGGACTTAAAGCAAGACTGGAATCCTCAGAGGCCACAAATGAGCGACTTTGAGATTTCCAGGGTAGTCCGCCGTTTAGAGGACTCAAAACCTAACCAGGATCCTTCGCGTTCACCTGCCATGAACGAAAGCATCCTGGCGCGAATTAGGGAAACTTGAGAAGGGCGACCACCCTTTCAAGTAGCCCGAACTTCCCTTGCTAACCCTGGCCTCTAAGGGCATGACCAGCGAACAGGACCTTCGGGGGAATTTAACCGGGCAGGGGGCAGCTAGCACTTGTTAGTTTTCTTCAAAAATAAAAATGGTTTAAGTCTTTGAGTGTAGGGAAGTTTTTGAAGTTATTTGGTTCGCTTATCTTTTCCGGGCTCAGAGACTATCGAGTTTTAGCGAGCATGCCGAGTTTTTCATTTGCATATATTTTAAAATAAAATGATTGAATCGAAATTAGCTGCCTCACCCGGGGTATGACCCTCAAGGCCGCTGCGAAAGGTTTTGGAGCGGACTCACACAAGAAAGAAAAGAAACATAGAGGAATAAGACAGAGAGGCGAGCTTAAAAAGATGTATTATTCATTGTTTAAAGTTACATCCATAGGGGTACAAAAATATAGCCTAGGCTGGGCCCGCACCAGCGCCCTCGTCGTCGCCGCGCTTCCTCTTTTTTGACCTTTCGGTCTTATATTTCTCGATGGCGTCCAGCGCGCCCTTCTTGAGAAGCTCGCTCAGCTACGACTGGAGCCGTTCTCGCTGGGAGTTGAGGTCGCGGAGATGCGCCTCCTTCAGCGCCGCAATCTCGTCCCTGGAGGCCGCCGCTTGGCTGCGAAGCTTGAGGATTTCTTTCTGAGCGGCCTCCTTGGTTTTGATCGCCTCTTGCAGGTCCGCGAGGATGCGAGCACGGTCATCCTCTACCGAGGCTAGCGCTGTGGTGAGAGTGGCGGCCCGCTGGCGCAGCTGGGCAACCTCCGTATCAACAGAGGTGGCCTGCTGGCGCAGCCGGTCCACCTCAGCCCGGAGCTCGCCGGATCGGTCCATCTGGCGAAGACGGTGGATGTGCTCGTCTACTCTCCTCTCCGAGCCGTGGAGAGTGTCATCGTAGAGGGCGACCGTGTCCCCCGCAACGCCAGCGACCTCATCAGCGAGAGCCCGGCTGACCCGCTCCACCTACGGCAAGATGAAACAGTTAAAAGAGTTGGAAGAAAAATTTGGGACAAAGAAGCGCAAAGGTAATCTTACCTCGATGAGCCGGTTGACGAGGACGATATAGGGAGTCCGGGCAAAGATGTTGCGCCCCAGGATCTCCCGCATGTACTGAGGGGCGCGCTCAGGGTCGCCTGAGGAGGAGCCCGCCTGGCATCCCTCAATCGGCGCGGCTGGGGGAGGCGCCGCAGCGGTAGCATCGGCGGGCTCAAGCACCGCGGGCGCCACGACCGGAGCGGCCTCAATCCCTTGGGCGCTGGGGCCCTGTTCGGTGGCCGAGGGTGGCGCGGCGGCTCGCCTTTCTCCGGGCACGCCAAGGTCCGAGGCCTCAGAGCTTGAGCTCGGCAGGTCCTCGAGGATGGCCCCCAGGTTCGGGGACCAGTAGACCAGCCCGCTCAGCTCCTCCGAAAGGATGGGAGCCGCGAGCGTGAGGGGGGCGGGGTCTGAGGTTGGACCCTCGGAGGTCGAGGGAAGCGTGGCAGCGGTCGCGCTTGGAGCTGCAGGCGCGTTGGAGGCAGCGGGCGCGGGCGCGCTGGAGGCAGCGGGCGCGAGCGCGCTGGGAGCAGCGGGCGCAGGCGCGCAGGCGAGCTGGGAGCAGCGGGCGCGGGCGCGCTGGGAGCAGTGGGTGCGGGTGCACCGGGAGCTGCGGGCTCGCTGGGAGCGGCGGGCGCGCTAGGAGCATTGGGCGCGCTGGAAGCAGCAGGCGCAGGCGCGGCCGGTGGTGAGGACGTGTTGGGAGCGGGTGCCGGAGAGTCCGAGCTCGGCGGAGCCGGTCCCTCGAAGGGTGGGGGAGGCCCCGCAGTCGCCGGCGCGGGCTCGTCTCCCGAAGCCCGCTCCCCGTCGTCGGAGCTGGAGGTCGTGCTGAGATCGTCGGCAGATCCCAAGCCCGCCTCTGCGAGGGCGGCCTTCCTCCGCTCCTCGAGGACTTGTTGGAAGGCTTCGCGAGCCTCCCGAACGGCGTTGTTCTCTCCCGACGGGCGAGCAGAAGGAGCCTTCTTCTTCTTCTTCTTCTTCTGCGAGGCGCCCTCCATCTCTGGGGTCATCACCGCAACAAACAAAGTCTTAGAAGGGTCACCTGGGAATCCGCGCATCAACACTTCAGCCATTGGGGACTCCACTTCCGCCATGCTGAGGAGAAGCTCGACGCGCGGATCCTCGGGCTCGACAAAAGAGATACGACGACGTCGAGGCTCCGGGATTGGGATCCTCGGAGGAAGGATAGAGAGGGTGGTCGCCTGACCTGGGGCTGCTTCGCGGGCTGGTGGCGGCGGCGGGGCGACGTCCTCCTCGTGGAGCATCTCGAGGGTGTCTTTGTCGGCGACCTTGATGGGAGAAACCCGCTTCTTCCCCTTCTTCGCCGAGGTCCACGCCCCGGAGGTCGCGGGGGCCGCCGTGGAGGTCGCGACAGCGCGCCGGGAGACCGCGACCTTTTTCCTCATCACCTTCTGCCGGGTGGTGATGGTTCCGATCCGGAGATCCTTCCAAAGGAAGGAAAAGTCCGGCGCGAGGACTCTCTCGGGGGTTCGACCCCCGAGGAAGTGAAGAATCGCCTCGTCGAGAGATTTCTCTCGGGCTGCGGCGATGCACTTCTTCCCCTTTGTCCGGTATTCCACGATCTCCTTAAAGACAGGGAGAGGCGGTCTGCCGGGAAGAGAGGAGACGCCGGCTCGAGGACCTCGCCATTCGCCGTCGATCACGAACGGGTACGCCTTCCAGTACCGGTCCTTGTTCTCGACGGCGGTGAACGGAAGCACCTCGCCGGAGCGGCCCGTGAGGTAGAACAGGCCACAGTCTACCTCGCTGAAGATGGGTCCCGATTTGAGGAACCACTTCTTCAGGAGGTAGGCTAGGGGGATCCTCACGTTGAGGGCTTCCTCGATGCGAGCAAGCCCATAGAGGATCCCCCATGAGTTTCCCAGAAGCTGGGCGGGGCATAAGCCCGCCAGTTCCAGGAGCTCGCTGGCCAGATGGTTCAGGGGCCGCCGGAGCCCTGACCATATCTGCCCCACGGAGACCGCGGTTCCCAAGAGCGGCCTCCCAGAGCTCGGAAGGGGAAGAATGGCGAGCTCTTGGGGGATGCCCACCGTGGTTCGCAGACTATCGGGGATGGGCGCACCCCCGATATCATTGAACCAGACGACGGCGGGCTCCTTCGGAGGCGCCTCTTCCCCTGAGCCCGGAGCGCGCACCGAGAGGGGAGCGACATTAAGGGGCCCCTCTCGGGAGGACGCAGCAGCAGCAGCAGCAGAAGAAGAAGCGGCAGTAGAGGAAGCCATGAGAGCGAGAGGGTGCTAGCGAGCTGCGAGCTGAAAGCTAAGGAGGAAGGGAGAGCTGTTTTTCACGCAGCGATAAAAATCGCCCCCCATCCCCTATTTATAGGCGAGTGAAAGACAGGTGAATCGGGCCGCAATTAATACTCGAGCGCGCCCAACGAGACGACACGCCGATGGTTGAAGCGACAGCTCGTCTTTCTCCAATCAGGAAATGCCACGTGGACCACGCGTGGAAAGGGCTGCGCCGGCGCCGGCGTTGTCTTTTGCTGACAAAGAGGGAGGCGAATGGGAAGGAGACACGTGTCTCGCGCCGATCGGGATCTCATGATGAGATTCATTGTATCAACATCGAGCCTCGCACCGTATTTATGACGAAACGATCGTCGGAGTTTTGGTGCGATACCCAAGTCACAAGATCGCCCACGGCAGACGCCCAAGCTCGCCCGAAGCAAACCTTGACCGCGTGTGGCAAGCTCGCACCGGAAGGAGGTCGCTCGTGGCTGATGCTCGCGGCCCGCCCGGCGTTTGTGAAATATTGGGTGTCAAAACTCTCGGCGCAGATCGCCCACGGCAGGCGCCCAAGCTCGCCCGAAGCAGACCTTGACCGCGTGTGGCAAGCTCGCACCGGAAGGAGGTCGCTCGTGGCTGATGCTCGCTGCCCGCCTGGCGTTTGTGAAATACTGGGAGTCAAAACTCTCGGCGCAGACCGCCCACGGCAGGTGCCCGTAGCTCGCCCGAGGTAGACCCTGACCGCATGTGGCAAGCTCGCACCGGAAGGAGATCGCTCATGGTCGATGCTCCCGGCCCGCCCGGCGTTTATGAAATACTGGGTGTTAAAACTCTCGGTGCAGATCGCCCACGGCAGGCGCCCTAGCTTGCCCGAAGCAGACCTTGACCGCGTGTGGCAAGCTCGCACCGGAAGGAGGTCGCTCGTGGCTGATGCTCGCGGCCCGCCCGGCGTTTGTGAAATACTGGGAGTCAAAACTCTCAGCGCAGACCGCCCACGGCAGGTGCCCGTAGCTCGCCCGAGGTAGACCCTGACCGCGTGTGGCAAGCTCGCACCGGAAGGAGATCGCTCGTGGCCGATGCTCCCGGCCCGCCCGGCGTTTATGGAATACTGGCAGTCAAAGCTCTCGGCGCAGACCATCCACGGCAGGTGCCCGCAGCCCACAAGGTGGAGGTCACCAAGGACTGGTGCTCCCAATTTGACCGGCATGTGCAATAAGACTCCTGAGCAAGCGTCAAAGTCTCCTTGGTCGCTCCCTCAGGAGGGGGTAATGTTGGGGGTAGCTGAAATCCGCCCTGGACCCCCCCCCCCCTCGCGCTCACCAAATCATCTTGACAGGGAGCGAGATCCATATTGGGCTGAAGGGGCCCTAGGCAAAGAGCTCACTCAGGGGCTCGTTCAAGCTCGCGCTGGAGCTCGCCGAGCTCGCACAGGAGCTTGCCAAGCTCGCACAGGAGCTCGCTTGTGGTGGCAGCGGGAGTTAAACCGTCATGCATGCAAAGATACTGGCACCACAAACGTTTCCAGCTCGCTCAGGAGCTCGCCCATGCTCGCGCAGGAGCTCGCCCATGCTCGCGCAGAAGCTCGCCCGTGCTTGCGCAGGAGCTCGCCATGCTCGCTCAGGAGCTCGCCCATGCTAGCGCTCGCGCAGGAGCTCGCCCGTGCTCGCGCAGGAGCTCGCCCATGCTCGCGCAGGAGCTCGCCCAAGCCCGCTCCGGAGCTCGCCCAAGCTCGCCAAGACTCCCCTGTTTATCGAAGAGGTCGCTCCTGCAAGGTCCGACTCTTGATAGATGTGGAAGAGAAGGCGGAGCGACGGAGGGCAAGCTCGCCCTTGCTTCCTCCCTGAGGTCGCCCCAGTAAAAAGGCATAAGGGTTGCCAGGTGTCGAAACCCCGTTGAAGCTACGTGGATAATTGTAGTCCACGGAAGCCCGTCGGAGTCAGTTTCGAGACCTCCCAGACTTGAATATTCCAGAATAACCACCTGGCAGCAACAAGAAAGATGCTCTTACCCACTCAAACCGCTTGGCAGGCTCGATGACAGAGAATGTCAGGGGCGCGAGTACCAAGGACCGTCAGAGATCCACGCGAGCCAGAACGTGGGGGTCTAGAAGGCGCTGGAAGAATCTCCACGTGTCGGACAACGGTAAGTCGCTAATGCCTATAAATGCCCACCCCCAGGCTCCAAAGTAGAGGTGGGAAACCCTTTTCCCTTCCACTTTCGTCTACTACAGCTCGCCGTTGTGCACCTGAGACTGACTTGAGCATCGGAGGGTCTGCACTCCTAAGGGAGCCAGCCGTTCTTACGCTTTTTCTTTGTCTTGCAGGCAGCCCGCACGGACCAGCGAAAAATCCCCCGAACATTGCTTATCTCTCTCGATATTATGGTTTACATCATATCTATTATTGAATTTGTTTGTTGCGTACATCCGCTGCACAAAAAAAGACGTCGCAATTTTGAACATATGTTTGTTATTCATACAGAGAAGGAGGTCCATGTGTAAAGTTTTCTTACCGATGCCATGCTAGGTTTGAAGCAACTCGACAAATACGCCTGATGGAGTGCAAGGCAAACAAGCAGGGTCGGAACGAAGTAGCCGCCGCACCAAATGGTCGATGGTCGTCCCGGAAGGTCTGAGTGGCATGTACCTATTCTAGGTATGACCGTCGATGTCATCCAAGCGATGTACGACGAGTGCAGGAATTGTGGGGTTTTTTTTTTCCTGTTGGGCAATTTTGGTGAGTGAATTACTCACCATTTTCAGAAAGGAAGATGGTTGAGGCCAATGTATACCATGTAAGGTCTGGCTATTGTACATGTATATGAACTAGTGCGTCAGGCACGTGTGTTGCACGTGTAACAATTGCTGATCATCTATGGACCCTTTTACACGTAGACAAATTAAAAATAGTAATTTTAGTATAGGGTATGGACACATGAAATAATAATAGGGGTAGATTGGTAATTTTTGTAGGGCCACAATGGGAAGTGCAAGAATGCAACACTTCCTTCATTGCCTTTGTTTTAATGGCATAGGTTCCAAATATGGGGTATATGTACTCTCTCTCTCTCTCTCTCTCTCTCTCTCTCTCTCTCTCTCTCTATATATATATATATATATATATATATATATATATATATATATATATATATATATATATATATATATATATATATATATATATATATATATATATAGAGAGAGAGAGAGAGAGAGAGAGAGAGGGCTGTTACGTTGAGCTGTGAGTAGGACTGTCAATTGGGCCGGGCTAGCCCGATACCCGGCTGTCTGATCTAAAAAAATTTGGGCTGAGCTTTAAATGGGTTTGGGCTGGGCCGAGTTCGGACATAATTTTATACCCGAAAATTAATTTGGGCCGGGCTCGAGCAAGGTTCAGCCCAGCCTATATTCAGGCCGAACCCGAATGCTTATATATTCAATTTAAAAACCCATGAAGCATTGAATCCCCTGTACAGTCTGTACTACCCGAGCCTATTGAGTAACCAAGAGTCGCACCGACCCTCCAATATCTTTTTTCCATAGTTAACTGACAGCCAGCACTAATTCAATGGTCAATATATCCTTTCCCGATTTGGGAGTCCCACTAATACTATCCCAGATTCCCAATCTTCTGTTGCACTTCCTTCCAAACAAAAATAAAAGTCTCTTTTTTGCACTAAAAACCCCTAACCAATCGAAGTCGGACGCCCTCCATGGCTCCATCACAAATTTCCAATCTTCTGTTACATCTATGCTTGTAGTACTAGATGTCCAAATTTTTTTGCATTTTGATTCACTGAAAATCTTAATTGGGTTGGCCCGAACTCGACCCGAAGCCCGAAAAACAAATTGGGCTGAGTTTGGGTTGAATAAAGTGGAAAATTTTTGGGCTGAGTTCGGGCTTGGGAAAGCCGATTCATATACGGACCAAGTTCGGGCAAGGCTTGGCCCGACCCAACCCGGCCCGATTGACAGGCCTAACTGTGAGCTGCGGTAGGAGAAAATGAACTGCAGGTATTTTGACCCCCCTAGAAGTTTTGAAGTTTGGTGAGGATGTTGTCTATGGTAAGATGATCATCCTCACCAATTTTCATCAAATTCCAAAACTTCTAGGGGGGTCAAATGGTCGCAGCAAAATCTACAGATTTTAACGGTGACTGGGGACGACAGATTTTGCTTCGACCATTTGACCCACCTAGAAGTTTTGGAATTTGATGAAAATTGGTGAGGATGATCATCTAACCCTGGACAACACCCTCACCAAATTTCATCAAATTCCAAAACTTCTAGGGGGGTGAAAATACCCGCAGCTCACTTTCTAAAACCGCAGCTCACAACTCACTGTAACATTCCTCTCTCTCTCTCTCTCTCTCTCTCTCTCTCTCTCTCTCTCTCTATATATATATATATATATATATATATATATATATATATATATATATATATATATATATATATATATATATATGGCGGTAGGAGAAAATGAGCTGCAGGTATTTTGAGCCCCCTAGAAGTTTTGGACTTTGATGAAATTTGGTGAGGATGTTGTCTAGGGTAAGATGATCATCATCACTAATTTTCATCAAATTCTAAAACTTCTAGGGGGGGTCAAATGATCGAAGCAAAATCTGCAGATTTTAACGGTGACTGCGGACGACAAATTTTGCTTCGACCATTTGACTCCCTTAGAAGTTTTGGAATTTGATGAAAATTGGTGAGGATGATCATCTTACCCTATACAACATACTTACCAAATTTCATCAAATTCCAAAACTTCTAGAGGGGTCAAAATACTCGCAGCTCACTTTCTAAAACCGCAGCTCACAGCTCACTGTAACATTCCTCTCTCTCTCTCTCTCTCTCTCTCTCTCTCTCTCTCTCTCTCTCTCTCTCTCTCTCTGTATATATATATATATATATATATATATATATATATATATATATATATATATATATATATATATATATATATATATATATATATATATATATATATATATATATATACAGAGAGAGAGAAATGCTATAATGCGGCATGCGGTAAGTGCGGCACTGCACCACTGCGTGCATGCGATGCACGCAGCGCGTGCATCAGACGGCTGCGGTGCGGTGTATATATATATATATATATATATATATATATATATATATATATATATATATATATATATATATATATATATATATATATATATATATATATATATATATATATATATATATATATATATATATATATATATATATATATATATATATATATATATATATATATATATATATATATATATATATATATATATATATATATATATATATATATATATATATGGGATACTCTTACTTATGGAATCTTACTTATGCAATTACACGCCGCCTTTTACGTACCCTAGAAGTTTCAGAATTTGATGAAACTTGGTGGGGATGCTATCTATGTTAAGTTGATCATCCTCACCAAAAATTATCAAATTCTATAACCTCTAGTTGTATCAAATAGCTATTCAAATTAACGGTTAAAATAAACGGTCGATAAAGCTTCTAACATTTGACACCCCTAGAGGTTATAGAATTTGATGGTTTTTGGTGAGGATGATCAACTTGCCATAGATAGCATCCCCACCAAGTTTCATCAAATTCTGAAACCTCTAGGGTTGGTAAAAGGTGATGTGTAATTGCATAAGTAACAGATGGAAGGAAGATCGAGAGAAAACACCGTTCCTGAGCCAATGCGGGACTATATCCTTGATTTCATATACCGGAAAGTACATTTATACTTATACCCGTACCAGATGGAAGGAAGAATGGGTTAGTGGGATTTATTCCCATAATAGCCCTTGGTTTTTTAAATGGATATATAAGACTCAATTGATTAGTGGCAAAAGGGTAATATTCTTGGATGGTATTTGTGATCTCTGTAGAGATAGAACGGGAAGGGTAAAAATGACATATTACGGTACAAGCCCTTGTGTTTGTTTTCATGACATAGGATTCAAAATATAGGGTATGGATTAATGGATAAGGTGAAGGGTAAAATAGGAAATCATGCAAAAGGATGCATAATAGCCCTTGGTTTTTTAAATGGATATATAAGACTCAATTGATTAGTGGCAAAACGGTAATATTCTTGGATGGTATTTGTGATTTGTGTAGGATAGAACAGAAAGAGTAAAAATGGTATATTATAGTCCTACCCTTGTATTTGTTTTCATGACATAGGATTCAAAATACCAATTGATTAGTGGCAAAAGAGTAATATTCTTAAATAAAAATTACATATTACGATCATAGCTCTTTTGTTTGTTTTCATGACATATGATTCAAAATACTGAGCATGGATTAAAATATATGGTGAATGACAAAATTGGAACAAAAAGTAGGGTGGAAGTAAGAATGAGTTAGTGGGTTAGTTGGATTTATTCCCATAATAGCCCTTGATTTTTTAAATGGATAAATAAAACTCAATTGATTAGTGGCAAAAGGGTAATACTGTTGGATAGCCCTTTTATTTGTTTTATTGACATAGGATTAAAAATAATTGGCATTGATTAATATGGTGAAGGGTAAAATGGAAACATATGTAAAAGGATGAAAGGTCTTGTGTAGGGATAGAATGGGAAGGGTAAAAATGACATATTACAGCCCTAGACCTTGTGTTTGTTTTCATGACATAGGATTCAACCCAATTGATTAGTGGCAAAAAGGTAATATTCTTTGATGGTATTTGTGATTGGTGTAGGGATAAAACGGGAAGAGTAAAAATGACATATTACAGTCCTAGGCCTTGTGTTTGTTTTCATGACATAGGATTCAAAATACCAATTGATTAGTGGCAAAAGGGTAATATTCTTTGATGGTTTTTGTGATTGGTGTAGGGTTAGAACGGGAAGTACAAAAATGGCATATTACGGTCATAGCCCTTTTGTTTTTATTTCATGACATAGGATTCAAAATACTGGGCACAGATTAATATATATGGTGAAGGGTAAAATGAAATGAAAAATAGGATGGAGGAAGAATGAGTTAATGGGTTAATGGGATTTATTCCTATAATAACCGTTGGTTTTCTAAATGGATAAATTAGACTCAATTGATTAGTGGCCAAAGGGTAATATTCTTGTATAGTATTTGTGATTTGTGTAGGGATAGAACGGAAAGAGCTAAAATGGCAAATTATGGTAATAGTCCTTTTGTTTGTTTTCATGATATAGGATTCAAAAGACTTGATATGGATTAATATATATGGTGAAGGGTAAAATGGGAACATATGTAAAGGGTTGGGAGGAAGTAAGGATTCAAAAGTGCAGTTTCTTAGAGAGGGTATGGGTGTAATAGAAGGATCATGTGGGATTTTGTATGGGTTGGTGTGGTAGATAGCTTCTGCTGTCCAGAAAGATATCTACGGCAAGTTTGCTGTAATCCATGTTCCATTTCCATGTAATAGAATTGCCATTCTGACGTGGCATCTGACCGGAACCCCCTGATCACCATTCGGGGCTGAGTGCAATGGACTGAATGTGGTCAGCCACCGACGGTGGGTGATGACCGGTGGAGGCGACGACCGGCGGTGGTCAGTGCCAATGGGTGATGGCAGCGACGGTGACTGGTAGTGACAGTGGACGGTGGCTGGTGGGGCGTGACGATTGACAACAAGTGATAGTCGGTGGCGAACGACATCGACGGGCGGTGGTGGTGGTGATCGACGGTGGCGACAGAAAGTGACCGATGATGGTGGTCGGCGGGAATCGGCGACCGTGGCCATAGCTGGCGGCAGGCATTGGCATCTGTGGTCGGCAACAGGTGATTGCAGTGATGATGGTAGTGAGGGATGACAGATGGCGTGGGCCAATTGGTGTAGTTCATTTTCACAATTTTTTGAAACTGTTTTTACTCCTATTAAAATCTTAAGAAATGGTGGGTGTAGTTGGAACTCTACAATCAGTTGCAACTACACAAGTGTTTGTTTCGGTTGTTGGAGTTGCAACACATGGGCTATAATTCAAAGCAACCGTATAGTGGCTGATTATTATTCGAGCTTAGTGCAATGGACAAATGTGATCAGTGCCACATCAGGATGGCCCGATTAGGATGGAAACCATGATGGTTGAATAGCATTTTAGAGGAAAAAAAAAAGTATTTTTTCATAATAATATTTTTAATATATATATTTATTAAAATATCGTTATAATTTTTGTAATTTCAAAATTGGTGCTCTGACTGTCACATTGCCAGTCAGCGTTAAAAACACATCGACATGTCTACTGTATTTTTTTTTTATGAACCCTATATCCATGTTGCAGGGTTCTTAACAACACTAATCAGTTTTAAGCCAATCAGCAAAATGGTCAAAACAAAACACTGTAACCCTAATACAAGGTTCAATTAACACTAAATTCTGTAACCAGAATATAAAGTTCGATTAACACTAAATCTTGTAACCAGAATACAGGGTTCAGTTAACACCATACCCTGTAATCTAAATACAGGGCTAGTTATTATTTTACTAATAAAAAATCCTCTTGTTTTTTTAGTTAACCTTAGACACACCACCCTCCACCGCCCTTTCCTCCCGCGCGATTAAAGTTCTCTCCACAACGGCCTGGTTCCCTACCTCACCGCCTCTCCGGGTCATCAAGAAGCTGGAGCGCCTCGCGTTGGTTGCCCGAGTCCCTCGACGAACTCGGCCACAAGGTGCTCACCTTCCACACCATCCTCATCTACTCCATCCTTGGCCTCACCGGCATCGTCCCCTTCGCCCACGAGTCCCTAGACGACCTTGGCCACAAGGTGCTCATCTTTCACGTCGTCCTCATCTACTCTGCCCTCGGCCTCACGGGCATCGTCCCCTTTGCTCACGAGTCCCTCGACGACCTTGGCCACAAGGTGCTCACCTTCCACGCCATCCTCATCTACTCCGTCCTCGGCCTCACCGGCATCGTCCCCTTCACCCACGAGTCCCTTGACGACATCGTCCCCTTCGTAATTTTTCTTTTGAAGGATCTATCAAATCTTTGATTTTTTACTTTTTAGAAAGATTTCAATTTTTGAAGCTCTATTCATATTGTTTGCTTCAGAGTGCTCCTCCTTGTTCATCTGAGGGCAAACGGATCAGCGACACTCCAATACTCAAAAAAGCCAGGTTCAAGGTGCTTGCTCCTCCTTGTTCTAATGTCTGTGGCCATTACTTAAAGCAAATGAATACTTTGTTGCTTGTATTAATCTAGGCATCTTCAGTTTTTTGTTGTACTTACATGATTCTTTAAATGTAGGCGATGTCGTCCGACATGGTACTTGTACTTGTTTGTTTGGTGGATACAATTGTGATGAGCGATCAGTCCCCAGCTTTGTCGCCAACGATTGTTATATGTTAGAAGTAGGATCATCTTTACGGATTTTTTGGAGTTATTATATGGTGTGACGGGGTATTTGCACAAAGAGTACACTATTAGTTTGACATGCAGATGGCCTATGGACCAAGCAGAATAGAGAGCGATCGAGATCGATGATGATGCTATGTTGATTGTGATGCTTAGTATGTATGAGAAGGTAATAACTACTGAGGTTTTTGTGGGGAAAGAGAGACGTCCATTTGTTTCCCGGCAGTCTGATAGAGATAGAGAATTTTTCCAGATGGTTGAACTTGATGTCGATCATGACGACTCTGGTAACACCCCTACTATTGTTGAGGATGCTACTCAATCAGTTATTTCTCATCCAGATTATGATCGACAATCCTCATGGTAAGAGACTTTGAGTTTAATCCATTAATTAAACATAATAACTACTGAGCTTTGGATCAACGATCATGTATCCTTATTTGTAAATTAATGGTACTTTGGGTTTAAAGAGCACTGTTAATGTATTTTTGGGTATAAACCCAATATAATACCTTAAGTTCTGGTGAAGTGGGAGTTTCCTCATATTTGTAGTCAGTCCATAGAAAGTACAAATCATATGCAAGCTTCATGTTTTGATTCATTTAATTTATGTTTATTTAAAATTTTGAGTTGCTCAAGAAAATATTGTTGGGTAATCCAGGCTCTAGAGAATAAAAAGTTTGCTCTCATCAAAGAAGTGTCTTAAATAAATGCAGAGGCATGTGATGTAGACAAAGAATTCAAGCTTATTTTTGGCTCAATTCACATGCTGTGTTATTTTATTTTTTCAATTTTACCATAACTTGCCAACCTGGATGTTTCATGTTTGATTCAGTTTGATGCTTCACACGTTGTGTGTATGTGTTTTTTTTTTTTTTTAACCTTAAACATTGTAACCGGAATACAATGTTCTTTTTTTTGTATTTTTTATAAACCCTATAACCAGAATACAGGGTTCATTTAGTATGTGCTTATTTGAGAAGGGTTGTGTATAATTGAACCATGTATTCAGGTTATAGGGTTTAGTGGTTAATTAAATCCTGTATTTTGGTTATAGGGTTTAGTGTTAATCAGTGTCGTTAAAAACCCTGCAATAAGGATATAGTGTTCATCGAGAATTCAAATATATATATATATATATACACACACGACGAAGAGTTTTTCAGCACTGACTGGTCACATGGCAGTCAGAAAACTACTTTTAAAAGTATAAAATTTATAACGATATTTTAATAAATTTATAATTTTAAAATGCTATTACGAAGAAAAAAATTCAACCCTAAAAAACATAGGGTTATTTTGACTTTGCCCCCCAAATCTTACCTTGAATTAGACTTTACCCCCCATTATTTCATTTATTAGACTTTACCCCCAAAACTAACTTTTCCGTCAGCTCACAATCTAAGAGAAAGGCTAAGGTGACGGAAAATAGATAAATTTTTGGGCTTGAGTTGACAGAACAGTTAGTTTTGGGGGGTAAAGTATAATTAATGATAACATGGGGGTAAAGTCTAATTCAAAGCAAAATTTGGGGGGCAAAGTCAAAATAACCCAAAAAATAACATGCATCAGCTGTACGACCAAACGTGTACCACGTAGATCCTTTCACCCCGACCCGAGCAATGCTATTCAGCATCCAGTTTGTCCTCCCGCTGCCCGCACCGGGCCATCATGACGCGGTATCTGATCACAGCCGTTCCTTTGTCCGCCAGTGGCGGCTTATAAGATTCACTAGTCGAGGCTGAGACGCGGACGGCTGTGACGATGGCACGTCAGGGTGGCCCGGTCATGAGGACAAAGTGGAACGCTGCATAGCATTTTTCCTTTAGCCCCCGCCGCCTGATGCTATAACCCGTGTAGAGCCTCCAAGGCTCCAATGTACCGTCGCGTCCGCGTTTCGTCTCAGCGGGCCTCGAACCCCGCTGCTGGTGACGTCACCCGGCTTGCAGCGGAGCCCCACCGTGTACGGCGCGCTCGCCAACGCGTGTGTAATTAAAAATTGATTTCCACATATACCCCTACCCCATGAAGAAAAAGAATCTTCTTCCCAGTCCCTGTCCAGACTACGAGCCTACAAGAGCCCAAACAAACCGACCATTCGAGCAGCTGCTGCAGCAGCAGCAATAGATGCGTGCTCCCGACGCCATCGCCACTCCCTCCTCCCTTCTCCCCAAACCCTAGATCTTCCTTCCGACGGACTCTTCTCGATCGATCCCGGATCCTTGGAGCTCAGCTCCGGATCGAGCAATCCCGCTCCCGACGCGTAGAAATCCGATCTTTCGCCGGAGATCAGTCACTCATCTTCGGGATTCTCGTCATCCATTGCTCAAATCAGCTTTGATCTCGTTCGCCGGTCCACGAGGTTTGATCCTACGCTTTTCGTCCTTCTCATTGTGGAGAATTCATCGGTTTCAGATGTCTGAATCGTACCTGCATTGCGTTCGATTGAGAATTTTGCGGATCGTTCCGAGTATTCTTGATTGAGTAATTGAGTGGTTTATGTTGATTCCCGAGCTGATTTTCCGTACCGGAGTACTCTCGGATCTGGAAATGAGACAGAACTAGTGGTGCTGATCATGGCACTGCCGTCAGGAAATGCTGTTATTCCCGATAGAATGCAGTTTCAGGGCGGCGGCGGCGGCGGCGGCGGGGAGGCTTACCATCTCCGGCAGTGGTTTCCGGACGAGCGGGACGGCTTCATCTCGTGGCTTCGGAGCGAGTTCGCGGCGGCGAACGCCATAATCGACTCGCTGGTGCACCACCTGAAGGCCACCGGCGAGCCTGGGGAGTATGACGCCGTGTCTGACTCCATTCAGCAGCGGCGCTCCAACTGGACACTGGTCCTCCACATGCAGCAGTACTTCCCAGTCGGGGAGGTTGTGCACTCCTTGCAGCAGGCGGCATGGAGGAAGCAGCAGAGGCTCTTCGATCGTTCGAAGGCAGCGGAGAAGGATCCGAGGAAGCCCAGCTTCGGATACAGACATGTGCGGAAGTTCGAGAACGCAAGGGAAAACCATAGTTGGTCGGCTTCTCCCATTGGTTTGGATGTCACAGATCCAGAAAAGTGCCATGACAAGTTGGAGAAAGAAGATGCTAAGTTAGACGGTGAAATACAAATAACCGACAGAAAGAGCAAAATGGTAGCGGTGCCAAACGAGGGTGAGTCCAAATTTTTTATGTGATAACAATTTTATCCATTTGGGTAGTCTAAGCACATATCACGATACTTTATTGCAATTTTTTTTATCGTGCCACATTATGGCAAAAACATAAGAGGGTAGCAATTATATTAATACATCGGCATCATCCTTAAATTAAATGACATATTTTTTTATCAACATTTATGCACATTTAGGAATTAATTTTATTCTCAATACCACTGAATCTTTCAATCATCAGCAAACTGAGCTTCTCCTTCATGATCTTGAGTCGAGAAAATGGAAGTATGGCTGTATGAATGTTGCTTATTTATTTCCTTTACTTAAGACTTGAGAGTCCATTTCATGGTTCAGAATATTCAATTTCATTGGACACATACAGCTCAACTGTCTGATTTAAGAATGGGTAGTAGCAATAGCAATTCGATAACCATAAGCGGTACGGAACTATTTCCCTTATGCATTTCTCTGAATGCAGGGGTGGGCGGTATCACTAGTTCCGTGACGAATTGCAGGTTAGATGGTGGGAACCCTCTTGGAACTGAGTGTGGTATGTTGGAAGCTGTTGTCATCAATGATTGCCACACCACAAATTCTAATGGTATGAGCTTTACAGTTTTTCATAGGTGGAGGCAAGGACAGGAAGTAGACTATCATATGAAATCTCACTTTGTTATACTTTTTTGCAATGAAATGACAGCATTTACATTTTATTACCTTGTTTGCATTGAGAAACATGGAAACCTTTTGGACTTCCAGTGTTGTGAGATTGGCTGTTTCTTCCTTTATAATATAAGCAAAGTTATCTGTTTATATGACTTATTATATCTTTCTTATAAAGAAATTTAAGTCATGTTAGATGGTATTGAAAGCGGTCCTTCCTTGCTTCGGCTCCTACGAGCTTTAAACTTCAACCTATCCCGACCTCCTTGTCATGAATTTAATGCAAAACAATAATTGGAAAGATATTCTGAGATATGAAATCTTATACTTCATCTTATTCTGTTCTTTGATTGTTTTATGCCATATATGTACCATCTTAAATTACTTTATAACATAAATCGTGTAAACATACAGTAGAAAACAGGGCTGGTAAATCTTCTGGCATTTCAATTCACTCAGGGCCACCTGAGACCTTCCTAATTTGACTTAATCTGGGTATTTAGCGTTATTAATATGAAATCTTATGCTTCATCTTTTTCTGTTCTTTGATTGTTTTATGTCATACTTGTACCATCTTAAATTACTTTATAACATAAATTGTGTAAACATACAGTAGAAAACAGGGTTGGTAAACCTTCTTGCTTTTCAATTCACTCAGGGCCACCTGAGACCTACCTAATTTGAGTTAATCTGGGTATTTAGCGTTATTAGTATGACAAACTGGAAGAGGAAAGAAAACCATGATCACTTTGCCTTCGTGATGTAGAGCGCCTCGTGCTCTGCATCTTTGTTGCTGTTTAATACACTTCTCTCGTATTCTCTTTTGACTTTTTTTCACCTTCAGTGTTTTGTTGGATCTGAAATATCTTAGTTTTGCATCTACCATGCAATAATAGATGCCATTAGTTGATATTCAATACTTGTAATGACTTTGTTGTTTTCCTCAGGCACTTGCAATGATGCACTTCCCCAAGGTGGTGAAGATAAGATCCCAAATCAAGATGAGAAACAGAAACCAACTGCAGTCCCCAAAGTTTTCGTGGGCAATGAAGTGAGTGATGGGAAAGCGGTATGGTCTTGAAACCTTGTAGAGATAAATCTTATGTCCATCTGAATTTGCTACTCCTTCAAATAATAAAATGTCATCTATCTTACCCTCTAATGCTGTTTATCTATTTAAGATTCTAAATGTACTTATGTAGGTCAATGTTGTTGAAGGACTTAAGCTATATGAGGAATTATTTGATAGATTGAAAATTACAAGTTTATTTTCGACGGTAAATGAGTTGAGAGCTGCTGGCCGTCGAGGAGATCTTCAAGGTAAATTATGTCCACTTCCTTACCTTTTTCTTGAATGAAGCAAAATTCTATCTTTTGACTGTGTTCATGCCAGTAGATCTGTTCATGATCTCTTGAAGGTACGGATATAATGAGATAGATGTGCAGAAAACAAGTAGTCTCATTACACAGATCGAAGTAATACGACAATCCATCAACCTCACATGATAAATAAGGTCAATAGTATACTTTGAATGATAAACTCAATGGCTTCGACGAACATAGGGCAAAATTAATCCAAAGAAATATAGAAGGTGATCGAGGTCCTTGATCTACTGAAGATGTTGCTTGTTAGGTTCAAATATTAAAAGAATGATCCAACATATGGAAGTATAATGTGAATTGAGATAGTGTGGACAAACATGGTGTGATCATCCGAAAAAAACTAATCAGATATACGTAGGAAAGACAAGCATTCTCATTACATAGATCGAAGTTATATGACCATCCCTCTAGTCCACATGAGCAATATGGTCAACAATATACGTTTACTATATAGGTTAATCCAGAAACCTCAATGCCAATAAAATATAGGAGACCGAGGTCCTTTATCTTCAAATGCTTTTGGAGATGATGATTGGTGGGCTACTATGAGAAGGATTATCCTTGATCATATTATCCAAATACAGAACAAAAATAGTTTGGCCCAAAGATTAAGTGTGGACGAACATGGTGTGATCATGCTATCCAAATGATGCTAACCACCTTAAAATTAGAGCAAATCTCAAACTGGACATTAGAGTGACTATTTAGAACGCAGAGAGCACGTGTAGTACACACATATGCTGAGGAGCATAGAGCAAGCTAGGATGCATATATAAATCCCATCTCGTGAAGGAATATGTTCTTCATGCTTATAGGAAAAAATGGCACTCAGTTCCTAAATTCCTAGTAATTAAATGGAATGGCATGCCAAGTGGAGTGATTTCAAGCAAGATTATCCCATGTGTCAAAGCACTAGTCCGAAATGGAAAAAACAATTTTACCACTGTGACAATCTCATTTATTGACTATATTTATAGTAGAAGTTAATGAATTTGAACATCTCAAAATAGGTATTCATATGGGACAAGGACTTCGAGAGAATCTATAACGAAACCGAAGCACAACAGCTGATGTAACATCACAACTCACAAGTGTACTATTCACAAGTGTACTATTCTGGGTGAATCTCATTCTTGTCTTCGTGATGTATCCCCTCATGAGCATGTAATTTGGGAATTACATTCCAGAGACTTAGGTAGGCTCTTTGGTAGAAACAAGACTATTGCGATTGTTGAGGATCAGTTTCGTTCGCAAAGATTTAGAAAAGATGTGGCAATCAATGTTTCCAAAACCGGACCGCAAGCCAAACGAAAAAGGTGTCCGGTTTGGTCCAAATTTGTTCAATCGGATGGACAATATGAGAAATAGGTATTTTACAATATATGCTTAATAAATATTTCAATGAAAAGTATGATTCTCTCGTTAAAAAGACATGTTCAAAGTCTTTTTAACCATAGGTCCTCTATTCAAAACCTATCCACCGAGTTTTTCCCAAAAATAATATACATGAACCAGTTTTTTCAACGATCGAACCGAAACATGTTCCGGTTCCGATCCAAACCTGTCGAGACGCCCGATCCAGGTTTGGTCCGGTTTTCAAAACACTAGTGGCAATGACCATTATGTCATGTCTTTTTTGTCAATTGACTAAAGGGGTGAAACAAATTGTTGGATATGTATTCCATTTCCTGTAGCTTACGAGTCGTGGCAATATCTAAGCGTGGAATTGTGGTTTATCTAAGTTTGTTTGTTATCATAATTCTCTTTTATTGTAGTTGATTACCTTTTAAATATGTGGCCGATTCCAAGTCGTATTGACCACTTCATATCGTTTTTCTATAGACTGCAATAGTTGCAAGGATCAATAGGTATAGGTCCTGAATCAATCGAGACGCATACAACTGTCACACCCCAGGAAATCCGGAATCGATCCCTGGGTGTGAAATGAGAAAAAACCAAGGGTTTTAGGGTTTGGTCAACTGTCTACTCCAATTAGGGTTTCTCACAGGGCACTTCTCGCTCAGGAAATATTTTAAAACTTACGAAAAATATTTTTATTTTCAATGAAAGTATAGAGATACTATTTTATCCACAGAGATATGATCACGCTCAACCCTGAACCGGGCTATCCTCTCAGCATGCGCGGCCTACTGGTGCCCCACATGCTGACAGAAGTCCCTCTTAAGGGAACACGAGGCTCAAGCCTCTGACGGCGAGCCGAGTAGTCTCGCCCGCTCTCTAGCACACGGGCACTGGTTTAAAGGTCCTATCTATGGGGCTAGTCACTTAGGTCATTTTATATCTTATATTTTTTATAGTGAGCTACCCTAGGCTTGGGGCCTTGAGGAGAGGCCTACCCAAAAAGAACACAGCTGTATCATTGCCATTAATAACATACACTAAGCCAAACTTAGTTCGTTTACAATGCCAGAATGAAACAGTACTGCTACACTACATACTGAAATCTAAACTCTGCCACCGTCCTAACTTCGCCACTGGCCTCGTGCTGCGGCTACCCCTGAGTCTCCAAACCTGCAGAAGAGCCTACTCGTGGGAATGAGTAGCCCCCAAAATGAATTGGGAGATTAGCCAAATAAATGGCTAGTGACAAGCTAACTGCCTAGGTAATTAATGACGCCCGTATTTTATAAACAGTTTACTGATTATCCTAATTGTCCAGCTACGTTTTCAATCACGTCCTAAGTGTCCATGTAGTTTCTACATTTGCATACAATTCCTACTATCACTAAGTTATCGAGAGTACCATTTTACAATTAATAAAATTAAACACACACAATGTGAACCCCGGATTTTTTTGTTCATCCTGCCCCCGGTCGGGCATTACTATAGGGCCTTTTATTTCGATATAGAGGGCCAACTCTCTCGCCGTGCATACTCCGACACCATGCGCAAAGTCACCCATATGATCATAAGGGGTTTTCCGTCTTTCACGGTGGAGCTCTACCGCCCAACTTGCTTTCCTTGGGGGCTTCAACTACCCCGGGACAGGATTGCTAGGCCAATCCCTCTTCGAGGGCACCACCTATTGGCTTTACCACAGTCCCTGCCCGTGACCCCCTAGCCTACTGATCTTCGGCTATGCGCGCAGGGTGGTTCACGGCCCTTGCGCGCACGGGGTCCGAATCTTTCCACAGGATAGAATATCACACAAAAATAATAAAGTGATTTCGATGTTTTACCCCGGGATTCGCACCGCACTCACAACCCATGCATCATAATAACTCTAAAAAATTTACTCTCGCCCGTATGCCCGGGTCTCCACACTCCATCCAGGAGAGTGAGCCCGATAATTATTATTTAATTATTAATTTCCAATCCTAAGGGAATTTCTATTTACGGTGTCCAGGCAATCAGAAAACTTATTATTTAATTATATTATTAAGCATGCGTCGTCGGACTCGCAACTCCGCATGCAAGGCGGGGTCCACTCGACCACATGCGACGATGTCCAGCGGAACCTGTATGCAGCGTTATGGACACCTACCCTTAATTCCTATAACAGTATAATTAACTATCTAAACAGCGTGCAGTGTCACCTGGAAAGTGTGCTCGGGCTGATGCTGCTAAGCGCCCTCTGCTCCGCCTCCAACTCGGTCCACGTGCTCACCAACTGCCAAATATACCAGCGGCCTATGGTCATTAAGTGCTACTTAAACTATTACCGGCTTAGGTCTGATTGGCCGAGCCGAGAATTTATGCATCATCAGACGCCGGTCTACTGGCACGCAAATCGATGCGCTAACGGTAGCATCATCGAACGTCGGTCTACTGGCACGCAAACCGAGGTGCCAAAGATAGCGTCGTCGGACGCCGGTCAACTGGCACGCATTATTCTATTGTCAGGTACGCTCAAAACCATAATGGCATAAGAGAGGATTTGTATTTGTTGGTGACATTACCGACATCGTGGTGGGCACAGTTCGAGTCAACAGATCCGTCCGGCTCGAGTACGGTTCGACAGCGTGCGCTAGGCTACGCCTGAACAAGGGTTGCCCTTCGTCGGCTCTAGGCCGATTGCATAGCCGGCGGCTACCTGGCCGGCCGGCAATGGCTGCCCCAATGGCGACCCAAGGGTGGTCGGATGTCACCGGGCGTTTTGGTCGGGCTTGGTCGGGCTCCTTTCGTTGCACAACCGCTGGTCACCCGGCCGATGGCTATGGCCATGTCAAATCTAAAGCGACAGGGGCTGGTCGGATTCGCACAGAGAAAGGAAAAAAAATAGGGTTCGTCGGCATTGGTTGCATAACCGTCGGCCATGTGGCCGGCGGCTGTGGCCATGACAGGGTAAACAGGGCCAAGAAGGGGGCTTCTACTGTCTGCCAGTTAACGTCAAAGCCGACGACGGCCATCACAACGGGGGAACGCGGGGGTCAAAGCGGTAGGTGACTATCAGCCCATAGGGCCTGGTCGGGCTGGGTCGAGTGCTACCTGTTGCATGGCTGCCGACAACGAGGTTGTCGACAACCATCGCAGCAATGTGAGAAGGAGGGTTGGCTAACAATGGTCGGCTGGTTTCAACAGTATAAAAAAAAGAAAAACATGGGAAAGGAGGGGAGGTGGCCGACCTGGTGTAGGGGGTCGTCGGCTGCGGCTGTGGCTGCTGCTCCTCCTCCGACCGGCAGCGGTCCGGCTGCCGCGCGCCACACACACACAGCAAGAGAGAAAGGAGAGAGAGATAGAGGTCGGACGGGTAAGAGAGGGGGAAATCGGAGGGGTTAGGGAGGGCCGGATCCGGGTTTTTATAGGGTGAAAGGGGGGTGGCGGCCCGACGTAGGGGTCGAGTAGGGGCTGCGGCCGGCTGGGTAGGGGCGGCGGCCGACGGGGTAGGGGTCAAGGAGGGGGGCGCCGGATTGATGGAGGGGGGCGGTTGATTGACGGAGAGGGGCGGCGGCCGACGGTGAAGTCAAAGAAGGGGGACGGTGGGCGACTGATAGGGGGGCCGGGTCGGATCGGGTTTGGGGGAGAGGGAGAGAGAGAGAGAGAGAGAATCGCAGAGATGGGGAAGAAGAGAGGAAGAGAGAGAGAGAGAGAGAGAGAGAGAAGAGAGAGAGAGAGAGAGAGAGAAGAGAGAGGAAGGAGGGGATGGGGTCACGGGCCTGGGTGAAGGGGGTTGGGGTCACGGGTCGGGTTCGGGGTTTGGGGGGTGGGTCGGGTTTAGGTTTTAGTTTTTATTTTATTTTATGTTTTTTTTTTTCTTTCAGTTTTTTTTTTTTTCTGGTCATTATAACAACTTAGGCCATATCGATCGATACAACCTAATCAGACCCGGTACGTCCGGGTAGCATTGGTCTGGCCTATAGACGCAACCACTAATAGCCCACTTTCATGCCTTATTACATGGGCTATGCGTGTGGCTCTACAAATTGTACAACAGTAGCACTTAGGAAGCCTGGACCATTATATATATATATATAGAGAGAGAGAGAGAGAAATGCTGCAGCATAGCATGCCCCTATATATATATATATATATATATATAGGGTGCTGATACTGTGCGGCGGCTTATCGTGCGGCACCCCGTTAGGGGTTTTTTTTTTTTTTTTTCGGGGGGGGGGGGGATTGATCACCTCCCCCTTTGATAGCACACACAAAAAATTTAGCTCATTCCAAGACCTATAGGCAATTCAAATGTGTTCATCAAATTGATGGTAAAAATGAACGACCGATAAAAACCAAGCACATTTGAATAGCCTATAGGTCTTGGAATGAGCTGAAATATTTTGTATGCATTATTAAGGGGTAGGTGATCAACCTCCAAAAAAAAACTTCAAAAAAAAACCCGAAGGGGGGTGACCGCACGTTAAGTTGCACGATAAGCGACCGCAATGTATCGCCATTATATATATATATATATATATAGAGAGAGAGAGAGAGAGAGAGGAATGATAAAATGCGGCGTGCGGTGCGTGCGGCGTCGCACCGTAGCCGCCTGATGCACCGTTGCTGTGCGTGCGATGCACGCAGCGATGCATCAGGCGGCTGCGGTGCGACGCCGCACGCACCGCACGCCGCATCCTAACACGCCTCTATATATATATATATATATATATATATATATATATATATATATATATATATATATATATAAAACGGGGTATGAGCTGACAGCTCATTTGGGCATTTGGGCTGTCAGCTCACAGCCCTCCGATCGTCATCAGCAACCGTCCGTTTAAAATATAAAAAGAAAACACCTAAACTACTCTCTCCCTCTCCCTCTCTCTCGCGAGCCCTGCGCCCCCTGCCCCATGCGCCCCCTGCCCCATGCGCCCCCGATCCCCTCCGGTCCCCGACCCTTGCACCCCCGATCCCCTCCGGCGCCCGCCTCCGGCCGGATCCGGTGCCTCCGACCCCCTCCGGCCCCGACCCCCTCCAGCCCCGGTCCCCTCCGGCCCCCGACCCCTGCCCCCTGCGCCCCCGACCCCTCCGGCGCGACCCCGTCCCCCTCCGACCGTACTCCCTCCGGCAGACCCCGTCCCCCTCCGACCGCACTCCGCTCCGGTGCCCACCTCCGGCCCCCTCCGGCGCCCGCTTCCGGTCCCCTCCCTGCGCCCCCGGTCCCCTCCGGCCCGGCGCCCGTCCACCGCCCCCTGCGCCTGTGTCCGGCCGGGCCCCTGACGGGGCTGCCGCTGCCACTCGCGAGAGAGAGGGAGAGGGAGAGAGTAGTTTAGGTGTTTTTTTTTTATTTTAAACGGACGGTTGCTGATCATGATCGGAGGGCTGTGAGCTGACAGCCCAAATGCCCAAATGGGCTGTCAGCTCATACCCCGTATTCTATATATATATATATATATATATATATATATATATATATATATATATATATATGAGGAAATGTAGCCTACTCCATGTGTTAAATGGATACCACGTGGTACTTTTTAACCTGAGTTAAGACTTGGTCAAGTTAGATTTACCCTTGCCAACAATTATCAAGGAAAAAAATTGAGAAACACATGCCAAGTGGCATTTTTAGCATCCAAAAAAAATATGGTTTTACGATGCACAATTTATCGTTAAATTTGTTTCAACTTGATCAGGTTGATTTAAGTTTTTTTCTTCGGTTTTTTTTTCATAATCCTAATCTCCATATTGGATTGACCATACATCAACAAAAAACCCGAGTGTCATGTGGTGCCTATTTAGCTCATAGAGTAGGTAAGTAGCCTACTCCATGGAATAGGCTACACTTTCCATATATATATATATATATATATATATATATATATATATATATATATATATATATATATATATAGGGGGCGGGGATGCTGGACCTGAGGTGCAGCAAGAACGCTGCACCTCGGCCTTGTTTTACCTACCTAGAAGTTTTGGAATTGGATGAAATTTGGTGAGGGTGTTGTCTAGGGTAAGGTGATCATCCTCACAAATTTTCATCAAATTCCAAAACTTTTAGGGGGGTCAAATGGTCAAAGCAAAATCAGCCGTCCGCAATCACCGTTAAAATCTGCAGATTTTGCTTCGGCCATTTGACCCCCGTACAAGTTTTGGAATTTGATGAAAATTTGTGAGGATGATCATCTTACCCTAGACAACACCCTCATAAAATTTCATCCAATTCCAAAACTTCTAGGTAGGTAAAACAAGGTCGAGGTGCAGTGTTGTTGCTGCACCTCGGGTGCAGGCTCCCCGCCCCCATATATATATATATATATATATATATATATATATATATATATATATATATATATATATATATAATGGTATAGTACTAAAATGGAGGCCTATCTCCTATGTTGTGACATGTGGACTGAAGAGCCAGAATCCTTCTCACATGTATGAACGCGACTATCTCTCATAAATTCTATTAAAACCCTACTATAAAGATGATAAATACCCATTCAATGGCATTTAATGATCATTTGATGTTAATTAGGAAAATCATTAGTACTCTCTCTAAAAAAAGTGAATCACACCCAACAAGTGAATCACACTCACTCAAGATTGCACACTTCTTCGGATGGCTATGATGTTGTTTGTGCCAAGTGGCGTGCATCAAGTTCATCTGGGCATTACCCAAGTTTCTTACTAGTGTTAGTGTGTGTGTATGTGTGTGTGTGTATAGTAAAATGGGTTCCTATGACATGTCATAGGGAAGTCATTTCGTAACACATGGCACTTAGAACATGCTGATTTTTTATAAGGATAACCACCCTACGTTAGATAGAACATCCACAAAATCGGCACATTCTAAAACTTCTAGGGGCATCAAATATGTTTTTCAATTTAGCGGTTAAAATGGATGACCGATAATGCTTCTAACATTTGATACCCCTAGAAGTTATGGAATGTGTTGATTTTTTGTAGACATTCTATCTAAGGTAGGGTGATCATCCTCATAAAAAAAATTAGCACATTTTAAAAGTTCTATTGCCACTAATCCAGTAAGCCACCATATGTCATATAGTAGTCCCTACGACATTGTCATCGGAACCCAGCCCTCAAATATATATATACTAGTGCATGCCCGTGCCTGTCGGCACTGTAGCGGGCCGCCTTCGGCGGCAACACACCCCCCGGGCATCACCACCCCCACCGTCGTATGCGATGACTACACACCTGACCGCCTTCGGCATGCCCGTGCCGATTGGCACGAAGCGGGAGCTTTCGGTGCGACCAACCAACCCCCAACTCCGCTACCCCAGGGGGAGAGAGAGAGAGAGAGAGAGAGAGAGAGAGAGAGAGAGACCGTGGGGAAAGAGAGAGAGAGAGAGAGAGAGCAGGGCCATCTCGATACAAACTGAGGCCTAAGGCGAAAATTCTAAACCCGAAGTTAGCGGGAAGTTAGCGGGTTTAGATTTGGCCTAAACGGGTTCGGGTCATATAAGAGTCAACCCGATCGACCCGTTTATTTAATGGGTCGGGTTCGGGTTTGTACTTATAGCCTGATTGACCCGACTTGACCAGTTTACCAAATGGGTCGTGTTAACCCAACCCGACCCGAGCCAACCCGACCCAATCCGAGCCAACCTGACCCGACACGACCCGACCCGTTTAGTAAACGGGTTAAACGGGTCGGGTTTGGGTTTAAGTTGTTGACCCTTTTAATAAATGGGTCGGGTTCGGGTTGGGTGTTTTGCCCTTATACTTATGTCTCAACCCAACCCGACCCGACCCATTGCCACCCCTACTTGAAGGCAGACGTAGGGCTGCAACTTGGACGGGCCAACCGGAACCCAACCCAAAACCAACCCAACCCAAATTTGGGCGGGCTAACCTAAACCCAACCCGAATTATTTCTCCTCTACCATATTGAAGCCGATCAACCCATCCCGCACAACTTGATCAACCTGGCCAACCTGACGAATTAGGCTAGGGCTAAGGAAGTTCAAACAAACCTTGGGTTGGGTTGGGGGTACAAAAGATGCTAAGTTAGGGCTTTGAGGTTTGGGGTACAAAAGAAAAGGGCAATGTTGGTATTAAAGGATCACTGAGTAAGTTATTGAGAAACGATAGGGAGACGGGGGCTAGTTATAGATATTTGGGGTATGAATAAAATTTCGCAAAGATTAGGATAAATTACACTTTGCCCCTCTGTAGTTTTGCTCAAAAACACTTAACTCCCATGTAGTTTATTTTGTTCCAAATCGCTCCCTAAAGTTTGAAATGTTAGCACAATACAACCTTTTGTCAACTACATAATTTCCTTGTTTGGTGATTTTTATGTGATCGAAACTGAATTGAAGGGGGCAAAATGTTGTTTTATAGCTATAAGGGGGTTTAATGTTTTTAAGTTAAACTTCAGGGGGCAAAGTGTAATTTACTCTAAAGATTCTTATATTAATTGAAATTTGAGAGTGATTTTTGTAAGGGATTTCGAGTGATTTTTATATGATCGAAACTGAATTGAAGAGGGCAAAATGTTGTTTTATAGCTATAAGGGGGTTTAGTGTTTTTAAGTTTAACTTCAGGGGGCAAAGTATAATTTACTCTAAAGATTCTTATATTAATTGAGATTTGAAAGTGATTTTTGTGAGGGATTTCGGATGATTAGGTTGCTTTCTTTGTGAGCCAATTAATTCTGTATTAATTGAGAAAATTTCCTTGTGAAGAAGTGAAGGGATGAGGCCCATTCTATGGTTAGATCAAGAGATGATGATCAAATCTATCCGTCCATTTTTGTCTAGTCAGCAAGTTGTTCCATTTTGTCTAGTCAGCATGTAGACCGCCGTCCCTTGTTATATATATATATATATATATATATATATATATATATATATATATATATATATATATATATATATATATATATATGGGAATGCTTAAATGTGGTCTGCGGTCCGTGCGGTCCGCGTCCGCAGTCGTCCGATGCATCACATCGTGCATCTGATGCACGCGGCGGGTGCATCGGACGGCTGCGGACGCGGACTGCACGGACCGCAGACCGCATTTAAGCATCCCCCTATATATATATATATATATATATATATATATATATATATATATATATATATATATATATATATATATATATATATATATATAGAGAGAGAGAGAGAGAGAGAGAGAGATGAATGTTACAGTGAGCTATGAGCTACGGAAGGAGAAAATGAGCTACGATCATTTTGACCACCCTAGAAGTTTTGGAATTTCGTGAAAATTGGTGGGTGTGTTGTCTAGGATAACATGATCATCCTCACCAATTTTCAAGGAATTCCAAAACTTCTTGGATCATCAAATGGTAGAAGCTTTATCCAACGTCCGTAGTAACCATTAATTTTGCTTCTACCATTTGATGACCTTAGAAGTTTTGGAATTCCTTGAAAATTGGTTAGGAAACCTCCCTCCCCATAAAAGGCGATTTGTAACTTTCATTAGTAAGATTCGATTAGTAAGAGTATCCCTGCCCTATATATATATATATATATATATATATATATATATATATATATACACTAGTAATGCCTGTGCTTGTTGGCACTCGGATGGCCACCTTTGGCGGCAAACGATTTTGGCAGAGGCGCCCACATTCGGCGGGGGCTTCAAAATTCGTTCGATGGCACATAATTGCCCTTTAGCTCATTCTTCATGGCGACCCAAGTATCAATGAGATCTTGAGTTCGGGCGGCTCTCAAGGCTTCTACATCAGTGCAGTATTGGATGGCCGACTCACTAAGCTTCATGGCAGCAAAAGAGGGCACTTCCTGCCTGATGCTTCTAAGGTACTGGTCATCAGGGTCCTGGTTGTTCTGCCGTTTGAGTGGTGGCCCTTGAGGCGGACTGGGTACTCCAATATTCGGGTCGGCTCGAGCTTGGTTTATCCGATCTAACCTGGCATTGGTGTCACGTTGACAAGTGGCAAGGTTCTTGTTCATAGTTGCTATACTTTGGGCTAACTCGGCCAGTGCCCTAGTCAAGGCCTCGGGATCCATATTGTCCGACTCGCTAGACTCTCCTAACAGATAGGCCTACTTCTACGTGTATCATGTGAAATATTGATCCATGGACTGGAGTCAATCTAAGAAAAATTGGGGGTCGTGCCTATCATCAAAAGAGGGCACTTCCAGCCTGATGCTTCTAAGGTACTGGTCATCAGGGTCCTGGTTGTTCTGCCGTTTGAGTGGTGACCCTTGAGGAGGATTGGGTACTCCAACATTCAGGTCGGCTCGAGCTTGGTTCATCCGATCTAATCTGGCATTGGTGTCATGTTGACAAGCGGCAAGGTTCTTGTTCATAGTTGCTATATTTTGGGCTAACTCGGCCAGTGCCCTAGTCAAGGTCTCGGGATCCATATTGTCCAACTCGCTAGACTCTCCTAACAGAGAGGCCTACTTCTACCGGTTGGCATGCACAGAAAAAAAACAAAGACAGGGGACTAACCCACAAATGATATGCTTGCTAATTTTTTTTTTAAAATATGACAATCAAATTCAAAAGCTAAAAAGAAAAATTTCCTAAATGCAGCACAACTGGTGGATAATAGTAACCATGCTCTGATACCAAAATGATGTGAAACAATGCATGCATAAAGATCGGTAGCTTAATCGTTCCAACAATGCTTCATTCTTAGTTATGAGCATCAAGTAGGAAATTTAATTCAAACTAGTAATATGGAATAATGGATTTAACAAAGATTACTAGCACGAGCACAGATCGGTTCCAATTCCAAGAATATAAATGATAATGTTTAAATTTTGTGGGAATAGTCCCAATCGCAATATCAGGTTCAGTAGCCTTACTGGCAGTAAAACACTCAACTCACGAATGGTGGATAGCAGGCAACACAGATAAAATAATGAAAACTTAATTACTGGTGTTATCCGATAATACCCAATCGGGAGAGAAAACTTACCTACTGAGGATCACGCTTGGCCTCAGGAACCCGAATCGAATTGGAGCTCCGAGATTGGTGAACAAATATCCCGGAAACCGTCAGCGCGCTCTCGTGGGGTTGAACTAGAAATCCAAGAATGACGAGTTGATAGCCAAGAACCCGTTGGCATCCTCGATCATGCCATTATCCACATTAGAATCTGCCATGAGAGTAGGGGTGGCAATGAGTCGTGTCGGGTCGAGTTCGTTTCGTGTCTAGTTTCGGGTCGTGTCCAAAACCCCTAGACCCGGACCCGACCCGTTTAACTAATCGTGTCTAGATCCTAAACCCGTACCCGACCCGTTTATAAATGGGTAGACCCGATAAGACCCGTTAGACCCGCTTACCACATGGTTTTATTCAGTTGACCTGACCCGACCCAATCCTACTCAACCCGACCTAACCCGATAGACCCGCTGATACTATATATTACAATATCGGATTGCGGGTAGACTCGACCCGACACAACACAACCCGTTGAATTTTAAACGAGTCTTCCCGAGTCTATCGTGTCCAGACCCTAAACCCGGACCCGACCCGTTTATTAAACGGGTCTATCGTGTCGACCCGTTTACGACCCAAACCCGTTTAGCCCTGACCCAGACCCGCTAACTTCGTGTCGGGTCTGTCGTGTCGGGTCCAAAATTGCCAGCCCTACATGAGAGCATAGTCCAGGGTGGGAAGAGACCAGGTGGCGTCAGGGAAGGGAAAGGAGTCTGAGTTGGTCGAGGGGGGGGGGGGATCGGGTCGGGTTTTGGGCCGGGCTGCAGAGGAGGAAGCAAAGGGGGGAAGGGGAGGGGCTAGGGTCGAGCGGAGGGAGGCGGGACTGGAGGTGGGGTGTGGTCGGCTGTGAGGCAAAGGGACGGGGGTGGAGGGGCAGGCGGTAGTGGGCTGCGGAGGAGGAAGGGAGGCCGGATAGGGCTGTGGGTTCAAAGGAGGAGGGGAGGTTGAAGGTGGGCTGCGGTCTCGGAGGATAGGGGAGGGGTTCAGGCGGTGGTGGTCTGCGAAGGAGTAGGCAGGGGGCCGGGTGGGGCTGAGGGATCGGAAGGGGGGGGGGGGGGGCGTTGTAGAGGAGGAGGCAGGGGTCGGGTAGGGTTGCGGTCTCGGAGGGGGGGGGGGGGGAGGAAAGGAAAGGGGGTCGGGGAGATCATAGGGGGGGGAGGAGAGATCGTTCGCGAAAGGAGAGGGGGGGGGGGGGCTATACGGACTGGGGTTTGGGGAAAATAGGGCGAGATCCACTAGGGTTTCACACATCTAGTTGGAACCTAGGGTTTCACACACCTAAGGTTAGGGTTTCACATGCCTTGCCCTTAGTCTCTCAACACGAAGTGGAGGAAGCCAAAAAAATTATTCTTTCTTCAGTGTCATCAGAAGAAAACTAGGGGCCTATATATAGGCTTCAAAGAAAGAGCAAAAATATCCCCAAAATAAGGTGGGACTAAACACTCGACACAACAGACCCTGCTGAAATAAAATAACAGAAAATAAAACAACGTCTCTGCTAGCCGATCAGACCCAAATACTCAAGTGGCGCCTCCTGTGCTGGTACACGCACCACAAGCACGGTTCGATGTCCTCATCAGTTCGCCTCTTTCTTAAACTCCTTAGGTCTTATGATATGAAGGCCCTTTTCATTGGTTGCTTCCTTCTTATTTCTTTGAACATAATGTTTGGGTTGTAGAGGATTGGGCTTGGTCTTCTTGCCTTGGTAGATAAATAAACATGAATTCTATCAATCGAATATCGTGCATCCATGTCAAATAAACAAGATCTACCAAAAATAATGCAACTCACGTCCATTAATACGATCTAACACCAAATCTTGTCCCTATAAGAAGCGAAAAATGGTTCGCGGGGGATTGAAAAGATAGCCTTTAGTCAACCAGAGTTGAGTGCTGTAATGGAGATATAAAGCCCTACAATAGATGAAAAGGGTTGTGCTTTGATGGAAGATAGAACGAAAGTTTAGTCAGTCCAACATTAACCTGTCGAAATTTCAGGGGATAGGAAAAGTTATTGGATGGAATAGATGTAAACTGGCACCCGTATCACTTTCTCCAGGAGAAGAAGTCTGTTTGACTGAAAGGAATGTTTCATTTTGCTCCTACCAGCTTACCGTTCTTGTTAAGCCTTTTTTTTTTTTTGAATTTTGATTCCCCTGATCCAAACTAGAAGGTGAACATACCAATACTTTAATCCTAAGCGGAGACAATAGTACTACTGAAACATTGCATTGATGCAGCTCTTGCTATCAATGATTACTTTGCAACTCTTATTAACACACTTGATGAAAGAGTGAAAGATTGCATTACGTCACCAGTTAGTGTTATCTTTAGGTTACATTAAGGCACACCTAACAAATCCAGACCTAGAAGTTTCGTAGTCACCACCATTATGTTCCATTCAAAATGAGGTGCTCCGAACACACCCCAATCATTGATTATTATTTCCAAACTCATCGTCGAATTCCTCAACGACGGTTCGCCTATTTCCTCATTTGCCTTGGTCATCATCCTCTGATTCCTCAATTAATAAATTCTTTGGCAGATCATTAGTAGGACACTGACAAACGAAATGTGTAAAGCTTTAGCATTTATAACACTGAGCGGATTTCCTCGCGATGTTTCTCTAGACCAAGGTTGTCAAGGCGCTAAGGTGAGCCTACGATTGAGGCCCACCCCACGATCTATGGGGCTGCAAGTTGTGAGTCTATGACGTGTCGACCTGAAACAGTTATGTGGTTACAAGGGACACAACATCCATTATTAAGGGTACCAGGGTCCCAAGCAGGTTAGGCCAGTACCGAGATGCTTTGCTCAGACCTCGCTTGGAGGTCGACTGTGTCCGAGTTGACCATTTGCCTTGGATTGAGTTTGGGATGGATAGCCCCGATATGACGTGAAGGCCGGGTGTCGTTTGAGTCAATTTTCTATCTTGGGTAGTGACTAAAAAAAGGGGTTAGCTTGGACCCTGCTTGGAGGAGGTCTGATATTCCTGCCATTTGCGTTTGGACTCTTGGTCGTCTGGCCTCGGCTGTGAAGGCGGTGCCGTGGTGGTGCTGTCTAGGGCATGTGGTCAGCTAGATGGGATGATAATTTGTCAACCACATGTCACTCGTTAGGTGTCAATTATATATATTGTTCTTCTTGAATTGCATGATTACTTGTGCTAAGGTGGTCTTGCAGTCTTTTGCATGAGTGCCAACCCTTTCACTTTGTACCCTTTTCATTCTCTGCTACAAATTACTGAATTTTTTTTGTATCACAAAGTTTTTTTTTTTAGGGGTTATCACATAGAATCTTTTCTTTTGTAGCAGGGTCGGTTTGGTCAAATATTGTCTATTTTTTTTATTGGAAACTCTTATGATGGATTTTAATGCTTCAAATGGCTTTAAATAAAATTAATCCCTTGCAGTTCGTAGTTTGTTAACAGCCTTGGAGTAATGAAAAACAGGGCATGCATTTGTGGTGTCAAAGAGACCAATGAAGGGGCATGGGAGGGAAATGATTCAACTGGGCATCCATGTTGCTGATAGAGCACTAGAAGATGAAAATACAACTGGGATCTCTACAGGCAAGTTCTGCTTCAAAGTTCAAACAGCAAAACTTAGTCATACTGGACCATCTTTTAATTATTGGTTCCAATAATTTGATTATGAAATTGGTGGACCTCAAATCTGAACTTAACAGAACGGAAGGAGGAGGCCATTCCAAGCTTACTGCAAGACGTTCTTGATCTCATGGTTGAGCGGCATATTTTAACTCTCAAGCCTGATTTTTGCATTATTGATATCTTTAATGAGGTTAGCAACTGTTGGAGCGCTATTTGATACTTGAAGTGTCTTTATGATGTAACATGCATGCTTGACTTGCGTGTTTATGTGTAGGGGGAACATTCACAGCCATACATGTGGCCAAATTGGTATGGTAGGCCTGTTTGTAGCTTATTCCTGACGGACTGTGGCATTGTTTTTGGCCGAGAAATTGCAGCAGATCACCGAGGGGATTATAGAGGCTCTCTCACGCTTTCTCTCAAAGCAGGGTATGATCTCATTTGCGTTAATTTAAATATTTTGTGTGTTAACTGCTTCAAGGAGACATCCTCTGACTGTTGTGCCTGCTTTAATCACCGAAAAGATGCATACAATTTCTGGATCTGTTACTTAATCTGCTTGATCTTAAAATCCATAGTGCATACTTCCTTTCGTACTATGAGGCTTGAAAACTTAGGAAGTTATTAAACTTGATGTTGTACACTTGTACGAATTCTCTAGAAATGAAAGAACACGTAATAAGATTTCTATGTTTGGTCCTCATTAATCTGAATTGCTGCATGTATCTGGGAGCTTCACGCGTAGTTTTCAAAGAACATACAAACTTTTCCCCTTGGGGACTTCTAAGTCTTGTCCCTTAAGAACCTGTACATGGTTTATGTCAGCCCATAACCACACTACTCAGTTGTGATCTGTATATGTGTGTATTCTGTTGGTAGTATATTCTACAATTAACACTAAATATGGCAGTAATGTTTCATGCAAATTTTAGGTAACTAGTGTTGGTTTCAGTTTCTAACTGGGAAGAGTTATTATATATCCTGATTTGCATGTGCATTGTTGGATTTCTTCTATCGCAATAGTGAACTTAAGAAACCAAGGGCAATTTGACTAAAGCTTGTTAACATGTTAATGCGACTTAAGAAACCAAGGGCAATTCTATCTTGAAATGTGTGCCTTCTTCAGGGTTCTTAAACCTCAGCCCTAAACTATTCACAGCTGACTATTATTCAAACAAGCAAGCATGCGGAAGATACCAATTTCTCATGTCATATCGAACACGAGACATTGTGATTTCTCGGATACCAAATGTTACGAACTTGATCATTATTCCAAAAGCCCCATGACTAATGGAAATCAGGTCGATAACTATTTAGGATCATAACATTTAGCTTGCTTTTTCATGCTCTTTGTGGTCTCAAGTATGCCCTTCATTCCTGGTTTGAGATTTTTTTTTAGTATAATTATTTGCTGACTTCATCTGTAATAAGTTTAATATTGTCCACATTTCTTTATAGTGAAACTGTTCTATTTTACTTGGATATAATTATTGCTGGAGATAATTCTGCTTACAGTAATTTTGCTAAGCAAGACTTGTGATATTGCTTTAAGGTAAAATATCTGGGTCAACCTTGTAGTTTCTGTGGATATCTTCTTTCTCATAGTAATACACATCACTCAACAAATTATTGTATCCTCTGGGCCTTGTCGGGTTCAATGAGAAAATTTAATTTACACATGGGTGACCCCTTTGTGATATCACTCGATATTGCTTGTTTGTGTGAAGTCAATCTTTTTCCAGCATATCTTGACCGGATATAGTACCTATTGTGCATGGTGTCAGCCAATTTGGCCTTGCACCTTGGATGGTTCACTGTTCTTTGGATTATTTATTGTTGTGGTACTCTAGCTCGCTCTAATTATTCCCTTCACCTTGTCTCTCCAATTTCAAGCCCATTTTGACGTTGAATGGACTGGTGACATCCGATCTTTGATCTGTCACAGGATACATGTTTCTTGGCGACCTCTTTGATATTCAAGAACTATGGTTTTGTTTCCTGCCATGTACTCCTACCAAAGCTCCAGATTGTGGGCCTCACAAATTACTTAATATCCAACCATACCTAATAATTCCTTGGTGTTTGCCCGCCTTGAATTTGAGAGGTGGTCCGCCATATATGTTTACTCGTGTATGTTGACTCACATATTACACATACTCCGTTGACCTACATAGAGGTTTTAGAATTTGACGAATTTTGTAAGGATTTTCTACTTGCCATAAATAACACATCAACAAAATTCTACGCTTTCCAAAACCTCTAGGCACATCACATGTGATCTTAAAATTCACGTTAAAATGGACGGTCGATAAAGCTCTTCACATCTAACACATCTAGAGGCTTTATAATGTATTAATTTGTTGCGGATGTGCTATCTATGGCAAAAAGATTATCCTCGTAAAAAATTAGCAAAATTCTGAGACCTCTATACAGGTCAATGCAGTCTGAGTAAAAGCAGGATGGATTGAGTGACCACGCCTATATTTTTTAACAAATGCTTTTGCCACACAACCACCTCAATATCCTCATTTGTAATAAAATTTTGAAACCTCTATACCCGTTTTGGACCGTTACGTAACATTGTTGGTTATGTTGTCTTGTAAAATTTACTCTCAAGTCTTAAAACACATACATCGATCGTGTGTCCACGCGCGCATACTTGTAATGTATAGGTTTCCTTGTATTGTGTGATATTCTTAACCATAGGTGACTATGCCTATGTTTTTTAATATTTTTGCTCTGAGAGTGTCTTCTGCATATTCCTAGAAGAAATAAAACACAAAGGCATTAGTATAAATAGTATGTCTTTTTAGTTTAGGTAAATTACACATAGACCCCCTGAAGTTTGACCAATTATCTATCACTTACACCTCCTCATGTTTAAAACCCTACAAATGCCCCCCTATAGTTTGAAAAGCCATACAGACCCCCTTTGGAGGGGGTGCAAGTGATGTGTTTTTCAAACTATAGCGGGGCATTTGTAGGGTTTTAAACCTGAGGGGGTGTAAGTGATAATCAATCAAACTACATGGGGTCTGTAATTTACCCTTTTAGTTTTACCTCATCTTTCTAATGTGTTCTTTCTTTCTTTCACTATTACAGTTCTCTTCTTGTGATGCAAGGCAGTAGTGCTGATCTAGCCAAGCATGCCATCCCCTCCCAGCGCAAGCAGCGTATCCTTCTAACCTTTGGGAAGTCGCATCCGGAGATGATGCTCTCATCTGAATGTTCTTCGTGTCTCCCTGCGTCCGCTGCGGCTCCGCCCTCACAGTGGAGCCCATCGTCTGGTCGATTCCCCAGCCTTGCTCGTCACCCGCCAGGCGCCAAGCAATACCGAGTTGTCCCCGCCACCGGTGTGTTATCGGCCCCATCCATCCACCCACATCAGCACCTGCCCGCCAACGGAGTGCAACCCTTGTTTGTTCCGGTGGCCCCTGCGGTGGCGCCCTATCCCTCACCTGTCCCTTTGCCGCCTGCATCGGCTGGGTGGGTGCTCACCGCACCTCCGAGGAACCCAGCTCCCCGGCTTCCAGTTCCCGGCACCGGAGTCTTCCTTCCACCACCTGGGCCCGGCCATTCTACGCCATCACCACATGGTGAAGCTTTTAATCCCCCAAGGTCAAATACACCATCTGAGGATGAGAACAGGGTGGAGAAGCCAAGCGGTGGTGCCAGCACTTATCCAAAGAACAGAACAGATGGAGTGGGGCCGAGAGCGGACTGCAATGGGGGCTCGAGCGGTGGTGGTGGTGGTCGAAGGGTGACGGTGGTCAATGAAGAACAGCAGACTGTTGGTGCAAGTAAGAAGCTGGCAAATAAGCCTACGGAGTAGTGTTGAACAGCAGACCATACTCAAAGCAGCGATGAGGAGTTGCATTCTTTTCGAGTACAAGCCGGAGAGGGTAGTCTGGAGCTGCACTGAGTTTGGGGCAAATGTAAAGATCGGCGGAGCGGCTGCTGAACTACTTTTATTTAAATTCCTTTTGAGCTAAGACTGGATCTGTTATAATTTTGTAGGGTTTCTCAGGCTCCCGCATTCTCTCTTCAGTTCTTTCTGTATCACTGTTGCAGTGATTCTCATCAAGATTCTCTTCATATGTACAGGGGCTTCACTCGAGAACAGACGCGATAAGGTCCATAAGGAGAACCCAGTCAAGATGACATCAAGCTTCCTGTTGCATTCTCAACCGTTTCACCTTTGATCTAATTGTTGAATGTCACCAGGAATAGTCCCACATTGGTTAAGGAGCAGTGTATCCCCCTTGCCTTCGTAAACCCTATGCCCACCCTCCGACTAAGGTCAGCCGTTTGGAGCACTTTGGGTGATGTTAAATTGGTTTTTTGACTCTTTACCTTGAAGTTGGGCATCCGGATGGCGTGCGGGGTGGCTTCTCTTAATATACCCGATATGCTCTCCTCCCTTCAAGAGGTCTATAATTAGGTGTTGTCACATGGTATCAGAGCCAGTTTGAGTCTCGCCCGGTTGTGGGACCTCGTGCTTTTTTTGTTGTCCACATGTAGTCTCCCAGTGTCGAGTTTTGGGGTTGAGGGAAGTCCAATTTAGGTCCTCCATTGTTTTGGGAGCATCTCTTGAGTGCCCCAGTCACACCTACTAGCATTGAAATATGCTATGCATGCAGGCGGCTGTTGAATGAGTAGTCCCACATCTGTAAGGGAAGCGAGGCGGCCTCTCTTGATATACCCCATGTGCTCTCCTTCCTTCAAGAGGACGGCCTTTTAGAGCACTCATGCAAATACTTTTCAAATAGCTATACAAAAAGTAAATTAATCTTCGAAAGATTCCCCTGACAGATATTTCCCGCCCTACAATATGTATCTTCTCTTTGTTATTTCTTTCTATAACATTCTCTATTTAGTACTTTTTTATATATATATTATTCTCTCTCTACAACATACATTCTCTCTACAATATCACAATATCGTTTGTAGCCCACCTTTTGCCAAACACTCGGATTTTGACTGATTCAAACCAAAACACCCTCAAACACAAAATATGCAATGATTCATATTTGGTTTGTCTTGGTTTCAATCTGATTCACTTTGGTTCGGTTAAGCAGATCCTAAAAAAGTTGAATCAACTCAATTCAATCAAATCAACTGAATAACACACGACTCCTTGAATTTTCACAGATTGTTTGAAAATTTTGGCCGAACCGACTAAGCCTGAACCATTCAAACCGGCTAGTTTTGTGCCCGATCCGAACCCAAACCCGAATTCTCAAACCTTGTGAAAGCTCATCAGAGAACTAAACTGGATTCGGTATATCAATTCAGGTAAATTCTTCCCTCTCTTTCTTGAAACAACAATGAATGAAAGGAATGCTACAAATCTTGATATAAAACATAAATTAGGCCTTAAAACAGTAATGCTGATCACAACCAACTTTCATGCCTTTATCATATATGCAACCATCTATATAACACAAGGGTTATGTAAACAGAAAAATAATAGCAAGGCTTAATTCCTATCATATCCTAGGGCTAGGAAATTTGGAAACAAAATTTTGCCCAATGAAGAAAGAATAACCAATAAGAGGCACAGCATCTCTTTCACCTTCCTAATAAACCCTAATCATAACCTCATCCAGATGGACCAGTTGTGTCTCACTCATCTCTTCCATTGTCGCTTTCCTGCATAGAATAAGCAATGGTGTATTAGCTAATTTCACCAAGAGATAGTCTTAATTTAAAGGGCAAATTACAAAAACTTCCCTTGAACTATATACCTAATTTCACATTGGTCCCTCGAGTATTTGTTTGAACAACTTGACCCCATGAACTATGATCCGTCTGCATGTCCGTTAAGCTTAATTTTTATACTATAAATACCATCATCCTAGTTAGCATAAGTAATCTTTAAAAAATCTTTTAGTCTTATTAGGAAGGGTATTTTTGGGTTAAATGTAAGGTTTGACGGCTGAAAGTTGACTGAAGGGGTGAACATGCAAACAGAGCATAATTCAAGGAGTCAAGTTGTCCAAAAAAATACCAGAGGGACCAATGTGAAATTAGGAGTATAGTTCAAGGGAGGTTTTTGTAATTCGCCCTAATTTAAAACGACTACTTATTCCACATTGAATTGTCATAGTAGGGTTGTGCCGGTAAAAACTATCGACGCCAGATGATGGGATTTCACTAACAAGTGCTTTCTTTCTACAAGGAAGGGCATTGTTGTGATCTAGTTGTAAATTTATCGGTGTGATGACAGCACAAAGGAAATACAGTGTATGAACTAGAGTACAAGAATTACTTGAACTTAACTAATGAGGGTTAATCTAATTGGTGCGATTTTAGCTGGCCTCTTTACTGAAGACAACCATTGAGATCAGAATATAAGCCTTTCAGCAGCATATGGCGTCTCAACTATAAGATAAGTAGCTTCATGTACCACTAATATAGGCCCTCACACCTCCGCCCAACTTGCTGTCAACTGACAAACAAACTGATACAGAGACCTCAAAAAGAAGGGGAATGATTCAACATCAGAGCAGAGGCAAGCCTATGGCCCAGGAGATTAGCTGGGACCATGAGCTGAAGTTCACGAAAACTTCAAACCGAAGTTACAAATAACAGACCCACTCATTTGGAGGTTTTAAAAGCCGTCTCCAACTATAATTGTGTTTTGAATTAGGGTGTTTGAACCCTCCATTGTGTTTAGAAGTTTGTGACACCTAACCCTCGATTGGGACATGAGATATAGTTGGTTTCCTTGTAATTTGTATTTCGTTTTGAGTAGAATCGGTTTTCTATGTTGGTAGGACTTGGAGTGTTCAATGATGAGAGTTTTAGGGTCTACTGAAAATCTTAAATCAATGGTAATTACTGACTTAAATTGGGTTGTCCTTGCTCTAAAAAAGACACAAAAAAAAGAGTTTTATGTGACGAATATGTAAGTCTGGTTCTTTCTCTAAAGACTCCATATTTCCTAATTCGAGATATAATTAAACTCCAAACCATCATTCGGGCTAGATGTGAGAGATCCATACTTCGACTTTGAATCTTTAAATTTTGCAGGACACCGATGCATATTCAGGTTTGTGAGACCAAGGTTTGAGGTAAACTTCTCTTTGTTCTATATCAGTGCAGGTTTATCTTTAGGGAGTTTAAAGCAAAATAGTAGATCATACCAAGGATGACAAACAATCAGAAGTATGCATTCCTGGGACTATGCACCAGCTTACTGTGGAGTAGAGGTACACTGTGGGTTAATTCCTAACCCTTTGGGAAAATATGAGATAAAGATAGCAAATACTCGTTCAAACGTTTTGCTCCAAATCCTATTTATCACATCTACTTAACCTTATGTTCAATGGCTCATGAAGGTCCCATCGCTCAAGAGTTGAGACCCTATTAAAGCTATACAATGGATATTGTGGAAGTTGAGAGCCAACATAATGAAGAACAAGATACGGAATCCCTCGGAATTCAATAAAATAACCCTCTATTCATGTAAAATAAAAGATTGGCATCAGAATGTCAAATGATTTTTGACGCCGGACAGCACGTCGTCGCCGTTGTTGAAAGGAAAGAGAAGAGGGGGGAGTTCGGTTTCACCACCGAAAAGACAGAAGAGATGAGGGAGAGGTGCTTCACGCACAGATGAAGGGAGGGAGAAGTCGAGCATCTCTCACGCAGATGAACAAAGGGGGAGAAAGGGGAGGGATTCCCATCATAGGAAACAACAAATTTTCATTCATCCATTCATTACATTACAATTGTACACATGGTTTTTTATAAGCCTTTGAAACTACCCATTTCACATAACTAAATAACCACATAACTACCTACTAACACATAACTACATAACCACCCATAACTACATAACAATATAACCACCCACTAACACATAACTATATAACCACCCATAACTACATAACAATATAACCACCCACTAACACATAACTATATAACCATCCATAACTAAATAACCACATAATCACCCACTAACACATAACTACGTAACTACATAACCACCCACTAATACATAACAACATAACCACCCACTAACATAAACTAACCACTAACAACACATGTGCAGAATTTAAAATAAATAATTAATCCAAAAATACAAATTAATTATAGATAATTCGGATGGGCCTCCAATTTTAAATGGGTCATGTGGGCCTGATCCAAAGGGACACCGGATACGTCATCCTCCTCCGTCGAAGTCCGTGCATGCATGTGATGCCCCCATCAATTCTCCCCGGGTAAGGAGAACTCGATCCTCTCAAGTGTAGATCACGCGAGCTTCGGCAAGGGGGGATGATGGACGGGCAGCAGCAAAGGAACAAGGAGTGGGCGACGGTGATGCAAGGACCGCTCGACGAGATAGAACTCGTCGAAACCTCGCTCTGATACCAAGTTGACGCCGGACAGCACGTCGTCGCCGTTGTTGAAAGGAAAGAGAAGAGGGGGGAGTTCGGTTTCACCACCGAAAAGACAGAAGAGATGAGGGAGAGGTGCTTCACGCACAGATGAAGGGAGGGAGAAGTCGAGCATCTCTCACGCAGATGAACAAAGGGGGAGAAAGGGGAGGGATTCCCATCATAGGAAACAACAAATTTTCATTCATCCATTCATTACATTACAATTGTACACATGGTTTTTTATAAGCCTTTGAAACTACCCATTTCACATAACTAAATAACCACATAACTACCTACTAACACATAACTACATAACCACCCATAACTACATAACAATATAACCACCCACTAACACATAACTATATAACCACCCATAACTACATAACAATATAACCACCCACTAACACATAACTATATAACCATCCATAACTAAATAACCACATAATCACCCACTAACACATAACTACGTAACTACATAACCACCCACTAATACATAACAACATAACCACCCACTAACATAAACTAACCACTAACAACACATATGCAGAATTTAAAATAAATAATTAATCCAAAAATACAAATTAATTATAGATAATTCGGATGGGCCTCCAATTTTAAATGGGTCATGTGGGCCTGATCCAAAGGGACACCGGATACGTCATCCTCCTCCGTCGAAGTCCGTGCATGCATGTGATGCCCCCATCAATTCTCCCCGGGTAAGGAGAACTCGATCCTCTCAAGTGTAGATCACGCGAGCTTCGGCAAGGGGGGATGATGGACGGGCAGCAGCAAAGGAACAAGGAGTGGGCGACGGTGATGCAAGGACCGCTCGACGAGATAGAACTCGTCGAAACCTCGCTCTGATACCAAGTTGACGCCGGACAGCACGTCGTCGCCGTTGTTGAAAGGAAAGAGAAGAGGGGGGAGTTCGGTTTCACCACCGAAAAGAGAGAAGAGATGAGGGAGAGGTGCTTCACGCACAGACGAAGGGAGGGAGAAGTCGAGCATCTCTCACGCAGATGAACAAAGGGGGAGAAAGGGAGGGATTCCCATCATAGGAAACAACAAATTTTCATTCATCCATTCATTACATTACAATTGTACACATGGCTTTTTATAAGCCTTTGAAACTACCCATTTCACAAAACTAAATAACCACATAACTACCTACTAACACATAACTACATAACCACCCATAACTACATAACAATATAACCACCCACTAACACATAACTATATAACCACTCATAACTACATAACAATATAACCACCCACTAACACATAACTATATAACCACCCATAACTACATAACAATATAACCACCCACTAACACATAACTATATAACCATCCATAACTAAATAACCACATAACCACCCACTAACACATAACTACGTAACTACATAACCACCCACTAATACATAACAACATAACCACCCACTAACATAAACTAACCACTAACAACACATATGCAGAATTTAAATAAATAATTAATCCAAAAATACAAATTAATTATAGATAATTCGGATGGGCCTCCAATTTTAAATGGGTCAAGTGGGCCTGATCCAAAGGGACACCGGATACGTCATCCTCCTCCGTCGAAGTCCGTGCATGCATGTGATGCCCCCATCAATTTTTCTTCATGCAGGTAAGCATTGAAGAAATGTGCACAACAGAAAGCCTCGAATCAGCCACAAAATGACAAGTTCAGAATTTTGGAGAACTAGGGGTGCCCTCAGTAATAGCTCGGTTGTGGCTGGGGTGCCCACAGCCAAAATCTGGACAGCGGCTACTTTGTGCGTCGTTTTCACTCTAAAACTCAGAAATGAGTTTTCTGAGGTGCTTCAAATAAATATTTGGCCACATATCTTTAAAGTGGGGGTGCAGGGTCCTAGCACATGTTGGGGTGGAATAAGATGTGTTTCCCGGGGGGGGCTTGGTGTTTTAAACCTCGGAGTTTTAAATTCTACCTCCTTGGGCAAGTGGTGGTGGCACATTCCAAATTCTGCAGGAGATAAATGGAAATACATTATCAAATTGAGATGTTTCAGGAGATTCTTCCCTATTCAAGTGACAAACAGAGTTTCAGGGAAGTTGTCCCCTTTTTGAAAAGGTGTCATTAAGATGAAAGATGCTTACAAATACGGCAGTAAATTCATTTTAGGAGACTAGAAAAAAATAAGTTCTAGGAAGACACCTGGGTTGGCGATGTCCCTCTCAAAAATATTTTCCCTAATCTCAACTCTCTGGCTAGGATAAAATATGCTACTATTCGACCTCAAGCTTCAATTTGTGGACAATCTACTACTTGGCACCCAACCTTCATGTCAAAAATTATTAGTAATCTTGTGGACAAACTGGTGGATCTACACTCCATACTTTATCCATTCTCAATTTCGACACGATTGGATACTTCTTTTTGATGTCTCAATTCTACGGGGAAGTTCACAGTTGACTCTTTTATAAGTTTCTTACTAGTGGTGAAGTTTCTTGTCCAACGGCTAAGAATCTGTGGAAAGCTAAAGTACCAACCAAAGTTAAGATCCTTTTGAGTTTATCTATGCAAAACAAGATCCTTTGTAAAGAGATTCATAAAACAAACCACTCAGACATCTTATGCCCATTTTGTGATAAATCTATTAAGAACCCCAATGATGGGGACATCGAGCCTCGGCCCTGGCGAGTGTACCAGCGCAGGAGGCGACATCTGAGCATGTGGTTCTAGCCATGTTGGTTATTTTGTTTTCGGTTGAGTCAAGTCCGTGCTTAGTGGACCGTTATTTTGCTTGTGTATTTTTAGTCCCACCTCGATTAGTGGACTGTTTTGTCTGTCGTTGTAAGCCTATTTATAGGCCTGTCATCTTTTCTTTCAGTATGCAATGAATAAACAAATTTATGTTTTCCTCCACACGTGTGTTGAGAGAAACCAGTGTGAGGTATGTGAAACCCAAACCCTAGGCGTGTGAAACCCTAGGTTCAGGCTAGTGTGAGAAACCCTAGCCCCTAATCCCTTTCTCTCCTCCCTGGTCCACCGCCCCCATTCCCCCCCCTCTCTCTCTCCCTCTCCCGCGAGCCATCCCCGAACCCCGGCCCCGGCCCGCCTCCCTGTGCCCCCCGGCCCCGGCCCGCCTCCCTGTGCCGCCGCCCACCCCGATCCCCTCCCTCCTCTCTCTCTTTCCCGCAAGCCAACCCCGACCCGCCCGTGCCGCCCGATCCGGCCCCCGGCCCCAGCCCGCCTCCTTGTGTCGCCGCCCACTCCGAGCCCCTCCCTCCTCTCTCGCCCGACCGGCCCGATCCCCCCCCCCTTCCCTTCCCTTCTCCGCGACCCAACCGAACCCCACCCCCCTTTGCCCCCTTGCCGCCCGACCGAACCCCCTGCCCCTTGCCCGGCCCGATACCCCATCCCCTCTCCTTCCCCGCGACCCAGTCCGAACCCCACCTCCCCACCCCAGCAGGGCCCAGCTCCTCGACATGAATTCATGGCTGATCCAGACGTTGATCAGGGCTTGATCGACGACGAAAACGGATTCTTCGACATCCGTTCCCCATTCCTCGACTTCCAGTTCAGCGCCGGTGAGAACGTGAAGGAGTACGTGGAGCGCATCACCTACCTCGTCGCCCAGGACGCAGAAACTCGGCTGGAGATCTCGGAGAACCATCAACGGTGGCACCCCGGCACGCCCGCACACCCCAACGTGTTGGCACTTCGGGCCCTCGCTCAAGCCCCGGCCAAAACCGTGGATCCCGCATCGACATCGACCCCGCCACCAGCTGAGATCCCTGAGGTTTCCCACAACCCTCAGTAGGTGAGTTTTCTCTTCCCCGGTCAATATTCGAGGGTAGCCCCGGTAATCAAATCTCCTAGGTTTTATCTATGAAACTGCTGCTTCCCCATGAAATGCGAGATGTGTGATTCTGTTTAGCCCTGTTTGTTACTAATCCTAATATTGCACGTGGAACCCTGTTGATAACCTAGCATCTGTTATTTAATTATTTAAGAGTTGGAATAGTTGTTTGTGTGCCTGTTCGGCTTTGTTAAAACCATTAGCCACATTACCTGTTTAAACTTATTTCCCGTTTCGGCTCGGAGCAAATTGGCGACCCTGTCGCTGCTCAACGAATATTGAATTTCCTGTTACACACACTGTTCCACATCATTTTGGTATCAGAGCATGGTCGTAGCTAGATCATTCGCATTCAACACCTGATCCTGCATCTTGCATTCATTTTAGTTCTTGTGCATTAAGTTAAAAAAAAAATTATCATTATTAGCATCATCTTGTGTGTTGTCATTGCATGCCAACCCGTAGGGGTAGGCCATATCTATTAGGAGAGTCTAACGAGTCGGACAGTTGCAATATGGATCCCGAGGCTTTGACTAGAGCACTTGCGGAGCTGACCCAAGGTATAACCACCATGAACCAAAACCTCGCCGCGTATCAGCGCGACACCAACACCCGGTTAGACCAGATGGAACAGGCGTGAACCGATCCGCATGTTGAGTTTCCCAATCCCCCTCAAGGGCACCCGGCCAACTGGCAAAACAATCAGGACCCCGATGATCAGTACCTTCGGAGTATCCGGTTAAAGGTACCGTCTTTTGATGGTAGACATGATCCCAAGTTTTTCTTGGACTGGCTCCAGTCCATGGATCGTTATTTCATGTGGTACCCGTTAACCGAGGTTAAGAAGGTCCGCTTTGCTGCCATGAAGCTCAGCGGACCCGCGAGCCAATACTGGACCAACGTGGAAGCTTTGAGAGTGCTCGAACCCAGGACCCTATCGATACTTGGGTCACCATGAAGAATGAGCTGAAGGGTAAGTATGTGCCACCATCGTATCATGCACGACTGTTAGACCAATGGCACCAATTTACCCAAGGTAGCAAATCGGCTAAGGACTATGTTGCCAAATTTGATGAGTTCCTCACTCGCTGCAACGTCCTTGGGACCGAGACGCCTGTCCAAGTCCTTTTTCGTTTCCGGTCTGGTCTGAGGGATGACCTAAGGAATGAGCTCCTTGCCATAGATGTCACGGAATTGGAAAGAGCCTACGCTTTAGTACAAGACCTTGACGCCTCTAGGTCTAGTCATGCCTACAGGCATCCTAATTCTAGGAGCTATCCCACCAGGCCCTCCCCTAGCAATTCCAATCGAACCTACTCCAACTCATCTCAACCAAAGCCTAGCGTTCCCAATAAGAATTTTGAGAGGGACGCCCGAGGAAAGAGTGTCGAGCGAGACTTCTCCAAAGTCAGCCCTCTCACAAAGTGTTATAAGTGTCAAGGGTATGGCCACGTAGCTGCCAACTGCCCCAGCCCTGTCAGAGTTAACATTGTCGATGGCAATCCTATTGAAGTGGTAGAGCCCGGAGAAGCAGAGTTCATCTACCAGGCGGAAAAAGAAGATGGAGATTTTGATGACGATGACGGTGCCATTCTGAGTTGCCTTAGGCAGTTGTCGTCTCCCACCGTGTCAGTTGTTAGGTGCGCATTATCCCAACCCAAGGATCAAGATGACTGAAGGCGCACCGCTATTTTCCACACGTGCACCAAGATTGGGGATAAAAACTGTAAGATCATCATCGACAGTGGTAGTTGCATCAATGTCGTGTCATCCGCTGTCATCTCCAAGACTGGCCTCAAGGCCGTCCCCCACCCTCGTCCCTATCAAGTGTCTTGGATCAACTCCACTGTCATGGATGTCAAGCAGAGATATCTAGTACCCATAAATTTCAAAATCTACCAGGGCAAGATCTGGTGTGATGTCCTGACCATGGATGTGGGCCAAATCATCTTGGAAAGACCTTGGCTGTTCGATAACGATGTTCTCATTTATGGACGCTCGAACATGTGTCTGTTTGAACATGAGGGCAAGAAAGTCAAGTCGATCCCCTCCCCACCCAAGAGTGCCCAAGCCGAGCAAAAGGCTGCCCCCGCGAAGAAAGCCAAGAGCGTTAGTTTTGTCACTGCCAAAGAGCTGAGTCACGAAGTAGAAAAAGGGGCTCCTATCATCATCCTAGTAGCAAGAGAAACCCCTAAGGACTCTAGCCAGTCGATCCCTCCCGAAGTCACCCCTGTGCTCAGGGAGTTTGCTGACGTTTTTCCTGAAGATCTTCCTGACCAACTGCCCCCGATGCGCGACATACAGCATGCCATTGATTTGATCCCTGGGGCAAGTCTTCCCAACCTGCCGCATTATCAAATGAACCCTACTGAACACGCGGAGTTGAAGAGGCAGGTTGACGAACTCCTACAAAAGGGTTTCATCAAGGAGAGTATGAGCCCTTGTGCGGTCCCCGCCCTACTAACGCCTAAGAAAGATGGGTCATAGCGTATGTGTGTAGATAGTCGCGCCATCAACAAAATAACAGTCAAGTACCGTTTCCCTATCCCGCGACTGGACGAAATGCTGGATATGATGTCCGGAGCTACCATCTTTTCTAAGATTGACCTGAAGAGTGGCTATCACCAAATTCGTATCAGTCCTGGCGACGAGTGGAAGACTGCGTTCAAGACTAAGGATGGACTATATGAGTGGATGGTTATGCCCTTTGGGCTAACTAACACCCCGAGTACCTTTATAAGAGTTATGACGCAAGTACTCCGCCCATTTATGGGTAAATTCCTTGTAGTGTACTTTGACGACATACTTATCTATAGTCAATCCCGGGCGCAACATTTAGACCACCTGCGTCAAGTCTGTACTGTGTTGAGAAAAGAAGAGCTGTATGCCAATCCAAAGAAGTGCACGTTTCTCACAACTCAAGTCCAATTCTTAGGATTTGTTGTCTCTATTGAGGGAGTCTCTGCGGACCCCGAAAAGATCAAAGCTATCGAAGAGTGGCCCGAACCCAAGACTATTCGTGATGTCAAAAGTTTCCATGGGCTAGCCACCTTTTACCGTCGGTTCATTAAAGGGTTCAGCACCATCATGGCCCCAGTGACTGACTGTTTGAAGAAGGGTGAATTCACTTGGTCAAGTGCCGCCACTAGAGCATTCATTGAAATAAAGAAAAAGATGGTTGAGGCCCCTGTCATGCGTCTCCCTGATTTTTCTAAGGTTTTCGAAGTGGCTTGCGACGACGCGTCTGGGCTTGGGATAGGTGGAGTCCTTTCCCATGAAGGCCACCCGGTCGCCTATTTTAGCGAGAAGCTAAATGACACTCGACAGAGGTACTCCACCTATGATAAGGAGTTCTACGCGGTGATTCAATCATTACTTTTTGTCCTATTCGATTGTTTCCCACTGGATCTCATCCGTTCGATCGAATGATCGAACGGCTACAACTTTTAACCGGGGCGGAAAGATTTGTGTCGTTCGATTCACGACGATCGGACGGCCGGGGTTCAACCCCCCCACCGAAATCGTTGTTACTGTGGTCGCCACAGTAACAGCGGTTTTGGTGGGGGGTGAATCCTGATCGTTGGATCAGCTGATCGGACGGCCCGTACACCCTCCGGCCCACCGCACGGAAGCCGCACGCTAACCCCGGCCGCAATGTATCACTACTCTCTCTCTCTCTCTCTCTCTCTCTCTCTCTCTATATATATATATATATATATATATATATATATGAGCAAGCATGGATATGGGTGGTGATGGGTGCAACTAAACATCATTTCCATATATACAAGGTTGGAATTTATTAATGCTGATGCAAAACTAGTGATATAACCTTAAAAGCAAAAAACAACTTTTCATTCCTCACCACATAAAACATTAATATGAAGACAGCAAGTGGACAAAGGTATTATACGCACGAGATCTCTGCGTTTCACACTGAGTTCTAAAATTTGGAAAGCAAAAGGCAATTTTTCATTCCTCACATAATATACAAATAATCATACCTCCAGTTTGGCTTTGGCCTCGCTATCAAATGTTTTGCATAGAATCTCGTAGCTTTTATCAGCTCCTATCTGCGAGAAAAATGGAAATAAATAAGGATATTATTTCTTCTTAAATTTCCAATAGTTTAGACTGAAAGAATGTATACCAGTGGATCCACTCTTGATGGTGAAATTGTTGAAACCGTGTACCTGCAATGAGAAAATCAACTATAGATTAACATCTTGAAGCTAAGGGGTGAATTACCTCAGCTTTCTTATCTGAACTCGTTGTGAAGTTATTGCTATGAATTACCTCAGCTTACTTGTATAGAAATTCATGGCTATTACATTAGCTTTCTGTACTGTTAACATTACAGCTCCCATGCGATTCTGCAGAACATATAACATGCTATACTGAGTTCTTGGTCAATCAAGCAAGAAGGCATATGTGTCTTGCGATAAAAGGATTATCAGAGCTTAGATCAATGAACAACAAAAAAAATTGAACAAAGAAAGAGATGCAAATAAGAAAAGAAGCATAGTGAATTATCATGCTACTAAGAGAGGATTACCATGAAGACAACAATACATAGTGAATAACTTGATGCAAGAAGCTCCATGTGGATAAATATCAGTAACTTTGAAAAAGAAATACCTTGCGAGCAATAAGTTCAATTAGTTGCATTAGAAACTTCCCTAATCCCTTTCCTTGCGCACAAGACTCCAGTTGTAGTTCATATACATAAACTACAGGTATATCTTCCTCGACGATAAAACGATAATGCACAAAACCAACAACACGATCTCCACCGCCCATCCAATGGGTAGAAGTCATTTTATCCTCCGCCTTCAGAGAATTTTCATTAAGGGCTGCATTTGGAGATTCTCGCACGAATATATATTTTGCTTCTGGTGCAACCATTTCCCTGCGTTTCACCTTCTCTTCAATCAGCCACTCTGAACCATATGGTCCCTCCATATTAACCTAGACACATTGATTAACATAAAATGATTATATTTATAGTGCAGAGGGAAAAAAAAATCTATCTCCTTGATTGCAAAAAAATAATGATTTAAAGGGTAGAAAATTCAACCTTAAGAAGATTTGAAATATATTTCTTCAGAGGAGACGAGAGCTGTTCGCCAAATCCGGACTCCAAGTAGACCGACAGACCTGGTCATCAATCAGCATGAAACATAACTATGATAAATAGACAGACTATGGTAAGGGCAATCTAGATGGAAATAATACCAGCAAAATGAAAGTGCAAATACAAAATGCGTGTAAAAAAGGGATTAAAAGGATTCAACTAAGGAATAAAATTTATTTTTTTCACTCTTAAAAAATTTCAACTGGAGGCGTTCCACAAATATGTGGCCTTGTTTTGAGCAGCTGATTTTTTCCCCAATATTGAAAGAAAATAAAGAAGCATGAAGAAACAATGATTATCCAATCTTGTGAATATTTTTTTTCTTTGGCAGAAGATTGAGATATTTCTACTCATTTCCCTTTCTCCACACTCAAAAGGTTCAGTTTTATAAGTTACCATTCCTGTCATATTGACAGAAGGGTGGAAAGGAAGCTAGATGGTCCTTCACAGATGATGCAGCTTTTATAATTTCATCAATTGCCTTTTTCTTCTCCAATACCTAAGGAAACACAGTACATGTTAATTTCATCAGTAACACAAGATCATATATTTCTCAAGCATAAGAACTGAACTCACAACTGCAATAAAAATCATTCAGCACTGTACACTAAGTTTGAAGTAATTCGACAAAACATATATTAAAGCACAGAGCTATCCAGATGTTATCGTGGGAGAGCCCGAAACGCACACCATGGGGAGAAGACAAAGGGGCCAAGCTCTCAATTTAATAACAGGGATCCAAGGCCAAATACAAAGGCATACATCTGGAGTGTGGTCACCTACGGGCGAGAATACCACACAACAATAAAAGGGAAAATGCAAGTAAGGTAAAAAGACATGTACATGAAAAATGTAACATATCTCGACAGCCTCCCCAAACTCAAGGTGGGATGGCCATTTTCGAGGCTCCCTCCGATGCGTCGGTGGCACCACCATGACGCTCAAGATAAGCAGACCCTAACTCAACGACTCGGGATGAGAAAACTGTCCATCGTAGAACTTCCCTCCGATGGATTGGTCCAGCACAACAAGCCCTCCGGTTGAAGTACACATGCGCCACATACTTGTGCCAAGAGGTTTGATATTACTTGTAACCGCTACGATTATAGTGCTGAGGCCTATAGTCCGACCTACATGGTCACCGTGGTCCCCCCCCCCCGCCAGTCTTGGTAGGGTTTTTACGTAAACTCTGTGTGTGATTATATGCCTCTTAGTTGCATGCGCTCTATCTTTGGTTGTGTGACGATATTTCCGAGAGACCAAAAATACCGCCTAGGCGCCTACAATAAGCTTTCTCTTATGTGTGATATCCAACACACCACTGATTTAGTGCCTAGGGCCACCCTCCCAAATATGTCACGTTAATAACTTAACATTGCTGAACATGCAAAACTGAGTAGGCAGGTACATGAACTCCTTCAAAATTATTTGTATGGGAGAGCATCAGCCCTTGTGTTGCCTACACTCCTTACCCAGAAGAAGGATGGGTCGTGGCGAATGTGTATAGACAGCCATGTCATCAATAGAATCACAGTTACATATCGTTTTTCAGTTCCCGATTAGACAATATGCCAGACATGATGGCTAGTGCCAGCATGCCGGCTATCGTAAGCTTCGCATCCGTCCGCGTGACAAATGGAAAACTGCGTTCAAAACAAAGGACAGGTAAATGGGTGGATGGGCATACCCTTTGGGTTGACCAATACTCCAAGCACGTTTATGTATGGCATGACTCAAGTGCTCAAACCCAACATGGAAAAATTCTCGATCGTCTACTTCGACCATATTCTGACCTATAGTAAGATCACGGATGAACACTTGATTCATTTGCGTATAGTGTGCGACACCCTAAGACGTGAAAGTTTGTTCGGCAACTTAACAAAGCGCTCGTTCCTAACCAGCAACCAAGTTATTTTTCTAGAGTTTGTCGTATCAGCAGAAGGTGTGTCAACAGATTCTCAAAAAGTCCAGGCCATCGTTAACTGGACTAAACCGAAAAATATTCATGATGTGCTATGATTTCCTGGCTTAGCCACATTTTATAGCCGGTTGATCAAAGGATTCAGCACAATTACCGCCCCTCTAACTGACTGCATCAAGAGAGGAAAACTTCGGACGAATGTTGCTACTAAAGCATGAGGAAATCAAGATAAAAATGATGAAAGTGCCAGTTTTGTGTTTGCCGGATTTCATGAAAAAAAATTTAACATTCATGTGATGCCTCTGGCATTGGAATGGATGGTGACTTGAGTTAGGAAGGACAACAAATAGCCTATTCCGGTAAAAAGCTTAAGGATGTGAAACTAAGGTACTCCACATATGACAGAATTTTATACGGTAGTGCAAAATTTCAAGTATTGGCACACTATTTATTACCACAAGAGGCTCTCCCTCCGATGGGTCGGTCGTACCACCATGACGCTCAAGACAAGCGGACCCTGACTCAGCAACCCGGGATTAGAAAACCGTCCATCGCAGAGCTTCCCTCCGATGGATCGGTCCAGCTCAACCAACCCTCCGGTTGATTTACACATGCGCCACATATTTGTGCCAACAGGTTTAATATTGCTTGTAATCGCTACGATTATAATGCTAAGGCCTATGGCCTGACCTACATGGTCATCGTGGTTCCCCCCCCCCCCCCCACCCGGCGCACACGTCTTAGGGTTTTCCACGTAAACTGTGTGTGTGATTATATGCCTCTTAGTTGCATTCGCTCTATCTTTGGTTGTGTGACGATATTTCCGAAAGACCAGAAATACCGCCTAGGCGCCCAAGCTTCCTCTTATGTGTGATATCCAACAAGCCACTGATTTAGTGCCTAGGGCCACCCTCTCGAATATGTCACATGAATAACTTAAAATTGCCGAGCATGCAGAACTAAATGGGTAGGTACATGAACTCCTTCAAAATGGATTTGTAAGGGAGAGCCTCAGCCCTTGCGTTGCCTGCACTCTTTACCCCGAAGAAGAATGGGTCGTGGCAAATGTGTATACACAGCCATGCCATCAAAAGCAACACAGTTAAATATCATTTTCCAATTTCCAATTAGAAGATATGCCAGACATGATGGCTAGTGCCAGCATGCCACTACCTTCTCAAAAAGATAGACCTCAAGAGTGGCTATCATCAACTTCACATCCGTCCGCGTTACAAATGAAAAATTGTGTTCAAAACAAAGGACAGGTAATATGGGTGGATGGTTATACCCTTTGGGTTAACCAATACTCCGAGCACGTTTATGTGTGGTTATGACAAGTGCTTGGACTCAAGTGCACATACCCTATATGGAAAAATTCTCGGTCATCTACTTCGACCATGTTCTGACCTATAGTAAGACCACGGATGAACACTTGATTCATTTGCATATAGTATGCGACACCCTAAAACGCGAAAGTTTGTTCGGCAACTTAACAAAGTGCTCGTTCCTAACCAACAACATAGTTATTTTCTAGAGTTTGTCATATCAATAGAAGGTGTGTCGATGGATCCACAAAAAGTCCAAGCCATCTTTAATTGGACAAAACCGAAAAGTATTCATGATGTGCTAAGATTTCATGACTTAGCCACATTTTATCACCGGTTCATCAGAGGATTCAACACAATTACCACCCCTCTAACTGAATGCACCAAGAGAGGAACACTTCGGACGAATGTTGCTACTAAAGCATAAGGAAATCAAGATAAAAATGTTGAAAGTGCCAGTTTTGTGTTTGCCGGATTTCATGAAAAAAATTTAAGTCACATGTGATGCCTCTGGCATTGGAATGGATGGTGTCTTGAGTCAGGAAGGACAACAAATAGCCTATTCCGGTAATAATCTTAAGGATGTGAAACTAAGGTACTCTACATATGACAGAATTATATGCGATAGTGCAAACTTTCAGGTATTGGTGCATTATTTATTACCGCAAGAGTTCATTCTATTTTCAGATCATGAAGCATTGAGGTACCTTAACTCACGAAAGAAGTTAAACTCGAGACATTGAAGGTGGGTAGAATTTCTGCAAGAATACACCTCCGTGCGGAAGCACAAATCCAGAGTTGAGAACAAGGTGGCAGATGCACTAAGCTGACTAATGATTATGCTGACCACCGTGAGTATATCGAAGTTGCTGAAGTTGAGCAGATTAGGGAACGTTATGAAACTTGCCCATATTTTGGAGAAGTTTACACTACTCTCCAAGAAGAAATCGTGCGAGAATTAGATGATATTTTATGCATAATGAATTTATGTTCAAAGCCAATAAATTGTGTATTCCTTCTACATCAATAAGAGATGTTGTAATTAGGGAATTACATGCCAGTGGTTTCGCTGGACATTTTGGACGAGATAAGACAATTGCTCTCGTGGAAGATCAGTTTCATTGGTCCAATCCGAAACGTTATATGGCCAACATTGTAGTGCAACATCGAACTTGCCAATTAGTCAAGCAACGGAAACAAAATACGGGTTTGTATATTCCGTTGCCGATTCCAGAATGATCTTGGCAGGATAAGCATGGATTTGTGCTAGGATTCTCTAAAACTCAGAAAAGGTACCGTTCCGTGCTCGTGGTCATCGACGATTTTTTAAGATGCGTTATTTTATTCACCTCATGAGTTAGAACAAGAAAAAAAGACACACCCATTAGCATATACAATCAACTTAAAATTCCACCTATTATTTTGTTGAATCCAAAAAAAAAAAAAACACTTACTGGGTTTAACCTATGAAACATATGAACAAAAAAGAACGGGGGGTGTCCAAATGTCCAACAGAATAAAAATCCCATCTTTGGAACACAAATCATCCGACAACCCCAATAGCACCACAACCCAAAATCTACAAAGAAAAAACCAGCTAACACCCACATGAAATAAGAGCAAGAAAGGCTGAAAGACACAGGAAAACAGGAATCAGAAGGGAGCAACAGGACCTCCTTCCTTTTAATCTTCTTGTCTCTGCTGCTCTGAAGCCTCTTCGACTCCATTGATGAGGGCAACAGAGGGAGCTCCCACCCTTCACACAGGAGGAACACAGAGCACCCAGAAAGCCCACAATGGCTGAGCTTTTACTGCCATCTCTCGCTACTTTCGGTGATTCTTAAAAGGGCCTCAGCGCAGGCGAGCGAATGGGAGGGGAGAGAGAAGAAAAGGGTGAGAGAGAAAGGGGGAAAAGGTCTCATTGGGGCCTGCGGGAGTACACCCCACTGACCGCACCGCAGCGAATAGTCGCCGAGCCTCGCTAGACAGGGACAACGCTACCGTTTCCCCCAGCAGGGTTTTCTGATTGGAATCGAGTTCGCTTGGGGCGGCAACCAGACCCGACAACCAGATAACCCGACCCGACTTAACGGGTTTGGGTATAGAAAACATGCCCGTTGTAGGGGTGTGCAGGATCCAAATCAAACCGACCAAACCGACCGAACCAAACCAAACCGACCGAATTTGATCGGTTTCGACACACTCAACGGATCGGATTGGATCGGGATTTCTCAAAACCGATATGATTGGATCGGTTATCGGATTTATCAATTTAAAACCGACCTAAACCGAACCGAACAGAACCGGACTCCGGTTATATTTTACAAATTTAGTGATACTGTGGTAACTGTGGTATCCACTACTCAGGACCACTGGTCCACTATATAGTATATAATATATATCACGTGATTGAGTGATTCACGTGTTGGGCCTGCACTTAGAGTCTTAGAGAGTCAGGACTCAGAGGCTTAAAAAAAGAAAAACCCTAGACTCCTACTCTCCGAGTCTCCTAGAGGCTGTGGCGCCGTGGCGGTTGTTGCTCGGCAAGTCGATGGCGTCGCGGCGACGCGTCTTGGGCCCTCGGCAATCGGCATCTCCTCGACGAGTCGACGGCGACGGCATTTGAGCATCTCGGGCCCTTGGCAATCGACATCTGAGCATCTCGGGCCCTCGGCAATCGCCAATCGGCATCTCCTCGACGAGTCGACGGCGACGCGGCGAGACTTCTCTGATCTGTGATCTCTCGCAAGTGCTGCTCTTCGTGCGGGTAGACGCCATCATGAAAACCCTAGCGGTCGCCGATTCCGATTGTGAGTCTTGTGACTCCTCTGATCTCTCTCTCTCTCTCTCTCTCTCTCTCTCTCTCTCTCTCTCTCTCTCTCTCTCTCTCTCTCTCTCTCTCTCGCTTCGGTTGGAAACTGGAAAGCAAATGGGCCAAAGCCCAAACAGACTATCCAATCCAATCCAAACCGACTTTAATTGGATTGGATTGGATTGGATTACAATCTCAATCGGTTTGGATCGGATTGCAAATTCTCAAAACCGACCAAGGTTGGATCGGTTTCGGTTTTACCTAAATAGGTTGGTTTCGAACCGATGCACACCCCTAGCCCGTTGGATAATCTCTAGGGCTGCAACTTGGGCCGGTTGGGTCGGGTTGGGGGTCAACCCAAGTTCAACCCAACTACTAAAACCCTCAATCCTAACCCAACCTCCAACCCTAGAACCCCAGCAGCCAATCCGGACCCAAGCCAAAAATTTCATGCTCTGGTTGGGCTTGCGTTAGCCCAAGTTGGTAGGACGGGCCGGGTTGTATGGGTTACAAGTTGATAGGACATGTCGGGTTTGTATGGATTCAGATATACTTATTTTCAATCATTGCTTAAAATTTTGATCTTTGAAGATCAAAAAGTAAGCGGTTCAGATATACTTATTTCCACTCATTTATTTATTAGATCATTAGATAATATCTTTATTTTATAAGAAAATGGTAAATAAATATTGAAGTACAAGCGCCGCGCATTCGAGCCCTAGATCCAAAGACTGGAAGTATTGACTCACGATTAGTCGATTCCATTGGTGTGTAAATGACAAAGGCGTCGGTGATTCAGATTTTCGCAAAAACTTGTTTGGATACATTGCCACAAGTTGATTACCGCGTAAGTTATAATCAATTTTGTATTGAAAAAGTGGATTCCCATGGAAGTGCCTTAGAGCAGCTTCCTATTTATTCTTCTGGATCCTTGGGAATCCAATTCCGCAAGAATCTAATCGGGGGTAGAATCAAATCCAAACATGCCCAAGTAGCTTGAATTTTGAGACAGTTTACCTTTGATGGATTCTTCCTAGTGCTATGGAGGCCTGGTGGTACTTCCTCTCTCCCATGTTGGAGAGGTTCCATGTCCCAGAATGGACACCATGGAGCGAGCTTTCCCTTAAGTCATTACGCCTTGTTTGCACGTGTGGATCCTGTCTGTTGATGTCATGCTCATGGGCTTATGGAATTAATAAATAGCAGTTGCTGCCTCCCCCTTTTTTTTGAGCCCTTGCTCTAACGCCCTGTCCTCTGACCGCCTGGTCGGTCCAGCAAAAAAAAAACAAAGATTCTTCCTGCTCCAATGATTTAAGGATTTTTTTTTTCTGTAAGTACCTTCATAACTAACATGGTCATATATTTTCCTTCCTAATGAAATGTCAAACCACTAGCAAATAATCACAAATGTATAACAAAGCATTCAACCAAGTCCTCAAATGGTCATGACCAGATGAAAAGGAGTTACAGTTCACTGGTAAATATAATCTTGTGAAGGAACAAGACCAAAAAATAATATAACCCACAACTCAAGTGAAAAAAGAGTTGTCCTCAATGAGTCAGTACAATGAGGCATTTCCACCCATGTTTCAGGAATCAGAGTTACAAACAGGGAAGGAGCTGCACCAAACAACATTTTCTTCCAGCTCACGAAGCAGCAATTCACGGGGAAAAGAAAATAAATTAAGGGCCACATCGAAACCCACAAAATACTTCCTATTGCCCCTAAAACTTATACCCCTCTCTCTATGCTCTACTTAGAGCATCAAGTCGAGAGCTCAACCAATCAATGATATCTTCTACAATCTCATCGTGTTCGGGTTCGAAGAGGAGATCGTGCAAGAACCCTTCATACAATTTGATGGACTTGTCCGATGAGGCTGCCTCGTCATAGAGTCTTTGAGAAGCTTCCGGGTCGGTCACAGTGTCAGCTGTGCCATGCAGGACTAGAAATGGGGTGTTGACTCTGCACAGGTTCTGCTGCAAGTAGGATGATATCCGGAGGATCTCGTAACCGGTCCTGAACCGAATGGAGCCCGTGAAAACAAGAGGGTCGGAATACTTGATTCTCAAGGCCTCGGGGTCACGGGAAACAGGCTGCCCTTTGTTGTTTCCAGTGCTGAATTGGTACTTCGGCAGTAAGAGGGAGAAGACTGGAGCAATGACCTGACACATAAGAAAGAATTGGATGCCAATCAGAAACTTGTGGTTTGCCAACTTGGGTAGAAGAAGTCTCTTGGTTTGCAAGAAATGCTAAAACTGAAGCTAGAATTGTTCGTGGCAGATACTACTGGCAAATGAAATGAATGGATTGATGTGTAAAAGATCACGATGCCTATTAATTTTAGCCCCAAAGAAGATGGCCTTCAGAGTGCTTCCATCATGTGATGGAAAAACATTACAGACCAGATCACCAAGAATATCAAAGTATTTATATAGGTAGAAAAGGACATTTGGAATTTAATAATAGAAATTCTGATGTCCTATCTGTGGCTAAATGATGCAAAAAAAACAGGATGATTGAAAAAAAAAACAATCAACCAAATTAAAACTTCCATGTTAACATCAACATAAGGTAGTGGCACATCAATCTAGTTTCCCCCTTAAAAGTGTGTAAATAAAGACAGGCACTCACTGTAACAATCGGATGAGATGGTTGAACCCGAATGGCGGGTGATGTCAATACCACACCTTCAATGCGCGATTCTACCTTTGGGTCAAGGGCTGCCTTTAAAAGTTGACAGAAAAAAGAAAAAAACTCAAAAGTAAGTTCCAATTTAAGAGAGGGTATAGTACTCTGGAACCAATGAAAAAAAAATCCTTGATGACAACCCAACTCAATTCCAAAAACATGTTACCTTCAGAACTATAGCTGCACCCGTTGAATGTCCAAAGCAGAAGCATGGCAACCCAGGATTCTCTGACAACACCTTCTCCAAAAATGCTTTCTACATCCATTATCCTTATCAGATATACAAATCAAAATTTTAAATGCGTCTCTATGCTTTAATATCACGTGCTGGTTGAGTGATGATACCATGTCATTGACTGCGTAATCAAGAGAATGAACATATCCATGCAATCCATCGCTTCCACCATGACCTGAGGAGATTACACAGTAGATTAATTCATATCCAAAAGCAAATAAGACATTCTATTTCCTAGTTAGGTGTTCGAACTTAGTGATGACACTTAAAACTTTAAAACCGCTGGCTTGTTTCCTTTTCATTTATTGGCCCAGAGATTTCCATTTTCAGAGAAGATTTATTGTTCCAGAAACAATTAAAAAAACAGAAAATTCGGACTCGGTTTTTAATTCCATTTGTAGAAAAATCTTTCAACCTGTCCACAAATGGCCTGTATCTAGGCAGATATTAAATTTGACACGTGCCAAAAGGACCGTGAATGCATTGAATGGGAAGGGTGTTGCATTGCATGGATGACAAATGTAACAAATGCTCCAAAAGAAGCTATGGATGCCAAAAGAGAGAGATTAAAATAGAAAAATTGTTCAGGTTGCATGGATGCGAATCTTTGGATAGAGACTGTGTGCATATTAGAAAGGTCCAACTTGCAATCTTCTTCCTAATTAAGATGTGAGAGAAAATCAAATGAACCCAACTGCAATTGTGGAATATCTGCTTCTACTAGCAGTGCTTGGAAGTCAAAGCACTCAATTTGAATTGCAAACATATCTCAATCAAGATTCGGGCCAATCTTAAGCCAAGTCACCTCTCACAAGTGATTAGCTCGGTCATTGCATGGATAAAATGGTGCATGGAAAATTAAGTGACCTTAGTGATTGGCAAATATTAGGCCCTTTTCGTTTCCTGGCAAATGGAATTCCCTAGGAAATAGGTGCATTCCCATGTTGTTTCCATAAAATCACATATGCACTATCAATGCAGATAGTGCTTTCACCATCTTCCCACATGTGATTTAACATACAGGGTGCATGCTTTCATGATGAGGATCAGGGAGGTAGAGGTATTACAAATCTTAGGTGTTTGGTTGGGAAATGACATTCAACAAAAAATGGGCTTTCATTTCCCGAGGAATTGATATCCCATTTAAAAGTTATGGAAAGTTCATGGGTATGGCCCCATTTCCTAAAAAGAACATGGGGTTAATAAGTCAAATTCCATTTCCTCGCACCATTTCATCCAGGCACTGACCTAGGAAAGGAGACGGTTAACGTGGTTCTGACTTCCAATCTTCTTCCTATTTGGATTGAATAAAATAACAAGCAAACGTAGCTGTAAATATCAACAGTTTACAAGCAGTCTTTAAAATTCAACTGGGCACTCAAAAGATTAGCTGACCTGACTTGTCTCAATCAAGATTGGGCAAATATTGAGCCAAGTCATAGGATGATATGGTTCTTTCAAAACCTGAAAAAACCGAATCGAGTACTCCTGAAAGTTAATCAAGATATAAACCCATAAAAGAGTTTCAAGTAATCTACTTCCAAGTAAGCATCAAGTCCAGCCTTGCCTTTGTATTTCTAAAACATGAACTTTTTTATGAGACTAAGGTTTTACAAGGAACAGATATAAGCAGATGCAGTAGGTAACATATGTGGAATTCATTATTAAAGTATGAATATAAGGTAAACTCAGAAAACATTCACATTGGAAATTTTTCTTTCCTGATAGCAAATCCCATTAAAAATATTAAAAAGATTGCTAAAACAATAAACAATTCGAAGAATATTTGCAGCAGGCAGTTATTACTGGCCATTGGCATCCCAAACTTACCATCAAAAGTTAAGTTTCCAAAGATTCTACAAACAGGAATTCCATAAAACAAATCAAACTTCAAAAATATAATTCCCCCAGCATGAACTAAAGTGATTTTCGTTTGTCTATAATCCAATAATCAAGTGCTTCCCAAGGGTTTCCTACTTAGGCCATGATTATCTTTCCCAGAAGCACAGTAAACTTCATTTGAGTGAAAATGCTGGAAACTAGATTTATTCATATTGATTTGGGTGAAAACTGCAAATGTATTGCAACAAGACTAGAGTTATTCACATTTGGGTGAAAACCTGCAAATCTATCCTTTTTTCATTAAAGCAAATGGTTGAGCCTTACAATTTGTTCACTAGAGCAACAAAGGTAAGGTTATTCAAGGACACATTTACATCACCAACTGATCCAATTCTTTTGACCAGCATTTGACTAATGCTGTCAGATTATCAATCAACATTTCAAATGTCCAGCCGTAGGGTCCCCAAAATATTCGAGTTATCCCCCCATCTAGAATTGGCCCCAATAATGACCATATGAACGTCGACATGGAATGACTCATGACAAAATAAAAACATAATAATTTTTCTTTTATTTTGTAGAAACTTATAACGAATCCAAGTATTTGATCAACCTCCAAAAGAAAGCGTGTGTGCGTGTGCGTGTGCGTATGTAGAGTATCTATTAGGAACTTACCAGTCCAATCCATGGCATACACTTTAAATCCATTCTGATTCAGCTGCTTAGCAAAATAATTGTATCTTCCACTGTAGAACATAAAATAGTCACTTTAGAACCACTTCAATTTAGCTCTTGCACTAACTTTAAAAGCTTGAGCAAAAGAGTAAAGTTAGTTGAAAATACTGCGGGACGACCTCACGGACAGCCCACGGTGGTGTGGGGGCGTCAGCCAGCGCTCCGTGCATCGGCATTCGCACCAAGCACTGGTCGACGCCCCCCCCCCCCCCGGGTTGTCCGCAAGGTTGTCCGGCAGTATGTTCAAATAGCATTACTCTGAGTGATAAAGGCAGATTAACACACCTGTGCTCATTCAATCCATGCAAAAGAACCACCAGTCCCCTGCAAGGGATATATAAAAACACTCAGTAGCTGTTGATGCTCTATTACATAGAATGAGTAAGAATGCACAACCACAAAGAGAGACAATTTTGGGTAAATTACACTTTACCCCCCAGAAGTTTAGTCCAATATCACTTACCCCTCCTGAAATTTTTTTTTGTTCCAAACGGGTCCCTATCGTTTAAAATGGTAGCACAAGCACAATACCCCCTTTTTGTCAACATTGGGTGCTCCAACCGTCCACCGACGAGATATCTATCGGGACAGAGGACGCCATCCACCGCCCTTCTAGAATCTACTCACCACCGGTGATCTTACCCCCAAGAGTGTTCATCAAAAAATATTCTAAAGAATAATAGAAAATTCACCATAAAGAAAAAAGAAACTAAATTAAAAGGGTTGGATTCCATTTTCATACAAAACATAGATTTTTTAAAAAAAAATCTCTTATAAATTTCTTCGACAAGAAACTTAATTAATCGGAAAAAAAATTGACATTTATTCGGTTAGGGGTAGGATTAGGGCATACTTGGTTTGAACGGAGACGGGGGTCCAGGATTGGGTGAAGAGCGTATCCCCCCTGGCCGTCGAGAACAGAGAGAATTCCCTGGCGCTCCGGCGGTCGCCGCCCCCGCCCTCCTCCTCCGCCTGCAGCCGCCGGATAGCCATCCCGCGCCTCGCCGCAGGCTCCTGGTCCCTCGGCCGCCGCGGCACCATTGCCGCCGGCACCCTCACCACCACCGTGCCCGCCCCCGCGCCGCCCTTCCGGGGGACGGCGCTGCCCACCTTCCTGCCGTCCCCAGACGGCTGCAGCGGGCCGTCGCCCGGCGACGCGGCGGACACGATGAACGACCGGCGCCTGAAGGGGAAGAGGAGGAGGAGGAGGAAGGCCTGCAGGAGCAGCAGCAGGCCCCGGAGGGCCCGTAGGGATAGCAGGGCGTTGACCCGGCCGCTGGCCCCCGACGTCAGGATCAGCGGGTGCGAAACGGTTACAGACTTCATCGCTGCGTCCATTCCGATCGGCCGCCGCCTCGTTGTCAGCCTCCCGATCCTTACCGCCTTCCTCTCGTGCAGCAGTCGCTGGTGTGGAGGGATCCGCGTCGCCGGAGGTGCTCCCGTTGCGATGCCGATCATAAACGGCAACAAAAATGGGATTTTTATCAAAAAAAATTTTAAAAATCCGCTTTTTTGCCTTCAAATTGGAGAGAGGACGCTACTAATCAGAGAATAGGGTCGCGTTAAGGTTAGTCGACTGAAACAAAAGAATCGGGGAATGATTTTGGAAGGCTTCCGGCCGTTCGTGTCCCCTTTATAGAGAGAGAGAGACTGAGGAGAGAGAGAGAGAGAGAGAGGCCTTTTCTCTATACGTTGTCAGCCAGCCTCGTCCTGATCTTGGACCGTAGGTGAGCAGCGAGACACGTTTCCCACTCGCCCTGCCACGGGACACGTGGCGTGGTGTGGCGCCCCGCCCCCTAAAGTACGGAATGAGGAGTGGGCCAAGGAATGATGTGGTCTGTGAGTGTGGGTGGTCTTTGGGTTCCGGTTATCTCGAAGGAACCGGCTTGGTCCAGCACGTGCGTACTGGTTCTTCTGGAAGGTGTGGCAATGTCTGTGGATCGAGACCGTAGTATTGGGTCAGGACTCAGGAGATGGCTCCGGTCCGGTTCAAATTCCGGCTCAACATGCTTTCTCGTAATAGAAGTGGAAGCTCCCACGTGGGGCATACACGTCAGCTCGAAGGCTGATTGCTGTTTGACACGTACACAAGAGCCAGCCCGTTGTTGAAGAAGGACCAGGTCCGTTGGGTGGGGGTGGTCATGGTTGACCAGTCAAAGAACGGCTAGTTCTAGCTCGGATAAGAACTGAAGTGGACTGGGCCGAGTCCAGTGGGCCCAAGATTTTACATATGGTGTTGCTATTTGCACCCACAAAATTACTAACTTCCTCCTTTTTTTCTTAGAAAACTAGAGCCCCTAATAGGGTGTTTGGCACGAGAAACAGCTCTTCCACTTAAACCTCATATGATAGAGGATATTTTTATCAATTATTATTTTCTAATGTAATTCGATGATTTTAGCGTTCCGATTAGCATAGAAGCCCGCACAGAGTTATATATTATTCCACTGGAACAAATATTATCCATTAGTTTTAAAATATAGAATTGGGAATAGAAATTGCTGGTTCCGGAATGATGCCAAACACCTCCTAATTTTATGGACACATCCTAGCCTGATTCAATTTTTACTAAGACTGTTATTTTGATAGGGCGCCCCCACATAGGGTTAGCTTATCCTTTCCTCTTCTTCCCGCTCTAACCGTCATCGTCGCCATGTTTACCCTCCTCCTCCTCTTCATTCCCTCTCTTCTCCTCTTTCTCCTCATTCATAGAGACTTATCAATCACTCCCGATCGACTTTGGTTGTCAGGTGCTCCCAACCAAAATGGTGTGGCACTCATGCCAGTCTAGAGTGACCGACGTGTCTGCAAAAAGGAGAAAGAGGAAGAAGGAATGGGAAGGAGGAGAAGGAAGGAGGATGAAGAGGACCGGTGACGACGAAGGTTGAGGTTGGTTGCACAAGGTCGGTGACGACAAAGGTTGAGGTTGGTTGCACAAGGTCGGTGACAACAAAGGTGCCAATGGAGCGTATGGGGCCAACGGTGGACAGTGGTGTTTATATCAACATGTCTTGAATGTTTGGGGACACATCTAATATTTCCTTTTATTTTTTGTTAAATTGGCTGGGGGGTAGTAATATGCGGGATGCAAATAGCAACACCCTTTACTTATCGAATGACTTAAAATAGTTGCCCCGAACTACAAAATCATCGTGGTTCGGGGTCCAACAATCGACACCTATCCCCACCCATTTGATCACCAAACCCTTATGATGGGAGCCCCCTGGAATTTACCCGGTGCCTTGTAGATCTCAACAATCCAGAACCATCCATAGAGACGAAGATAACACGTGTTAATGGCCGGACCCCAAACCACAGAGATATTGTTGTTCGGGTTGACTAAGTTAAGGGCTTTTATTTACTTATGGTGGATTCAGGCGGTAGCCGTCTAATTATCTTTGCTTAGAATACCCGTCTGATCCATCAGTCACAAGATCAAACAAGTCAAATGAAGCAGGTTCATGACCTGTGATGTGATGGCCAACTACATATCATAGCCTTAGAGTATGTACAGCAGCCTCCTCAAAAGCACAGTTGAGGAGGAATTTTATGCCACATCATTTTTGAGGAGGGGAGGTAGATGGGTGTCTCCAGCGGTCTTCTCAAAACTATCTTTGAGGAGGGGAGGTAGATGACATGGTAATTTTTAATTATATTATGACAATGGCAGTCCTCCTCATTTGGATCACATGATTATTATTGTACAGTTGCGATTTAGAGGACGAAATCACACTCGTGTGGACATTTTGACATTGAGGAGGATTTTTTCTCACCGATCTTGAGGAGAACATTGAGGCGTTGGGGTGGGGGCCACCGTACGACCCCACCATTGAGGAGTCCGCTAGAAGCTTTTTTTTTTTTTCTGGACTCTCCTCAATAGTGGTGGAACCGGCTCATTAGAGGAGGCCGTTGTACATGCTCTTAAAGGTAGGACCAAAAAATTGGATTTAATATCTGGAGGGGTTCATCATTCTCATTCATGAATCACGAGACGATACTATAGATATGACATTTGTTTGGGTTGACTTTTTAGATCGTATGTTTTTGGATAAATTACACATAGACCTCTTATAGTTTGACCGATTATCACTTACACCCCCTCATGTTTAAAACCCTACAAATGCTAACACATCATGTAATGACTTGGATAATTCTGGTAATTAGAATGGTAAGTTTTCGCTGCTTTTGCTATTTGCGAGTAATTTTTTTTTCGTTGGTTTAATGGAAATAAAAGCTTAGAAAATCCTTTGATTATTTTGTCTGCATCGTATCATAGTTTGTTCTTGATTGTGAGTTACACGCAAGGCTATTCGCATGCACTCGTCGATCCGAGATACGAGTAGGATATTATTTATGATTGTACCACGTACTGTCCATTGATATCGCCAAAATTATGTTAACATTCAGGTATTAGAAAGAACCTATATTATATATCATTAGGTTCGCGTCGTCGCCCTAATTCCAACGCATATTTTTAGGGGATTTTTTGACGAGTGGTTAGGGAGTTATGATTTTTCGAAGTTTACTTGTAGATCGGGCGCACCGATCCGAACATGGTTCAGTATCACCCTCGAATCCGACCCGACCCGTCCTACTATCTTGTTACAGCAGTTGTATCCTCATCTCTCCTTTTATATTAATGTTACTCTTCTTTCCATTGGATCTTGATCCAACGATTGATGTCCATCTAGGGTTTTTCCCATCTCCTATATAAGGATTGAGATTCTAGAGCTGACCTACTGCATCGTATACCCTCCCTCGTGTAGGAGCGCAGCAACAAGAGAGACAAGGGAGACTCTGCCGGAGTATCACCGGAGCCGTTGCTAGCGTCCCTTCCTCCATCCTTCAGGTCTTATTTTCCTCTCTCCCTCATGCTTTCTATTTCTTTCTTCGCGTGGTCCCTCGCCAGGCCGATAATCCGGCATCCTCCCCATCCATATGGGACTTACCCAGGCCCCTCCTTGACCTCCCTTCATCATTCCCCGACCGGCACCATGATTGGTAGCCATGGCTTCTGATCACCCAATGAGACCCACCTCCCCTTCTTGGCTCCGCTTGGACGCCCCGCAGTCACCACCGTTGATCAAGATGGCGTCGGGGTGTCCGGAAGACTACACCTATGTGGCCAATGGGTTCCGTGGTGATTGAGTTGGGTGGTGTGGCCCTAGGATTCTAGGAGCACCCATGCTCTGTTTTTATAACAGAGAAGAAGATGGGGACATGTTGGTAATTATTGCAATTGTTTAACCTTGGTGTTAAACCAGACCCACAAATCGGTTCAACCTTGAACCAAGTCATAATGAGCCGATTTTTGGTTTGGCCGTAGAATCTCCATCCGAACTCAGAATTCTGCAAAATCAGCAACAATGGAATCGTCTCCGAAAGATCTATCTAACGGAGATGGTTCGAACCCGTAATTTACTTATGCAATATCTTGTATTTAGACATGAAGTCAATTTAGTCGATGCCTCATGGTTTGGATGTCATTTTTGCATACGAACTCAGATTCATGTGAAATTGGTGGCATTAGAAAGCTACTTCCAAGCCTGACTAGATGAGACCATCCTTAAGAACTGATACCTCTCCACCTTGGCATCCTTACCATGGAACCGATTTAGTTGGTCCCACATAATTTTGTTATATTTCCTCCATCCGATATCGGATCCCAGTGAAACTAGATCCATCGGATTCGTTTATTTAATACCTACCCTATCAATGTGGTTTCAAATGATAGACCCTCCCTAAGTTTTAGGGGACTTAGTTTGACTCGATCGGCCATGTCGATCTTATGCTTAAAACCCACTATGGCATGAGGGCCTGACCTCCCAATATTGTTAAACCTAACCTTCTTCTGAGATAGTTTATTCATTTAGTTCTTTTTGTGAACGTCATATCGTACCTGAGTTTGAAGTAGAGTGACTTTTGGTCGATAGCCACGATTCAACAGGTTAGTCGTACTGCATGCCACTAGTTTAAATAAATATTTTAATCATAGAATATTGCATGTTTAGTTAGGAATCGTGGCCATGGCACATGGCGATGTGCCAGCCCATTAGGTAGATATTATATTAAATCGTGTTTATTATTCGCAATGGGAGATCCGCGTCGTGTGGGGAACATGGTGATGTTCCTAGACCCTAGTATGATAATATTCTCGGTATCGGTTTGGCCGAGGGTTGACTTCTTTTCTAGTTGGGGTTATACCCTAGGACACCCGTACAGTGTTTTTACACTAGGACTTTGTGGACAACTAGTCGCTTAAAAAAATAAATTTTACGAACTTCACGAGTTTCTTGATTTTAAGGAATTACGATTTTAAATCGAGAATAAGTCATGACAGGTTGCATGACTCGGAAGGAAAATACCATGGCAAGTAGCATGGTATCTGTCATTGCAATAGCATGACAGGCTGCCCAGGGTTCGGGTAGGAGGTCCGTGTGTACACAAGGGTAGTGAGCCCCCGAGTGTAGCATAGTCTGAATAAAGTAAGCAGGATCAAAGGGTTGGGGTAGGAAAGAAAGAAAAGTACAAGAATGATAGTCCCTGGCGGGGACATGTTTAGTTAGCCCAATCCTGGAATTTATTCCAAAGAAAGTAAGTTGGACCGGAGTTGCTCCACCGTGAGAGACGGGAAACCCCACTTGGCCACTTGGGTGCAGTACAGTACTTTGTTTGTGCACGCTTCTTTTCCCTCTTAGTGCACAGGAGGATAGAGTAGGTTCCCCTTCGAAGTAAAATTGGGACCCTATGGCACGCTTCTTTTCTCTCTTAGTGCCATAGTAATGTCATCGGGACAGTAAAAACCGAGTGCTCATACTTCTTTTGTTTTCTTCTTTTCTTCTCTTATTTTGTTTTCTATTTTAATCACTTTAGGGATTTCTCTCACGAAGCGGAATGGGACATCTCATGAGGGAATTCTCTTCATAACTTAAAATATAGGACAATGGGTTCTCTCATGAAGTGATATGGGTCGCCTCATGAGGGAATCGTCTGTTAGTATGTGTATCATATAAATAATAAGTGGACACTGTAGAGTAGAGTACATCATATAGATTTGTAGTACTTCTGGTTGTAGTTTTACAGTTTCTTTACAGTACTTCTCTTGCAGTTACTTGTTCTTTTGCTGTTAATAAATTTGATAAATATATTGTTGTATATAGTTGCTTCTACTTGTTTTTGATAGGACCACTGAGTAATCGTACTCAGGGGGAGTTGTTTGTTGTTTTTCTCTCCCCCAGGTTCTCACCATCAGGTGGAGCATTAGGATCGTGATTACAGTTCCTGTTCTAGTAGGAGCAACAGTGTGGCACAGGAGTTTGCGAGGGTAGGAGTGATAGCTGTAGTTTTTATTCTGCCTTTTATTTTAGTATAGTTCTCTCGTAGCAATGTAAGCGGACATGAGACAATGGTTATTATATTTAATGGACTTTGTTTATTATCACTATGTGGCTTCTGTTTACCTTTCATATAGATCACCATCGAGTTTTGGACCCTCTCTCCTTAGTCCGAAGTTCGGGGTGTGACACATCACTTGCACCCCCTCCAAGCCACCAGAGGGGGTCTATGTTTATGTTTTTTCAAACTATAGGGGGTCATTTGTAGGGTTTTAAACATGAGGGGTGTAAGTGATAATCTATTAAACCACATGGGGTCTATGTGTAATGTACCCTTTGCTTTTAGGGAAATTTTAGGGAATTACTATTCATACCCCCAAAATTACTTCACATACCCCCAAACCCTTAAAAAAAAACCGAAATATCCTCACCTGGCTCCTTCCTCCCATTCCACACCACTAGAGTCCCCACCGCCAGAGCTATCGGAGTCACCTCCTCTTCTCTTCCTCTTTCCTTATCACAGTCGAAGCCGCCTCCATTGCCGGAGTCAAAGGGGGGAGAGCTAGTGGGGCCTACAACTCATCCCCATGCATCATAATCTTCACCTCCTCACTGAGGAGGTCGCACAATGGACTCTTTTACGACCATGCAGTGTCGGATCCATGGAAAAGAGCGTTGCTAGTGTGAGTACCAACATTGTAGATTAGGTCGGGAGCAGAGATCTGGCGTTGAAGATGAATGGGGGGAACTCAGGGTGGAGGGATGTCGGAGGAGGATGCTGGACATGGCATGGATCTCAGAGCAGATTAACGAGTGGAGGAGCTATGCAAGCTTGATGGCAAGGGCATCGGGGGTGGAGGTCGTGACAGGCATGGAAGAGGGACTCAGTGTTAAGTCTCCAGATAATGCATTTTATCGCTTATTTCTTACTGCATTATCATCGCTTTCCTACGTAAAACTTTTCATATACTCGTAAAGCGCATCATGTTCTTTGCACCACTGCATAGTAGACTTTAATACGGACATAACGGTATATTGGTTCTCATTCATACGATACATGCATGAAAAATACGGAGCCCGATAGTCCAAGTTATTCTTTTTATCGATAATCATATTGGATCCTTACACGCGTCATTTCATGTGTGTTTTTCAGGGAACTGACCCGGTACTCGACGCAGTCAAATAGGAGGCATCATGATCGAGCGATGGATAGTCTCACGACAATTCAATAGAGGATGCACAGCCCGTTTGGAGGCCCTTGTGAAGAATGGTGCAGAAAAGAATAGATGAAAAAAGTCGACTAAGATAACGTCACTGGCTCAACACATTGCTAACATCGGATAAATGGAGGAAGACTACGCGCAAGAAAATGGCTTGACATTGGATGCGATGACTGGCTCAGATGGTTCGGATGGGAATGGAGCTCGTAACGTATGATCTCGGATCTCGTTTTATACGCCTAGTTCATACCCGATCTTTTAGCTATCTAAGCGTCGAACCCGATAAGCTCTTATACCTATCTTAGCACAAGCCATACACCATGCATGTGCAACTCCTCTATTGATCGCACTCTCCATCGTTTCTTATTTTACACGATCTCCACCTTCACAAACTCATCACAGCCATCCGATGGTATTGCTATCCATGCAAGGCCAAAACATCCATGCAGGCATCCCTTTTTGGAAAACTTGATCACAAGTGTCCCTTGCAAGCCATCACACCTGTCCCTAGCTTTCCATATCTCCTTCTATTATCTATCCTATTCCCTTTCTCTTCAAAACGAAATCACAACCATTCATTACATCCGAACCCCTCAACATATGCAAATCCATGCATGTGACTTCATCACATCACCGGCCCACTCATCCCAGCCGTCCATACCTCACCAAGCCATGCACTCAGCCGCACTACCCGTTCTCTCTCTTTCCTTATCAATCCAAAGTCAATCCCTGTCGCTTCTCTCTCACCAACACATGCAGCTGCATCACAGCCGTTCGTACTTAAATCACAGCCACCCAAGCTTTTAAAACCTGCATGCAGCCCTGCATGTGAACCCAGCTTACCCAGCCGTCCGATCTCTCTCTCCAGCCGCCCCACTTAGCAACCAATCACAGCCGTCCGATGCATGCAGCCATGCATACGTATGCACCGAAACCCATCAGAACGCCCAGCTCTCTCTCTCCTTGCCTAAACCGGACTCCCTCTTCTCTATATGGGGGCCGAACCTCAGAGGAACCATCATCCCGAACTTCATCCACCACGAGCCGGACCATCACCTCATCACCACCCGGACCATAATCACCTTCCACCATCTCCGGACACACGAGGCTTGCTCCTTCACCAACCGGGCCGGACCATCTTCATCAACGCCACACACCATCGTCTCCGAACCACGCTTCACCGTCGCCAAATCCACGCCGTCACCGTCATCGCACGTCGTCACCATCGCCGGAAGCCATCATCCACGAGCGCCATCCTTCGTATTTCTTTAATGGAGTTTGCTTGCACTTATGCTTCTATGTTAAACTCTATGAACATGCACAGCTAAACCCCTAGCTAAGGCTATGGGGGATGCCTAGTAGTTATTATGTGTTTCTTTGATCAGTAATAAAGTTTTAATTTTCGTATGATTGAATCCTATATGAATGACACTATTCTAAGATGTATGGCATCTAGCTTGCAAATTCGTTTGATTCCGTATTGACTCCGGGCATACGTAATGCTTGCGAATCCCTGTGGCTTGATGACACGAGCTTCACGAGTCTCTCGTCATATGCTTTTTAATCTATTTTAGTATGATAGATGCATATCTTTAGAAATCGATGCATGTGTACAAGTCCTTTTGATTGCACATCGACTCCGGGCATGTGCAATGCTTAAAGACCTCTGTAGCATGCGTCCGAACTTAATTTTCATGCTATCATCATATATAGTTACTGATCAAAAGAATACATAAGATATTACTAGGTTGAACCCGGATGCCTTAGCCTCATCTCCATCGTAACCTCCTTTAATTAATTGCAATATTTAGTTCTAGTTAAATTAGTAACGTAGCTTCATCATTCGTGCTCCACTCTCAGTGGAAAACCCTGATTTGCACTCACGTCACGCACTGTCACCACATTAGTTCCAATTAGTCCTTCAGTCCCTGTGGAATCGACCTCGGACTCACCGAGATTACTACTTCGCTACACACCCTATACTTGGGGTTAAATTACACTTTTTAGTCCCTTAATTAGGACTACTTAAAGTTGTAGCAAGTTTTTGGCGCCGTTGCCGGGGATTGTAACGGACGAATAGGAACTTCGCATCCACGTTTTTCTTTTTAGTCTTTGTTTTTTCTGTACATTCAATATACTAAGTACTTCTTTTCTTTCTTTTCAGGTAAAAAAAAAAAAAAAAAGATCTGAAGCACAGTAGACTGTTGATTGCGAAGGAGGAGTACTACGCACTTGCCTGAATAAAGATCTGCTTATTCCTGGTACACTCGTTCTTTAAATTCTCTGTATTGGCTATCTCGCATCAACTTACGCTCTCGTGGGAAAGCTCGGCACATACGTCTCGGTGTAGGCGTATGTGTGTCTAGTCTGTTATCCCCTTCAAACGAAAGCGTTCGTATAGAAGGCTTTAGGTGGTGCATACATTGTTTTGTGATTATACTAGGCCACCTGTTCATTTCTAATTGTTCATTCTGATTGCTTAAATCCTAATTCATTTGAAATCATGACTAGGACTTTACGTGATTACTTGCAAAATGATTCGAATGGGTGGAATAAATCTAATGCGAATAATTATCACGTGCCTTCTGCTTATGCTCCTTATGTGAGTTTACATATGGAGACTATTAATGATACATGTAAAGAACGCTTGCAAACTAATCAACATACTCTGCAATATTATCGTGAGCATTCTATGCATGATACTTATGTTCCACCATATAAGAAATCCCTTGAAGATACATTGCAATCATTTTTAAAGAATTCCACACAAATTATTCAAGATCTTCAAACACCAATTAACAGAAGTGATCAATCTTATCTTGACAATGACGAGGAAGAGATTTTGATCTCTCCACCTCAATTTAACCCCATGAATGATGAGGATAAGGGCAATGAGGAAAGCACAAGTGGCATCCCCATAGAAGGCAAGCTTTCTGAATTTGATTTTCTAAATCCTTTGGAAGCTTGTCTAACAAAGATTGATGACATTGATAATAAAGTGAATTTTGGAGAAAACAATGTCATTCTAATTAACATTGATGACATCAATGAGGATGAGATCTCTGAGAAAAAAACTGCTCTTCTACTTAATATTGATGACATTAATAAGGATGTGAATTTTGCAGAAGTTAATTGTCTCCCATGTAATATTGATGATGATATTATTATTGAAAATACCAAATTTTCTATGTCTAAACTCAATAATGATATTATTACTCTCCATTCTGATATTGAAGAATCAAAACCTAACTTGCAAATTCAATCACCTGAGTCAGAGGATATATATTTGGGCCAAGAAAGATGTTCTATGATGATTTCCTATAAATCGAATATGGATTTTGAAACTAAATTAATGGATGAACATAAAGAAAATATAGGGTGGAATATAAATGAAATTTATATTCTCCAGTTTGAAGAGAATACGAATTCAGCTCATACACAACAATGTAATATTGCCCCTAATAGAAAGGATGTGGTGAGAGAATATAAGCAGCCATATTATATCTCCGGATATGCCTTCTTTATGCATGACTACTCTTTATTTTTTTTGAAAATTCCAAAAGATCTTATTTATAAAGATTGATCTCTATATCTGCTAGAGATCTTTTGCTTGTATATTAGTTTTGTTTTTCTTGTTATTCTATTTTCTTTCTAGTAAATATCCTTGGAAAGCAGTAGAAATATGTGAAATCTTCTTTTCAGGTAATCTCTAACCCTTCTCCATGTTTTTCTTGCAAACTGATATATCCTTCATGTTTCTATATTTGAATCTCCATGAAATATCATTATGTGCATTATTTTTTAAACATTAAGGACAATGTCATATTTATGTTGGGGGGTGAGAATCCTGATGAATTCTAATTTTGTGCATTTTTTCTACTTCTCCAAATACCTATTTATTATGTTTATTCATTTTTCAAAAAAAAAAAAAAAAAACTTTCTTTTCTTGCATATGATTATAAAATTTGTTAGTTTTTAATTTCTTGTCGACTATATAAAAAAAAAAATTATTATTTACTCTGGAAGTTTTGGATTATAATTTTGTGTACTCTTGTTAGAATTATATGACACTTAGTGACATAGATTATAAAAGGCTTAAGTTCTAGTCGAAAGGTGTTGACGTTGAGCTCCCTTTATTAATTCCTTCTTATGGAGTGTCAGGTTAATTGTACTTTGAAAACTTCACTACACTTCTGGCTTGCACCTTTGGAGTCTAGGTTCGATAGGTTGTTGTTGATCTGATAATACTTAGAGGCCTGATGAACCACGACTGTCTTGTTCACTTAGTTTGCTCTATGGAGAGATAGGGTGGAAAAAAAAAAAAAAAAAAAGGGCAACTAGTGGATTAGACCAGGTACAGCGAAAAGGGCTACCTATTACAAGGTCTAGGGTCGAGTTATGTAGAAGTCCTAACTTACATGCAACTATATTAGTGAAGCATGGTGTATAGGGTTATGAGAATGATCCTATATACACATAGTGAATCTAATGTAGAAGCAACATGGGGATGGCTACCTGACTTATGAGAGCGTTGGCAGCGTGTCATGGGCACAGAGTGCAGCTACCATGGTGTAAATTAGGAAGGGATACATAGTTAGATCCTTAAAAAAGGAGACCTGAAAAAAAAAAAAAGAAAAAAAAAGAAAAAAAAAGAAAAGAGATAGTGTGAAAGCCGTCGCTGTAAAAACACGAGTAAGCATGGAATATCACATATAAAGCCCTTGTGGTATTAAAGTGAACATCTACACCTCTCGTAAACCTGGACAGACAGCGGGGTTTTGAATCAGTGTTTAAGGTCGTTCGACTGTTCTTGGTGCTTATTAGTATTGATGCATCCTTGAAAACCAAATCTTTAGTCGTGTTAAGTCCAGATATCACCGAGCACTCGAGTACAGTCAGTTTGATATTTCCTACCGGAGGGTTAATAACCGGAACTCAATCGATGACTCGGTAAACTAGAAGTTAGCTAATATTAATCTATGAGCTTTGTGCCGTAGAATCTCTAGTCTTGAGTACTTTAAATTATTCATCAAAACTTTCCGTTTAAATAAAAAAAATATATATTGCTTTATGTTGTTTTACCATTTAATAAAATAAAATAAAAAAAAATAAAATAAAAAAAAACTTTTTGGGGATAGAAATCATGCATTATTATTGAAAATCTTTGCATTGAATTCTCGCTTATTTTGCTTGAGGACTAGCAAAAAGCTGGTTGGGGGGTGTGTTAAGTCTCCAAATAATGCATTTTATCGCTTATTTCTTACTGCATTATCATCGCTTTCCTACGTAAAACTTTTCATATACTCGTAAAGCGCATCATGTTCTTTGCACCACTGCATAGTAGACTTTAATACGGACATAACGGTATATTGGTTCTCATTCATACGATACATGCATGAAAAATACGGAGCCCGATAGTCCAAGTTATTCTTTTTATCGATAATCATATTGGATCCTTACACGCGTCATTTCATGTGTGTTTTTCAGGGAACTGACCCGGTACTCGACGCAGTCAAATAGGAGGCATCATGATCGAGCGATGGATAGTCTCACGACAATTCAATAGAGGATGCACAGCCCGTTTGGAGGCCCTTGTGAAGAATGGTGCAGAAAAGAATAGATGAAAAAAGTCGACTAAGATAACGTCACTGGCTCAACACATTGCTAACATCGGATAAATGGAGGAAGACTACGCGCAAGAAAATGGCTTGACATTGGATGCGATGACTGGCTCAGATGGTTCGGATGGGAATGGAGCTCGTAACGTATGATCTCGGATCTCGTTTTATACGCCTAGTTCATACCCGATCTTTTAGCTATCTAAGCGTCGAACCCGATAAGCTCTTATACCTATCTTAGCACAAGCCATACACCATGCATGTGCAACTCCTCTATTGATCGCACTCTCCATCGTTTCTTATTTTACACGATCTCCACCTTCACAAACTCATCACAGCCATCCGATGGTATTGCTATCCATGCAAGGCCAAAACATCCATGCAGGCATCCCTTTTTGGAAAACTTGATCACAAGTGTCCCTTGCAAGCCATCACACCTGTCCCTAGCTTTCCATATCTCCTTCTATTATCTATCCTATTCCCTTTCTCTTCAAAACGAAATCACAACCATTCATTACATCCGAACCCCTCAACATATGCAAATCCATGCATGTGACTTCATCACATCACCGGCCCACTCATCCCAGCCGTCCATACCTCACCAAGCCATGCACTCAGCCGCACTACCCGTTCTCTCTCTTTCCTTATCAATCCAAAGCCAATCCCTGTCGCTTCTCTCTCACCAACACATGCAGCTGCATCACAGCCGTTCGTACTTAAATCACAGCCACCCAAGCTTTTAAAACCTGCATGCAGCCCTGCATGTGAACCCAGCTTACCCAGCCGTCCGATCTCTCTCTCCAGCCGCCCCACTTAGCAACCAATCACAGCCGTCCGATGCATGCAGCCATGCATGCGTATGCACCGAAACCCATCAGAACGCCCAGCTCTCTCTCTCTCCTTGCCTAAACCGGACTCCCTCTTCTCTATATGGGGGCCGAACCTCAGAGGAACCATCATCCCGAACTTCATCCACCACGAGCCGGACCATCACCTCATCACCACCCGGACCATAATCACCTTCCACCATCTCCGGACACACGAGGCTTGCTCCTTCACCAACCGGGCCGGACCATCTTCATCAACGCCACATACCATCGTCTCCGAACCACGCTTCACCGTCGCCAAATCCACGCCGTCACCGTCATCGCACGTCGTCACCATCGCCGGAAGCCATCATCCACGAGCGCCATCCTTCGTATTTCTTTAATGGAGTTTGCTTGCACTTATGCTTCTATGTTAAACTCTATGAACATGCACAGCTAAACCCCTAGCTAAAGCTATGGGGGATGCCTAGTAGTTATTATGTGTTTCTTTGATCAGTAATAAAGTTTTAATTTTCGTATGATTGAATCCTATATGAATGACACTATTCTAAGATGTATGGCATCTAGCTTGCAAATTCGTTTGATTCCGTATTGACTCCGGGCATACGTAATGCTTGCGAATCCCTGTGGCTTGATGACACGAGCTTCACGAGTCTCTCGTCATATGCTTTTTAATCTATTTTAGTATGATAGATGCATATCTTTAGAAATCGATGCATGTGTACAAGTCCTTTTGATTGCACATCGACTCCGGGCATGTGCAATGCTTAAAGACCTCTGTAGCATGCGTCCGAACTTAATTTTCATGCTATCATCATATATAGTTACTGATCAAAAGAATACATAAGATATTACTAGGTTGAACCCGGATGCCTTAGCCTCATCTCCATCGTAACCTCCTTTAATTAATTGCAATATTTAGTTCTAGTTAAATTAGTAACGTAGCTTCATCATTCGTGCTCCACTCTCAGTGGAAAACCCTGATTTGCACTCACGTCACGCACTGTCACCACATTAGTTCCAATTAGTCCTTCAGTCCCTGTGGAATCGACCTCGGACTCACCGAGATTACTACTTCGCTACACACCCTATACTTGGGGTTAAATTACACTTTTTAGTCCCTTAATTAGGACTACTTAAAGTTGTAGCACTCAGCTGCCTCTTCTTCCCCACCTCCTCTGCTCCTCCTTCCCCATCAACACTGGAGCCGCTACCGCCTCGTCTTCGCCAGCAAGGTGAGGTATGAAATGGGGGTAGGCCAAGGGCATTTGGGTTCATCCAAATAGATGGGGGGAGGGAAACCCGAATGGAAAACGGGTATGCAAAATAATTTTTGGGTATGAATAAAATTACCCAAATATTATTCACACCTCGTAAAAATGATGACCAACTTCGGATCTACACTGATTTGATCTAAATAAGATTCGATGTGATACATTTATTCAGTTTTTTATAATAATATATCATAGGTTGCCTAATGCCTAACTAAACCATCGTATTTCAACTGTTTGATGTTCAACCCATCCTTCCTTTTGTAACAGTAGAATCTACGGGTCGCAAAATCCATTGGCACGTGTTATCAATGATTTAAACTTAAAAGTATTGAGCTTTTTTGTTTGACTATTGCTGTTGTTTTGACCTCCTGGACCTGACAATCGGATCATGATCCGAATCTAATATGAATCCGAAAACATCGGATTTGGTACTAGTACTTCGGTCTAAGATCCGATTAAAATGATCCGCCCCGATTCAAAATATAAACGGATCAATTATGATCTATAATAATCAATTCGAATCCTACCATTGACAGCCTAGCTACAAAAGCCAACATATAGAATACACTAGTCTGACACCTGGGCAAGGCCCTGTGAGCCATTAGATGCCCCAAAGACTTCTTGTTCATTACAATCAAAGACCCAACGGCATATCAACCAAGTGTAATCCAGAAACCGGAAAAGAGAAAAAAGAAGAAGAAGAAGAAGAAGAGACACGTACTAATCCCGTACCCCATGCGAGGTCAGGGGATGCGAAGCATTTGTGAATGGGAGTCATTTCGTGTCGATTGAGGTAAAACTAATTTTCCTAACTCGTCACCCCCGCGATGCGTGAGGGAATGCCACATGTTGTGCTTAAGAAGCATGTGAGAGGGGTTTTCTCAATGGTGGAGGATACCATGTTAGGGCCATCTGCTATATATTATAGATAGTTAGATTAAATTAAAGTAAATTACACATAGACCCCATGTCGATTGACCGATTATCATTTACATCTCCTCATGTTTAAAATCTTACAAATGCCCCCCTATAGTTTGAAAAACACATCACCCGCACCTCCAGAGGGGGGGGGGGGGGGGGGGGTTTCTATGTGTATGGTTTTTCAAACTATAGGATGGTAGTTGTAGGGTTTTAAACATCGACCAAACTACAGAGGTCTATGTGTAATTTATCATAAATTAAATTATGTTACATACAAAAACATATTACATTAAATTATATTAGCTAAGCTATTCCATCAACTTAGAGCACAGCGGTCAAACCAACTTCCACCTATGGAAGCACTCTTTTTTTTTTTTTGAGATAACAAGCACACGTTTATTGGTCCCCGTTTGTTGGGATGTTGTTGGACAATTCGCTAAGGAAAATGTTCTACTCAACCATCATGGCTTCCATCTTGATCAAGCCATCCTGACGTGGCACTGATCGAAGCCTTCTATTGCACCCAATTTTGAACAGTGAATGCACTCAACCCCAACAGCCAGAAAAAGGGACGTCTCTGGTCAAGTGCCAAGTCAAGATGGCTCCACTAAACGCAACGCGTTGTTTTGAAAACGGGTGAAGTTATATACGGGACATACAGCCCACTGTCGTCATTACAGATCATGTGCATGCCAACGTCGACCTCCTCCATTTACAATCCACCAGTCGACCACCATTGTCTCCCTTCTCTTTCTCCCTTCCTCCTCCTTTTTCCTCTCGTACTCTTCCTCATCTTTCTCCCTTCCCCTCCACCGTCCTTCTTCTTCCTCCCTCCTGCTCCTAAAAATCACGACACTTAGCCACTCCTAGGAAAGAGAAGGAGAGAAAAAAGACGGGAGGGGAAAGGAGGCTGATCGAGGAGGAGACCGGTGGGTGGTGGTCGAACGGGGACACCAAAGAAAAAGGTGGGGTGTTTTGTAGACTGGGACTGCCTTTGATAAACATAACGACAAATTAGGTATAGGTCCTTAGCTATTTTGCAATCTTAGCCACAGAATATCATAATTTGCTATATTAGCTAAGGTCCCTAACAAGTATACATTCATCTCCAAGAAGAATACATATTCGTGTTTAGAAACAATATACATCTGTTTCAGAAAAGAGTATATATCCGACTTTTAGAAAGAATATATATTTATGGGGAGGGGCTTGAGCTATATTTCAAAATTAACATGTGCTGCAACTAAAAGTCATCTCTCAAAAGAGAAATGCTAATCAGCTCGAAGGTTTTTCAGATTCCGCTCAGCCCGATCGACGTTGTAACATGCAACTGGTGGTGTAAAAGATTTAAACTTTGCTAGTGGGTTTCAGCCATCAGTTGTACGTTGCCAAGTCAATCGGGCTGACGGAATCGGGAAAACCTTCGGGCTGAATAGCATTTCTCCTCTGCCTAAGGGCTTATGTTAAATTTGTTTAAAGAGAAAAGTGATTTTTAGACATGAGTTACCTAAGATAAAAAGTGGGTTATATATAGCTAGGGGTGGCAATCCTCGACCTGACCCGAAGTTAGTGGGTTTGGGTTTGGCCTAAATAGGTTCGGGTCATAAATGGGTCGACCCGATTGACCCGTTTATTTAATGGGTCGGGTTTGGGTTTGTACTTATAACCCGATTGACCCGACTTGACACTTTTACCAAATGGGTCGTGTCAACCCGACCCGACCAGACCCAACCTGGCCCAATCCGACCAGTCTTGACCCAACCCGACAGGTTTACATGGGTTCTGTTTATCCAACCAGAGCCAACCCGACCCGACATGACCTGACCTGTTTAGTAACCGGTTAAACGGGTCGGGTCGGGTCAACCCGTTTATTAAACGAGTTGGGTTTGGGTTTAAGTTTTTGACCCGTTTATTAAACCGGTCGGGTTTGGGTTGGGTTGGGTGTTTTGCCCTTATACCTATGTCTCAATCCGATCCGAACCCGACCCGACCCGACCCATTGCCACCCCTATATATAGCCTCACCACTTTGAGAAAGCCCAGCCTCAACTAGCAACAGGAATTGAGCACCAATCAACATCAACGGGCGGACGGATAAATCCACCCGTTTCCTCCGCGTTTGGTGCTTCCGCGTTTTTTTTTTTAAAAGGGCAATGACTCAGCCAGAAGGTTTTCCTCCCGATTGACGTGGCCGTGTACCCACCACTCCTTACGGCCACGTCAATCGGGCTGAATAGCATTTCTCTTTTTAAAAAGGAGAGTGGAACAAAATATAAAGAGGTGAGCAGTGAAAGAGAGACGGCTGGTTCTGCTGTCAATTCGAGTTCTTGAAGAGAGCCAATGGCGTCGCTCAGCGTCCCTCCGGTGCTCTCCTCCCCTCGCCAGGACGCCACTGATCTCTACAAAGCCTTCAAAGGTGATCACTCCGGGCAGTGTTCCTTTTCGATGCATGTTCTGTCGTTGTGGTCTGAGATCTTTGGATGATTATGGTGATTACCGGTTGATTATCCGCTCCCCCTTTTTTGCGATCTTGTTCGTTAGCTGCAGTGATCACTGCGCTTATTGGTGTGTTGGGGTTGTGGGTTTGTTGGGGATCTTTTTTTTTTTTTTTCTGGGGTCTTTTGATGTTTGATGATTAGGGTTTTGGATGGTTTGCACAAAATTTGAGAGGGTTGGAGAATGTTGCTCTAATTATTTATTACGGTCATAGTAATAAAGTTCGGATTCGGTACTAATTCGGTGGTAGGTCAATTCGGTTCAGTTCGGACAAATTCGGGGAAGATTCAGAGAAAAATCGAGGAATTCGGGAGTTTTTTCAGGATTATTTAGAACTTTCAGGAATTTTTAATTTTTTTTTTGAAGGTTTAATGATGTTTCATGTGTTTTTGAAGAATTATTCGTAACTTTTCAGGATTATTTGGCAATATTTTGCAAACTGGCAAATCAAAAGATTACTTGCCGGATTATTCAGCAGACCATTAATGCGCAAATATTCGGAGAACGTTGAGACTATGACGATCCCCTACCACTTAGAACTCATATAACCTGCCTTAAGAGAATCATGCTTAGGGTTGTCATCAAAGAATTTTTGGAAGCCTGGGGTCCTCTTAGAATGTTTTGTCTAGTAATATTTTGGTAGAGCAATAAATAATTGGGATTATATGAGGACATCCTTTAAGATTTCTTCTTAAAAATATTGGCAAATGTAAAAGTCCATGAGATGGAGGAGGGGGGCCCTTCCTTTCAAGCACCCATGAACCGCAACAATGACCATCTATGATAAATATACATAAAGGAGAGAAAACAGTTTTCAAGTGTAGGAAAATAAAAAAGACAAAAAGTCCAAATGTGGGCTGCATTCAATCTGTGGGTGACAATATCCGTTTGTATTCTCCTAAACTATAGTTGTGCATAATTATATTGATGGTATCAGCAAAGGAGTGTTTGGGAAGATGTGGGAACTGAGCATTCTTGCATGACAGGTTTATCTTGAAGTTATGTTGGAAGCTTGTAAGTGCTGCAATTCTTGAAATTGCTAAAAGATTTTAGCATTGGTCTGTATTATATTATTGATTTGTTGGCTCGACTTGAGCCCAACCCTGGAAGGAGATGAAGTTGATGATGAAAGAATACTTCTTCCATATTAGCATGAGTAGACCTTGCCCGTGATGTTTTCCCAAGCAAGGATCCTAATCAATTGACGATTGCACAAAAGATTATTTTTTATCTTGCAATTTACAACCATGTGATGTGCACGTGTCTGATGTTCAAAAGACGGTTAGATAAAAGGTGGATCTTTGATTAGAGTTTACACACAAATCGCATGTGTGGAACTGAGAAGGAGCATATCGGTTGTCATATTTGAAAGCAAGCATGATTGATCAACCATCAGATAGATGAGTTATCAAGGCAACCTCTCAACCTTTTTCTAGTGTTGTGCGGGGTGCAATGTCAAAATACAATGTGAACAAGAAGTATACTCTGGAAATTTTTGATAGTTTTATGTGAAAGTAATTCGGGGTCTCCAGGTCGTCCTGTTCCCCATTGTGGCTCTCGCTTTTGCGAGTTGGGCAAAGTGTTGCAGGATGGTGGTGGGGTGACAGGTGTCTGCTAGGAGGGCAGGCTACGCCTATGCCTACGCATCCCATTCCTCCGCCTGAAGAGTCGACAGGTTATGTAGACTGTGGTCTCCTCCCGATCCTCGCATTTGGATTTTGGGCCTCCGGGACCGCATTGTGCGGGTCTTTGTCCCATGGAATTCGGTCCGCGGATCGGCCTGCGCACCAGTTGCTATTGTAGTATTGTGTGGACCGTCGAGGGATCCTATTGGGCCCTCTTCTTCTCGGGACCGTTCAAAGACTCCTCTAGTGTCGTCGGGTTTTGCTCATCATGGTCTGTCACCAGAGGTGGAGACGAATCATCTTCAGATTGTTGCTCAAGTCTCAAGTCTCTTGGACATGGTTGTTGATCCTACTCAGCACGGTGAGTCTGTACATCCTAGTTCGAATGAGGACGCGGACCTGCCTAATGGTTTCTAAATGGGGGAGGTGGTTGCTAAATGGCTAGATCGGAGCAGGCCTAGGGGCTCCCCTCGGGTTCGTTTGGGACCCTTACAGGCTCCCCAGAAGAAGTCCAAACGGAATCTTGGGGTTGGATAGGGGGTGTCCTGTTGGGTTTTTTTTTGTTCTTTTGGTTTTTGGCTTAGTAAGCTTATATGTTACTTGGCTTTGTAGATTTTTTGTACTAACATGTAGCCACTTAGACTGTCCTGGTTCTTCTGGCAGTCTTCGTGTTTGGAAAAAAAAAAGTCGAACTACCTGCTTCAAGTATAGTGAACAAGGTCACTTTGTAACACTTTGCCCTAAACTCTGTCGTGTGTAAATTAAGAGATTGAGCATGGAGAGCGTGGCGAGCCAATTGGACTCAAATGCACGATGGGTTCACGTGATCCCCTCATCGTGGTGAAGAAAGATGCGACATTTTTTTGAGAGAAGCGTAAGTTGGTGGTGCACTACGAATGGTCAGTCCTCCTGGTTTTGACCATAATTTCGTTTTGGTCCTGGCTGAAACCGAAATATTTCGCCGACATTTCATAATTTCAACCGAAATTTGAAACCATGCAGGTCATCACCAAGCTCTACTGCCGGGATCGTCTTTTGGAATCAGCAAAAGTGAAAGTTGAGAATCAAATTTAGCATGCATGGATCTCGAGACAGGAAAGAAATTAATAAAATAGAATTAATATATTCAAAATTATTATTTATGGTATTTTTAAATATTATTTTTTGGATAAGATTTGATTAGATTCAAATCTTTTTTAAATTATGATGTTTTATCTTTAGTAGGTGAATTTGATTGATTCAAATATTTTTGATTAATTAATATTTATCTTTTTAGGAGATTTGTATCTTTTTTTTTTTTCTTTTTAAAGGTCTTATACTTCCTGTTATAAAGATGACGGAGTTGATTAATGAAAAGAAGGCTATCACTTTGATGTGTTTTCTCTAAGAGGATTAGAGAGAGAGAGAGAGAGAGAGAGAGAGAGAGAGAGAGAGAGAGAGAGAGAGAGAGAGAGAGAGAGAGACCCTGAGCTCCGACCATAATCTTGTTTCTCGTGAGGTGAGAAATCTTAGGTTTCGAGCCAAAATATTTTTTATTTTGAGGGGAGTGACCTTGTGCTTCAAGCCAGAATCTCCGTTAGCATTCTATCTTTTACCATTTTCTTAACCACAAAGACGACGAATCAAGCAATCGTGTGGGACCTTCAAGTTGTCCTGCATCAAGAATAGTTGGGATAACCTACATAATGTTAGTGTTTCAGATGCCTTCCTACTCCAGGCACATCCTCTTTTGAGAGTGCTACACCAAGGACTCCTAAAAAAGCAGATTTGTGAAATACTAGTACCACCAGGAACTAAACCCCCAAATGCTGTTGATTTAGAAGATATGCAACCGATCATGTAAAGAATCCTCCCATAACTATGATTCCTTGGAAGTATACCCAAAAACAAAAAATGGAAGGCTTGCACCTTCTGGAAGCCTTCTCATTTCCCTATTCTAAGAAGAAAAAAATAAGGATGGGCAAGCACCTCAACAGTTGTTGACCACATATTCTCTATTAGTCTTTTTTGCTATCTACCTTTTCTTTTGTTTTGATCTCTATTTTTAGTCCTATTCCTTATAGGACAACATCATGTTCAGCTTCATTTGGAATTTCGTAGATAATGATCGAGTCTAGAAAGTATCTTAAAAGGATCGAACAAGAATTTTTCAGCTATGACCTATGAGTATACTTACTTAAAAATGGAATTTTGCCTTCTCAATCAAGCAAGGACACTCCTCAAACTATTGAACACACAATAGAGGAAGTAATTATAACACCTCGAACCCCAGGAGTACATGCTTAACAAATGCAATTTTAACTCTAATACAATGATGCAGGGTCAAAGCTGAAATGCCTAAAGAAGTATCAAGGACAGACCCCATCATGATGGGATATCCGTTAGCCGGAGAGAGTGAAGGCATTGAAGTGTCTCATGGTCAAGCCTAAACATGCAAAAGCTGATCAAAAGAGCTGGAATCTAGCAAACATGTGCCAAAACCAGAAATTATTGCATGAAAATGGCAAAAGTAAAGTCATACCTTGGTAAATTGATTGAATAAAATTAAAGAGTGAATAATAAGTAAAAATATAGATAGGGTACGAACAAACCCATTAGCTCGGATATCTATTTGGCGGAAAAAGGGATGCAACTTGAAGAGGGTTAGGGACTTGAGACACTTTCCAATGAGTCCCATTGGAAATTGAGTCCCAAAGCTAGATGATGGTGAAAACTAAACGGTGTGGTCAAGCACTTTTCAGTTCCAGACCGATAGCTGACTCATCAAATTCTGATGGAAATTCAGCCAATGATGCTATCTAGTTTGTCATTTTAGATCGAGGTGTGAGAAATCCATTCAATGGTCAGATTCTTGAAAGAATGTTCACATCTTCAATACCAGTTCTTTATAGTTGGTTGACGGCCTTGAGCACATGAACTCTAAAACCATTAAACTTGAGGAGTTGATAATGAACTTGCCAAATGTTGATAAGGTCTGCTATCAATGTGCCTGATAAGGAGACACCACCCAAAGGGTTTCTATGTATGAATAATTCGATAGAGCGATGCATGTAAAAACTGGACAACATAGGACCATATGTAGTACATAAAGACAAAATAAAGGACACATGAATACATCAATGTGCAATATATACATGTCCAATATATATGAGATGTAGGCCATTGCATCACCTACTCTTGCACACATAAATGTAAGCTTAATTATCTCATCTATATTTTTAGGTGTTAGAGTACCTTACACACCCTATATTTTTAGCTATTAGAACATTTACCCCCCCCCCCCCCCACCCAACACACACACCACCATTGAACTCGAGGATTTGATAATGAACTTCCCAAGTGTTGATAAGGTCTGCTACCAATATGCTTGATAAGGAGAGACCACCCAAAGAGTTTCTATGTATGAACAATTCTACAGAGAAAAAGTGGACTGTAAAAGTGTAAAGCACCATATGTAGTACATAAAGACGCAAATAAAGGACACATGAATACATCAATGTATAATATATACATGTTCAATATATACGAGATGTAGGCCACTAGTGCATGCCCGTGTCTGTCGGCACTGCAGCGGGCCGCCTTCGGTGGTAACACATCTGTCGGCATTGCAACGGGCCGCTTTCGGCGACAACACATCTGAAGGCTTTTGGTAACAAAACACTTTCGACGACAACATCGACATTCATAGGGACACCTATTTCCTCGCCCATGCCGATTGGGACGAAGCGGGCGCCTTCGGCGCGACCAATTCTCCCTCCCCCTATAATCGATCAATCACAACTGTCTCTATTAGAATGGATTCATGGAGATCGACCCAATGGTTTGGGGCGGCCAAAATTTCAGCAGGTGAGTTTATACTCGTTGATGCAAACAACGATCACAGGATGAACGGTCAAGTTTAGTGCAGTTTAAATGGGCCGGGATTTTAGGGGTTTAGTGCAGTTTATATGGGTCGGGATTTGAAACCAAGGGGAGGGAGATGGTTGACGGGGAAATAGAGATTGTGCGTTGATTTTTGAACGAATGGTTAGATCTATTTGGTTCATTTTTGTCCAGTCAGCTTATCCTAGTCAGCTTCCGTTTTGTCTAGTCAGTACAAAACCGACGTGCCATGTTATATAGATTGCATCACGGTATCATCTACTCTTGCACACATAATGTAAGCTTAATTATCTCATCTATATTTTTACACCTATCTACACACAACACAGAGGGAGACAAAAAGCTTTGTTTCGGGTACTCCAAGCACAATATTGATTCGTTCAATAATGCAATTTATGTACATTCTTTGGTGCCAATAAATATTGAATATCAATAGTCTCAACTTTCGCATTTCTTAATCTCAAGTATCTGGTTAATCTGTGTGATGATATATTTTTTAGGTATGCAATGCGTCTCTATGCAATTTGCTTGTCAATGAGTTCTGACTTTGACGATGTTTCAGGATTTGGCTGTGATAGTTCCAAGGTTGTTAATATTCTTGCACATCGTGATGGAACGCAACGTGCTCTCATTCAACAGGAATACAAAACCATGTATTCCGAGGAACTCACTAAGCGATTGGTGAAAGAGCTCAGCGGAAACCTTGAGGTACTAAAGCTAAAATTTCTGACTTCCTAGATTTGTACATGTTGACTGACTTCAATGAGATGCCAAACTCCTATGAAATTAGGCATTAGAATTAGATTTATGCTGACAATTGATTTCTATAAGTTTGTCATCTGACTCAGCTGCATTCATAAGTACAAAATATTTGCAAAGGCTACGCCTAATTACATGTTTTATGGTTTTTTTGTCTCAGAAAGCAATCTTGCTCTGGATTCTTGATCCAGCGGGGCGTGATGCAACTGTATTGAGGAATGCACTTAGTGGTGACATTGTTGATTTAGTAGCAGCCACTGAAGTAATATGTTCGCGGACACCATCCCAGATACAGATAATACGACAAGCATATTATGCAAAATTTCATCTTCATCTTGAGCATGACATTGGTTATCAGGCATCTGGTGATCACGGAAAGGTTGTGTATCTGTTATTGTGATATTGCTTTTTCTTCTTAGTATACTTCCGATCAGAAATAACTGAAATTGAGTATAATTCTAGAGCCATCTCTCTCACATTGATTTTCTTGAGTTAAATCTCTTGATTAATCCATTTTGATTAATTGATCTCTTCTTCGATCTGATCCTTTTAAACATATTTCATGTTGTATATTATCGGCTGGTTGGATAGGATAAGTTCGAAGAAGGATCATTCGGTACTTAGAGGAATCCAAAGCCTGCTATGCTGAAGGATTGTTCAGTGCCTGAAGAAATTGAAACTACTCTATACCATGATAATGTGACAAAAACCTAGAGCGAGGGTTCTAAAACCAAAAAATGGAACAAAGACTTGAGAGATTGAGGCTCAAATTCTAATTAATAAATCAAACATTCTAAAGATTAACACAAAATAATGTAGAGAAGTGAATTGTTTAGGAAGAAGCAGGGGTTGAAGCGAGAAGAGAGATTAAGAAGAGAGGGATAAAGAGGGGGCAAGGTGTAGGATTCCTCAAAGCAGAAACTGCTAGTTTCAATTGAAACCATAATTTGTACGATAGTTCATCAAAATCTCCCTAAGAGATATCAAAACGCTCATCTATGCTCGTTATATAGAGTTACTAGGAAGACGAGACAACCCTTGATAAGACCTAATCTTTGACCAAAACCTTACTTATTTGTCACTTATATCCACGTCCCATAAGTATTGTGTTCTTTCGGTAACTCTCATTAGTATAGCTGCTGGAAGCAGAAGCATTATTAAGCATTGTTCCAGTCTGTATTGATAGTTCTTTGGTGATCGGTTCTGTTACCACAACCCTAGGAGGGAGAGAGAGAGAGAGACGGCTGGGAGAATGACTTACAATTCACATTAAAGCAATAGCCATGAATATATAGGCTGATAGGCACCTACATTTGTAGGGAATGAGTCTTGTACACCTAACTCATATATATAACATACAATAAACATTAACACCCCCCCCTCAAACTCTCGGTTGATCAAACACTGAGAGTTTACTAATAAAAAACTGAAAACGGGGAGAGGGATGTGACTTTGTAAAAAAATTAGCAATCTGTTCTGCGAAAGACATATAGGGCAGAAAGATGATGCTAGCCTCATATTGCTCCCTAGAGAAGTAACAATCGAGCTCAATATGCTTTGTCCGCTCATGAAAAATCGAATTGCTGACAATCTGAATAGCACTCTTGTTGTTGCAATGAAGAGCTGTAGGACCAGAAGTAGTGACACCAAGATCGCGAAGAAGATGCCGTAGATGAACAACCTTCTTAGTAGTAGTGGCCATACCACGAAACTCGATCTCAGTGCTAGAAAGAGAGAAAACCTTCTGCTTCTTGCTCTTCCAGGAAATCAGAGACTGAGAGTCACCCAGAAACATGCAATATCCAGTAGTAGAGCGACGAGTAGTCAGGTCACTGGTCTAGTCAACATCTAAATATGCACGAAGAACCCGAGAGGAGGTCGAAGGAAAACGAAGCGACCTGGTAATAATGTCTCGTAGATATCGAAGGACCCGAAAGAGAACATCATAATGAGACGAGTGAGGTGCATTCACGAACTGGTTAAGAATACTAATTGCAAGTGCAATATTCGGCCTTGTGATGCAAAGATAGACCAACTATCTCCTGGTACCTACTAGGATCTGATAGGGGCTCACCATCAGCAGGACGGAGCTTCACATGAAGCTCAAGAGGAGTGTCAACTGTATGGCAGTCAGAGCTGCACGACCCAGGATATCAGCCGTGTATTTCTGCTGAGAAATCAGAATCCCCCGAACACCCCTAACAATCTCCAGACCAAGAAAGTAGCGCAAGGGACCAAGATCCTTGATCTGAAACTGACTCTGAAGATGCTGCTGAGAGAAGCTATGGCACCAGAGTCGTCATCAGTAAGGGTCATGTCATCAATATAGAGAAGGATGATGGTCTGGCCTTGGAGGGAAGTCCGCACAAATATAGAATGATCCTGGAAGCTCTCTACAAAGCCGATCTCAGTCCAATATTCTAAAAAGCACTAGGCGCTAGTCGGGCGGTGGGGGGCCGCCTAGCGCCTAGGCGTTTTGACTTTTTTTTAAAATTCTTTTTTAATAAAGAGGTGAGCCATCATTGAGGAAGGTTGGATCCAAAAGAGGGAATGCCGCTGAGAAAGGCCGGATCAAAAAAGTGACCCACTGAGGAGCCCGTCTGAGCCTGCCTGGCATGCCTATCGCGCCTGGCCTGCCTATCCCGCCTGGCCAACCTCAGCTCACCTGGAGCCTAGTTCTGCCTGAGAGCTTGGCCGCTTTTCTAGAGCGCCTAGGGCCTACGCTGGGTGGTGAGGCACCGCTCAGCGCCTAGGCGGCCACCTGGGCCGCTTTTTAGAACACTGTTTTAGTTACTGCACGGCGAAAACGTTCAAACCAGGCACGAGGAGCCTATTTGAGTCCATAAATAGCCCGACGGAAACGATAGACGTACTGAGAGGCCGTGCTGAGACCTAGAGGAAACTACATATAAACAATCTCGGAGAGATCATCGTGAAGAAGCACATTCTTCACATCCATCTGAAGCAGTGGCCAATCTTGAGCAGCAGCAACAATGAGAAGGGTCCAAATGGTGGTCATCTGAGCAACGGAAGCAAAAGTCTCATCATAATCAATTCCGTACTCCTGAGTAAAGCCCCTGGCAACGAGACGGGCCTTGTATCGATCAATAGAGCCATCGGGACGACGCTTGATCTTGAAGACCCACTTGCAGCTAATGGGCTCAACACCAGCAGGCAGGGGGATAACCTCCCACGTCTGAGTCTGTTCAAAGGCCAGAAACTCCTCAGTCATAGCCTGCTGCCACACAAGATACTACAGTGCCTCTTTGTAGGATCTGGGCTTTCTGTCAGTGTAAAGAGAGGTAAGGTAAGCACTGAACGAGGGCGAGTAGGAAGTGACTGTAGCAAAATCAAAACTGTCAGAAGAGTAGCCAAAGTGGTCAGGGTGGCGGCGCTCGCGCTGGGGATAGCGATGAGTGTTAGGATCCACGTCCAGTAGAGGAAGACTGCTCGAAGTAGACGGCGAACCAGAGGAGTCGAGGTTAGACGAAGGGGTGACAGGCAACGAGTCAGGCTGACGACGACAAGAATACACTTGAGGAAACGGAGAAACATGTGATGGGGACGAGGGATGAGGGACTCGAGGGAGAGGAATAGGGAGGGAACACAGAAGAAACGACATCTGAGAGGAAAGAAGGAAAATGGTCGACCATGGTAGCAGGAGGTAAGGGCTCGAGGGCAGGGGCAAGAGAAGAAGCGGTAGCAGAAGGAAAGGGTGTCACAGAAGGAGTTTGCTAAGACACCGAGGAGGGAGCTGTAGGGACCTTAAGAAAGGTGAGATCCTGAGATGCAGTAGAGTAATAGAGAATACTCTCGACAAATGAGACATATCGAGAGATGCGAAGACAGCGAGCTAAGGGGTCATAACAACGGTACCCCTTGTGCTCAGAACTAAGACCCAAAAGCACACACTTATTGGATCTGGCCGATTGTTTGTTACGCTCATGGGAAGGAAGAAGGACAAAGCACGTGCACCCAAAAGTGCAAAGCATGCTGTAATCAGGAGTGCCATAGAGATGCTCATGAGGAGAGACACCCGAGAGGATTGAGGAGGGGTGATGTTATTGAGATTGACAAAGGTCAGAATGGCCTCTGCCCAGAAGGTGTGAGGAACGAACGACGAGAGAAGTTGAGCACGAGTTGTCTCAAGGATATGACGGTGTTTTCGCTCAACAGCCTCGTTTTATTCATAAGTATGAGGACAAGATTGTTGGAAGAGGGTCCCATAGGACTGAAGAGTAGAACACATCGTAGAGGAGAGGTATTCACGTGCGCAATCAGAAATGAAAGTTTTGATACGAGCATGGAACTGTGCATTGTTGTCAAGGCGCAAACCTAAGCGCGCGTAGGCGCACTAGGTGCCCGGAGACAGCTAGGCCCAGTGTGCCTAGGTGAACAGCACTAAGCGGCGACCTAGGTGCACGCCTAGTTTTAGTCATTGTTTTTTGTTTTTTTTTAAAAGTAAAACCCAACCCGCCCCCATCTTCTTTGTTCATTTTGTTGTTGTATACTTGTTTATACTATGTGTTCATTATGATGCATGCATTTGATTAGAATATGCTCAATTTTATGTTAGCAAGTGTTTGTATTCTATTTGTTTTTTAGGCAAATTATAAAAACCTCTCCTGAACTCTACACATCATTTCATATTGGTCCCTCAACTATTTTTTTGAACAATTTGATCCCTAAACTATTCTCTGTGTGCATTTAGCCCCCTCCATCAACTTGTTATTTCGAAAATACCCTTATCAATTTTCAACAAGACTCAAAATTGTTTTAAAATATTCAATTTATGCTTATTAAGACAAGGGTGTTTTCGGAATAAAAGTTAATTGAGGGGGCTAAATGCATACGGAGTATAGTTTAGGGATCAAATCGTTTAAAAAAAAAGTTGAGGGACCAATATAAAATGAGGTGTATAGTTTAGGGGAGGTTTTTATAATTCACCCTTGTTCCTTTTGTTGTTTACTTCTTTATACTATGTATGTGCCATTGTGTTGCATGTATTTAACTAGAATATGTTCAATTTCATATTAGTAAGGTGTTATATTGCTGTCTATTACATATGTACCTATAAGTATGGACTATACATAATTACTTGTGTCTGGAGGATGCCTATGCACATAAGGTCACGCCTATGCACATAAGGCCAAGCCTAGGTGCGCCTAGGCTCCCTCCGGGCGCTTAGCCTTGCCGTGACGCCTTGAAAACTATGGAACTGAGTATTAATCATGGTTGTGAAGGTCTGATAAACCTCAGGAATGTCAGATCGCTGACGAAGGAGATAAACTCATGTAAAATGCGAATAGTCATCAATAAAACTAACATAGTAAAGATAACCATTCATAGAAGGTAAAGATACATGACCCCAAATTTCAGAGTACACTTGATCAAACGAACTACAAGACTTAGACAAGCTGAAAGAAAAGGGGCTAGCTGAATGCTTAGCCAACTGATATCACGTACAAAAGAAAGAAGAAAAGGAACCTCGACCTGATGCTCCAGACTAGAAATGACTTTTAAGCCGAGATTCGAACGCATGACCTAATCTCCTGTGCCACAGGTCGACATCAGAAGTGACAGTACCACAGAAGACCGAAGGAAAGACAGTAGGAAGATGAAGATACGTCAGGTGATATAGTTTGCCAACCTTACGAGCAACACCAATCATCTGTCCCGAGTATGGATCTTGCACAACACAAGAAGAGGAAGAGAAAGTAACTATCAGGCCAAAATCACACAAGCTGTTAATAGAGATTAAATTCATGCAAAGCTGAGGTGCATGCAAGACAAAAGGTAGAGAGAGAAGTTCTGTAGGGTCTGAAGCTGTAGTGATAGATCCAGTCTGCGAACTGGCTAAAAGAGAGCCATCTGCAGTGTGGATCGGAGGAATGCGGGTGAGCATGCAGTAAGGATGGAGTGGTCAGTGGTCATGTGGTGAGAGGCTTCAGAGTCCATAATCCAATGTGTAGAGGTACCCGAGGTGGCAGAGAAGGCAGAGGGTCTAGAGGAGTCGGAGGCAGTGTTCTAAAAAGCGGTCTAGGCGGCCGCCTAGGCGGCGCCTAGGCGCTAGGCGGCCCCCCACCGCCTCGCCTAGGCCCTAGGCGCTCCAGAAAAGCGGCCAAGCTCCTAGGCGGAGCTAGGCGGCCGCCTAGGCGGTCTAGGCGGGGCAAGGCGGCCGCCTAGGCGGTCTAGGCAGGCTGAGGCCTGGCCAGGCGAGCCAGGCGGGCTGAGGCTGACCAGGCGGGTTGAGGCTGGCCAGGCGGACCAGGCGGGCTGAGGCTGGCCAGGCGGACCATGTTTGCTTTCGTTCTTGTTAATCACTCAATCTTGAATTATGGTTATATACTTGTTCTTTGAAATAATGGTTTGGGATAATCTTGAACTTATATTAATTTTTAAACATATATATATATATATATATATTATAATATCAAAATAATAATTAAAATAATTAAAAAAAAGGCAAAACGCCTAGGCGCCGCCTAGGCCCCGCCTAGGCCGCCTAGGCGCTAGGCGGCCCCCCACCGCCCGACTAACGCCTAGCGCTTTTTAGAACCTTGGTCGGAGGGACCAGAGGCAGGCTACATAAAGTGCTGCTCAAGACGCATCTCGAGACGTTGAAAGTGATCCGTTGTAATAGATTCAGCAGTGGTGGTGCCAGTAACTGCAACAATAAGTCGACCACGGCTAGGTGGCCCGGCACGCTTCTCTGGATGAAGCTGCCAACATGTGTCAACTATGTGCCTCGGTTTGCCACAGTGAGTGCTCATCCGAGTGTCAGGCGTGCCACCGAGTGTGCCAGAGGAACGAGAAGAGCCACAAGAGAGCATCAAGTGTCCCGCGAGGAAGGGGATCCCTATAGATCAACTATCCCGCGAGGGGAGAGAACTTAGGGCGAAGTGCCATCAGAAACTGATAAAGTTGTCGTTCCCGAAAGAACTGCAGCTCGTGCCAGGAGGCACTGACTCTGGACACCTGCAGTAGAGGGCGCTCCAAAGCCTGAAGCTCACGCTAGTAGCCGCGTATGAGACTGTGAAACTATTGAATCGTCTGCTTTCCCTGCTGAGCAGACTGGACCTGAGACAGAAGCTGATATTCACGGGCCCCGCGCTGTTCTACAAAGCGCTCCGTGAGATGAGCCCAGATCTCTGCCGCAGTAGCAAAGGTGACTAGGTCGGCTCGAAGCGAGCGGTCAATCGAAGCAACAAGAAACACCCGGACATGACGATCACGTAGGCTCCAGGTATCAGAAGACCCTGCACCATAGGCAACCATTGTTGTCAAGGCACGGGCCTAGGCGCGCCTAGGCGCACGGAGACAGCTAGGCCCCAGTGCGCCCAGGCGCACCTCACTAAGCGATGGCCTAGGCGCGTCTAGGCGCACCTAGGCTAGGCACACGCCTAGTTTTAGGTAATAATTTTTTTTTTTTAAAGTAAAACCCAACCCGCCCTCATCTTCTTTGTTTATTTTGTTGTTGTATACTTGTTTATACTATGTGTTCATTGTGTTGCATGCATTTGATTAAAATATGCTCAATTTTATGTTAGCAAGTGTTTGTATTCTATTTGTTCCTTTTGTTGTTACTTGTTTATACTATGTATGTGTCATTGTGTTGCATGCATTTGACTATAATATGTTCAATTTCATGTTATTAAGGTGTTATATTGCTTCCGATTACATATATACCTGCAAGTATAGACTATACATATATACCCGTGCCTGGAGAATGCCTATGCACATAAGGTCACGCCTATGAACGTAAGGCGACGCCTAGTCTCCTAGGCTCCCTCCGGGCGCCTAGCCTCGCCTTGACGCCTTGACAATTATGGAGGCAACAGCAGGAGCAGGTGTAGAGCCGTCAAGATGCCCATACATGGCTTGACCATCTAGGACACTCCAGACGCTGGCAGACCACGCAGTCCAGTCAGCTGCCGTGTTCAAGGAAAAGTCAGTCGAGATAGGCAAGAAGTCCCTTGTCTGCTCGAGTGGCGTCGTCGAGAACTGAACAGAGGTCGTCTGAACGGGAGTCGTCATTAACGTCAAGGATTGATCAGAGGATGCCATCAAGAGACAAAATCAACGCGGGCTGGTGGGCACGAGCGCAGTAGGTGCGAGAGACACGCGAGGCGAGCACGAGGGTGCAAGTCACGAGGGGCCGGCGGCGTAGGAAACCGACGGGCACACAGCACGGGCTCGGGCGTTCGTGGGAGGCGCAACGGGCTCGGGCTCGGTCGGCTGCAGGAGTCAAACGGGCTCGAGCGGTTGCGGGAGGCGCAGAGTAGCGGACGCAGGCGGCCGGTGGGCGCGGAAGGCGCAGGGCGATGGGCTTGGGAGGCTGGCGGGCACAGAAGGCACAGGACAACGGGCTTGGGAGGCCGACCGGATCGGGAAAGGAGGCGGCGGATTAGACCCGCTTTGATACCATGTTACCACAATCTTAGGAGGGAGCAGTGTTTTCACAGGCGGGGGCGTAAGGTGGGGCGTTTTGCCTACTGTGGGGCGGGGCGTAAGCCCCACGAATTTTTGATTTTTTAATTTTTAAAAAATATAAATATTAATAATATTAGTATACAAAATATACCATGGAGATATTAGGCCTATATACATGGTTGATAAATCACAAATACACAATAAAGATAAGATAAGCCAATACTAACCAAAATCCATGATATTCATACTCGTTTTTGAAATATTCTTCGCACATACATGACATAAAGTAAAATGAAATACTTAAGTTCCAAAAAGGCCATATCATCCAATACTAAAACATCACATATGAGTCATATGACAAATCAAATGGTGGCATGAATTCACGATCACATGAATTCATCATCATCCTCATCAAGAATAACTTCATCATCATCTTCCATTGGGTATATTTCGGAGAAGGTTCCACCATGAACTTCCACCATGTCATTAATGCCTTCCACAATAGGAGTCAATCTAACCGCCTTGCCTCTTCCTCCATTTTTACCTAACAATGCTAACATTAATGGAAGTTGAGAATCTTTTAGGATTATAAGGTAAATCAAGCAAAGAGTCAAAATTCGAAAGCAATCATACAACTTCTATTTTTTTTTCCTTACTTGTGCCTTCACTAGTATTTCGCTTCCTTGAAATCGAAGAGGATGATTGAACATTCATTGTAGCCTCCATATGTGCTTGAATCTCTGCTTGTCTTTCACACACGGTCACCGGCACGGACCTAATGGCATCAACATTGAAAAGGTCATCCTTGTCAAGCCAAGATTGATCCATTAGGAGGGCAGGATCTTCCTTCTCCGTAATCCATTCGTCATCGGAATCAACTTCCTCAACTAATATTGGATCAATATTTTGTCTCCTTTTGATACTTCTTTCCCTTAGTCTAGTGTTGTACTTCACATAAACTAGGGCATTCAACCTTTTGTGCTCGAGCCTATTTCTCTTTTTTGTATGAATCTAGCATCATCATGAAAAAATAAATTTGTATATTTTTGTATTCAGATAATGATATTTAGGTAACAAGATCCATTAAAGAAACATACCGACTCGAAAGTGCTCCAGTTCCTTTCACATCCTGAAGAACTACAAGTGAGAGAAAGGACTCGAATAGCAAACTTTGTCAACTCGGGCGTCCTACTTCCAAAACGCTTCCACCAATCGGCTACAACAAAAAATTGAATAATTGTGTATATAAGTGATTCATTGCGTAATTCAAATATTCAATTTAATATATAAATGGTAATAGTTTAATACATGGAGACCGCAACTTCCTTGAATCTATAGCAACTCGACTTCCGAAATCCCCTTTTGCATTATCATACAAGTCTAATTGAATATCGGCATTGAGGCGATCTTCATAGCTAAGCATCCTATCCATGCACTCATACAACCCTTGCCTCACTTCATCAACATTCGAGAAGCTATCTTTGTAACGTAGTTGAGGGTTTAGATAATATCCAGCAGCATGCAAGGGTTTATGAAGTTGTGGAGTCCATCTAGCATCTATCTTCTTCCAAATTGCCCCATACTTTTTCACATTCCCACCACAATTAAAAGCAATCTTTTGCTTTGCCGAATCCATCAATTCATAAATGTATCCCATAGCCGGTCTCTCCTCCGAATCAACCTCTCTCAAAACACTTACAAGAGGGATTGTGCTCTTGATGCAAAATGCAACATGAGACCAAAAGTTAGGATCAAACATTACTGTGGCACTAGCTTTAATGCCTTCAACTTTTTTTGCCCAAGAACTCAAAGCCCATTTTTCTGAAGAGAACATAGCTTGAAGGGGTTGCTTCTGCTTGTAGATGCTTTGAAGAGTTAGATAAGCTGTAGCAAAACGAGTTATTGCAGGCCGAAGAAGCTCATGGTTCTTTGTGAAAGTTCTCATCAAGTTAAGAACCCATGTATGCCCATAGATAAACTTCACCACTTGCCTTGCCGCCAAAAGCGTGTCTTGATGAACCTTCAACTTTCCAATGTCTTATAGCATTAGATCAATGCAATGAGCCGCGCATGGGGTCCAATACAACCTCTCCCTCTTCTCCATAATCCTCTTCCCCGCATTCACGTAGTTACTTGCACTATCCGTGATAATCTGAACAGCATTATTTTCACCAATTTCTTCAACCACATCATCAAGATACTTGAACATTAGTTCACCATTTTTTATTGTATCCGATGCATCAATTGACCTTAGAAACCAAGTGCCGGTAGGGCTATTCACAAGAAAGTTGATAAGGCATCTGCTTTTCCCATCTGTCCAACCATCAGACATGATTGAGCACCCATATTCTTTCCAAGCTCGTTTATGTTCTTCCATTAGGACATTGATGTCGGCAACTTCTTCTTTGAGGATCCATGTCCTCAACTCATCCATAGATGGGGGTTTGAAGCCAAGTCCATAAGTAGCAATGCCCTCAACCATGGGCAACCAATAAGGATCATTCACCGTAGTGAATGGAAACCCTTTTGAAAAAATAAAGCGACCAATTTTCCGGCAAACCTCTCTTCTTTCATCTTGCTTGCACTTGGTGTTCAATGTACTTTGTCGGGCTTCAGAAGTAGTGAATTTATCCATTGGTCCCTTCGGTCTAGGAGCAATATGACTTCCATTAGTTATGCTTCCACTCCCACTAGTTATGCTTATGCCTCCACCCCACTTTCCAACACATTTGAATTCTGAGTAGAAAAACCGCCACTTCTCCATGCAGGACCCATTCCAATCTCCTCAAGTAACTCATTTTGCTTGAACTTTTTTTCGAGGAAAGTGGACAAAGCATCTTTGCATTCTTTTCTTACTTCATCGGGAACTTTGGGGCATGCTTTAATCCCATGTTTGGTGCCGGCTAGATGATGTTTGAAACGGTTCACTGTACCACTACAATGTTGGTCACAAAATATACATCGAAAATACTTTTCTCCATCAATACTCTTTGTATACTTCCATGAAAAATCTTTCTTCGTCACTGCATCCGGCATATCTATCAAAGAATCAAGTATAAATTATCAGTTAGATTACTTAGATAGTTAGATATTAATATTAGCAAGTAGCAACAATTAGAAGAGGAAGAAAATGAAAAAAAGATTACATCTAAAAAGATTAGTAAACATTAATCATTGTGAATGTTCATATTATTATAATAACTTTGACATATTTGTAATTTTTTTCTAATATCATACCAAATTTACTTTTCATTGCCATATAATTATTTTTCATTGATAACATGTTATTATCTTGTGTTATGTGTACACAGAGGAGGAGAAAGAAAAGCATAGTAGAGGAGGGAAAATTGAGGAGGAGGGGAAGAAGCGGAAGAACAGAGGAGAATGAAAAAAAAAAATCTTGGTGTCTGTGTCTCTGCATGAGAAGGGAAATGGAGGAGGAGGAGGAGAGGAGGGGGGAGGGGGGGGGGGAAGAAGAGGAAGAACAGAGGAGAAAGAAAAAAAAAAACCTTGCTGACAGTGCTGTCTAGCCTGTCTTACTGCAGAATAGAGGAGAATAAAAAAAAAAGCTGGCTAGTTGCGCGAGGAGGAGAAAGAGGAGGAGGAGGATCCGACGTTGATTGCAGCCGCAGGCGGTGATCGCAGTCGGACTCAGGAGGAGGGGACGAAAAAAAGAAAAAAAACTAGCTATATGCGCGAGGAGGAGGAGGAGGAGGAGAAAGAGGAGGAGGATCCGGCGCTAATTGCAGCCGCAGGGGGTGATTGCAGTCGAACTCGGGAGGAGGGGAAGAAAAAAAAAAAGCTACCTGCGCGAGGAGGAGGAGGAGGAGAAAGAGGAGGAGGAGGAGGAGGAACATACCTGGAGGAGGATCCGGCGTTGATCGCAGCGCAGGCAGTGATCGTAGTCGGTCTCGGGACGAAGTGGCAGGCGGTGATTGCAGTCGGGCTCTAGACAATGCATCGGTTTTAGGGTTTTTTTGTAATCCAAGGGGGCGTACGATTTTCTGAATTGGGCGCTGGATACGCGCCCCCGAGCTCGGGGTGTACGCCCGACTCACCGGGGCGTGCGCCTCCGTGGACTCCCGCCCAAGTTAGCTGCGCCCGGGGCTTTTGCCCCTTGCCTCGCCCTGGGGCGCGTTTTTAAAATCACTGGGAGAGAGAGAGAGAGAGAGAGAGAGAGAGAGAGAGAGAGAGAGAGACGGCTAGGGTTTGAAAAAATGACGGACAATTCTCATTAGGGCAATAGCCACAAATATATACATGTGTAGGGAATAATTCCTGTACACCTAACTTATATGTATAACCTACAATATACATTAACAAGTTCGTACCTTCATCATCCAACCTTTGTTTTAAGCGATTCATCGGTTGGAAAGCTGACTTAGTGCCCTATGTTCTAGAAGTGATTCTATTTAACATTCTTTGTATTGAATTTGATGAAGCATGCTTTTGTTCTTTCCATTGAAGATGCACATCATAAAGGGTACAATTAAAATCATGGACTGGATTATAAAAAGACATTCAATCCATTTAGAAGATTCTTACTATTAATTTTTGCTCCCATATATACATGTGTAGGGAATGAGTCCTGTATACCTAACTCATATGTATAACCTGCAATATACATTAACAATTGAATTTGGTGATCATAGGTCCCTTTTTAGTGTTCATGAGTTCCCTGCTGATTTCTACAACTGAACAGTTTCACTTGGACTATTGTAGTAGTTCAAGTGAAAACATATTTGAGGGTCAAAATTCCTATTCCTTAAGAAAAAAGGGGACTGGTTCCCTCCGAGTGGCTCGGACAAAGGTCCAACTGCCATTTCACTTCACATGGGCCTACCAATGTCCAAGTCAAAATGAAATTGCTTAATTCACTTGGATTTGGAGTCCAAGCAAAAGTGAAACCGAGCAATTCACAAGGATTGCAAATCCTAACGAGTTGTTGTCCTCCTAGTATAAGAGGGAGGGGCTGGCCCAGATCCTTGTCTTCTTCTAGCAAGCTGGCCGCTCTTTTGCATGCTTGTTACTTCTCTTCTTCTTCTTCTGCTTATTATACACTGGGGAGGTAGATGCATCAAGGATTCAAACACCCTTGTTCATACAATTTATTTGCTCCTCTACAACTTCATTTATCTTCTTTCATCATAAAGGCCATGAGTATTTACAAACCCAACCTATTTCAGCATCAGTGTCTTATTAACCTGGGGTATTAATTGTATGTGTGTGTTTGTTTATCTCCTGTTGTGTAACTTATGTTATACAACTGTTCTCGGCACTATCTAATGTATGTTCTTTTTGTGATATGATATGTTTACCACTCGTGTGACCACTCTAGCATCATACCGATATACTTGTATGCAGATTCTTCCACTGGTTTCTTATTAGTTTTCCAATTATTCTCTCAGTTATTACCAAGGTTTGAGAATTCAGGTGTGTTTGGGTTCTGACCAGTAAAAAGCGAACCGGTTCGGGTTTGACTGGCTCGGTTGTTTTTGTCAAAAATATTTAAAAAATCAGAAAAAAGGGAATAAGAAATTAGTGTCAGATTCACTCGATTCGGGCCTATATCGGTCGTGTCAGATCCCAAGTCCTATGGTATGAGTCATTGAATAGTTACTGCCTGTCTCATTCAAACTCATTAGACAAAGATATGAACCAAATCTAAATCTGACCCGATTTTTGGATTGGCCAAAATACGAACCGGCTCGGACGAACCTGCTACTCATGTGCTCACCAATTTGTTTAAATGAAATAGCCATTTCCAGAATGGATTTCTCAGGAAGTCATAGTTACATGGAAAACATGTCTGTTTTAGGATGTATGTTTTAGAAGAGATGGTTCTTCCCTTAGTTTACATTTTCAATTTTCAAGCAACTTGAACATTCCTAATTTGTCACTTTAATGTGACAAACTAGCTTCCTTACTGGCTTGGGAAGCCTCCATTAGACAAAGATATGAACCAAATCTAAATCTGACCCGATTTTTGGATTGGCCAAAATACGAACCGGCTCGGACGAACCTGCTACTCATGTGCTCACCAATTTGTTTAAATGAAATAGCCATTTCCAGAATGGATTTCTCAGGAAGTCATAGTTACATGGAAAACATGTCTGTTTTAGGATGTATGTTTTAGAAGAGATGGTTCTTCCCTTAGTTTACATTTTCAATTTTCAAGCAACTTGAACATTCCTAATTTGTCACTTTAATGTGACAAACTAGCTTCCTTACTGGCTTGGGAAGCCTCCATGTGTGTTTTATCGTGCATGTATAAAATAGGGGCATAGGAAGCAGTTTTGAAGGCATACTTTACTGTCCTAACCCCCCCCCCCCCCCCCTCCCAAAACAAAAAAAGGGAATATTTTACTGTAAATGTGTATTTAAGGATCATTTTTAAGTTCTGCTCTCATACTAAGAAACAAGCGAATCTTCCAGAAATTGTAGTTTTGCATGCCAGAACGAATTGTAGTGGCCATCGATGCCATTACATAACACTTCTTCTCAATGCTTGGACTCGTATTTCATAATTAAAATTTTAGTTGGATAGTGTTACTTGTTAGTGCACTCAGAAACATTAGATCAGGTCCATCAGGACATATAAACTTCCAAGCCCGCCTTATTCTTCAACCGCTACTGTTGTCATGGCTAACTCTGACGTAGTATTGCTACACTGCAGAACTAAATTGGTTAATGTAGTAACATAATGTATTAGTTTTAGGCACCCAAATTTGCCACTTAATTGAGATAACTTTTTTGGAAAATATAAGGTCCTGATGGTTATCCTCTCTGGTAGTTGCTTCTTGCATATGTTGGTACACCACGCTACGAGGGCCCAGAAGTTGATCCTATGATAGCTGCACAAGATGCCAAGGACCTCTTTAAAGCTGGTGAGAAGCGGTTGGGCACGGATGAAAATGTTTTTATCCGCATTTTTAGTCAAAGAAGCAGGGCACATTTGGCTGCTGTTGCTTCTTCTTATCATCATACCTACGGCAACTCTCTTGAAAAGGTAATCCCCACTTGAAGTTCCTTTCCCTTCCACTCCTTAACTATTAGTGGCATTTAAATGATTGTTGTTCTTCACAGGCTGTAAAGGGTGAAACATCTGGACTTTTTGAAACTGCTCTTCTTGCAATTCTAAGATGTGCTGAGAACCCGGCCAAGTACTTTGCTAAGGTATCTTTTCATTCGACGATCCTTGAATTTTTAAAATATAGCAACCTCCTTGATGCAAATTTATTACTGATGTTTAGGTGGACTTTGCTATCTAGTTTCTTGGTTGGTTGTTCTTCCTCGTCGTTAAAAGGATAATTTTACTTATCAACTCTTGTTTTTAAATGGAATTGATCATATTACCCTTTAATAGTTACTGTAGATTAACATGAAAAACATAAGATAAAGAATTGTTAACAAATTTGCAGGATAACTCAGCAGCACACCTTGTTTTGTTTTTATACTGCATAGTATTTTATGATGTTTTATCTATGCAGCTAACTCCATTAAGTTTCAATATGCTATGTTGAAGTAACTATTAGGGCATGATTGTATTCCAAGCAGTAAAATACAATACAGTAACTTTGGGTGATATGTTAAAAATCTGTACTCTAAACTTGAGGCATTCTGCAAAATTAAAAGGTGCAAGTACTATCCTTTTAAAAACATGCCCCAAGAAAAACTAGGTAAATAAGTATTTATGAAATTTCTCCCAAAATATTGTACTGTACTTTACTGCTTGGAATACAAATGTGCCCTTGGTACCACAATAAACGAGTCAATAAATTCTATTCTGAATTTGTAAAGTAATATGCATATGTGCTCACTGAATTTAATTCACAGGGACTCGTAATCTTTTCATTGAAATCATAAATGATTATTATGAGTATAGTAACCCTTAAGTAAGGTTGTCAAGGGACTAGCTGGCCCGACTGACCCAACTGAAGAACCCAAGTTTTGGTGGAGTTGGACTCAACATGAAATTAAGATGGGGCTGAGTTCTTAAAAAGGGCATTGAATGTGTTGGAACACTATAGCTGAAGATACATGAGCAATGAAAGAGTAATTACAATGATTCTTGGCCATTTGACGAATACCAACGGCCAAAACTTATTCAATGGTGAGATGAACCCTTTAATCTCTAAACCTTTCTAAACGCTAGGATAAATGGTTTAGATCATGGGTCCAACTATAGGTCGTTTAAAAGTTGAGTTCAACATAGATTAGATAAATTTTTTCACGATCTAGGCCCGATCCGCCTTTATGCTACAATGAGGTAGGTATTGTGTATGATTTTCGGACCTGTCCCCAAACCTATACAATTTTACAAATAATATTTAATTATACAAATATATATATATATATATATATATATATATATATATATATATAGAGAGAGAGAGAGAGAGAGAGAGAGAGTGAGAGAGAGAGAGAGAGAGAAATGCTATAGTGCGGCATGCGGTGCGTGCGGCACTACACCACAACCGTCTGATGCACTGCTGCGTGCATGTGATGCACGCAGCGCGTGCATCACACGGCTGCGGCCGCATGCCGCAGCATAGCATGCCCCTATATATATATATATATATATATATATACACACACGTTTATGTACCCTCTATACACATATATAATTATATATATTAAATATAAAATATTTACACGATCTAGGCCCGATCCACCCTTATGCTACAATGAGGTAGGGTATTGTGTATGATTTTCGTACCCGTCTCTAAACCTACACAATTCCCCATTATATAAATATATGATTACATTATGTTAAATTGTTAAGTAATGTAATATGTAATTGCATTATATTAACATACAATTTTTTGACTCCTTTCTCCCATTCTATAATTTACTAAGGAAACTAAGCATAGAAGACGATAAGGTAGCATACATGTGTGGAATTTTGAAGTTAACCTCAAACCTTACATAGTTGCTTGAATAATATATTATTATATGAGTATGCGTATATTGATGAATAGTCCCACATCGGTAAGGAGGACACCTATAAGCTGTTTAATATACCCGTTGTGCTCTCCCTCCCTCTAAGAGGTTAACCTTTTGGAGACACGGGGTATTCTAACATGATATCAAAGCCCTAGGGTTCCTTCGCACCTCGGCAACGACGGCTCCCCCCTCTGCTCCTCGTCAACAATGGTGATGACGACGACTCCTCCACTTAATATCCTCATCGGCCACCACTCCTCACTCCACCACCGTAGCCCTCTCCCGATTCATCCCCCAGCCAGCCCTCTCCCAATCCATCCCCCTACCCTCTCTCTCCACCCTCTCCTAATCCCCCCAGCCCTCTCCCTCTACCCTGGCTATCTCCCTACCGCCTAATCGCTCACCGCAACCCACCCTCACCTTCCCCCAATGCTCTCCCCACCACCCGACCCCACCCTCACCCTCACACCTAAGCTCAAATACTATGTTACTTACCTGGAGTGCTCCAAAAGGCTAACTTCTTGGAGGGGTCTAGGTTAGTAATGTAGTTTCAGAAGTGGGTCCGATTGTGCCCTGCCATGCATGCTCCACTTGAGGGGCGAGTCTTGTGGCAAGTTTAGTCCCACATCGAAAGGGGGACGCCATTATGCAGCTTAATATACATGTTGTGCTCACCCCCTCCAAGAGGTTAACCATTTGGAGCACTCTGAGTTAGTAATAGGGTATCAAGCTCAGGTTGGCCTAGACCTATGCTAGTCGATGGAGGGGTGTGTGTGTTTCCTCTGCACCTCAGGTCTCCATGCAGCGCTCGTCGGTGACCTAGGCGCCAGAAAATTCCTATGCCTCATGGTGAGGAGGGGTTTGTTGCTGATCCCAAGTCTTAGTGGGAGGGGGGTTTGTTGGGATTAGTCCCAGATCGGCTAGGGGCTGGGCAACAATGTCTTCATATACCCTTTGTGGACCTCCCTTATGTTCCGGATTTTGGGACGAGAGGGTATCTAATTGATGGGATGCGTATGCTTAAATAAAACCCAAGTGCAGAATTTATGGCATTAAAAATCAGATTTCAGCATGTATAAACAAATTTCAGCAAAGCCTATGATCATAGTTCATCATCCATTCATTATCCCAATCAGATTTAACTCAACGAAATAATAAAATTGACAAGATGAACATTAATTTCAGATTATAATAACTGAATTCCAGCAATGATAGCAATAACAATCTCAAAGTAATAAGCCAATGTTTCAAGAACAACCAAAGATCTACCGATAAACCCTAATGGATGAGATTCTCGGGAAAAACAAATATTAGGAACCCTAATAGGAAATCAGCAATAAGGCCGGTTGCGGGAAAGAAAATATCACATGAAAATTATCAGAGGATAATCCAAACCGTGCGTTGGTCAATGTCAGCGGCTGACGGGAACTCCGTTGATGCAGATGAAAGGCGTGGAAGGGGAGGCGTGGTCCAGAAGAAGGGGTGAAGAAGCCGAGACGATGGATCTTTGAAGATGAGGAAACACCGCGTCGATCTTCCGCGAAGTCGTAGACGAATGGCGAGGCGACGGGGTAGAAGCGTGCGAAGGAAGAAAAGATTAGAAGTAGGGAAGATTTGTCAGAAGGGATACACCGAACAAGCGCACACGCTTCTCCGTTCTAGGGTTTCAATTTCATATCATCTTCATTTTCTCAATTAGGGTTTTAGAATTTATAGGGGAAACAACCAAGAAACACAAAAGGAAAGGAAAGAAGGAGAGAGAGAGGCCGGTCGGGTAGAGAGAGAGAGAGGGACGCGCGGGTGAGAGAGGGGGCGCGGGGCGTTCGCGGGAGAGAGAAAGGGGGCCGGTCGGGTAGGGCCTAGGTTAGGGTTTTTGGGTTTTGATCCTCCGTCGAATCTCATTCATTGAGATCTATCCTAACTTAAGATCTTACGGCTAAAAAGTAAACACAGAAACGAGTCAGTTCGGCATCTGTGGCTCGAACCGGATGCGAACATGGCTCGCACCTACCCAAACCAGAAATAAAAACAGAAATAACTAAAGATCCGTTGGCCGGATCGAAATAAAATAAAAACCAAAGGTGTAGAGCTTCAATTGAGCTTTCCACTGATGCAGACGGATCGACGATCGGCTTCCTGGATCTCCGGAACGGATGAAAATATGCCATCAGCTGTAGCAAATCTGCACGTAGTAGGCTCGTCTGCATCAAGTCCCCCGGACTCAAAAGAACTCGACTCCTGTCGAGCAAGGTTCTGGATCCGGCGGGGGCTCTCCTGGTAGTAACTGCAACCGCTAAATCTGCTCTGACTGCTCTCCCGGGTTTGGTGGCCAAGTAATCCGCCTCAAGTACGCAGCAACTCCATTTGGCATCCCCTGCCCCTCGACGCCAAGCGAAGACCTGAAAGCCAAAACCAACATCCTCCGCGGCACGATAAGATCGTCAAAATACTCAGATAATTTCATGTGATAATAGGAGTTTGGGTTGACATGAAATTCAAATGGCATATGAAAAGAAAGGCCGCGGGAGCATAATGTGCTGCGGGTCATAGGCTTGCGCAATAGGCAATGGTTTTTTTTTTTTTTTTGAGAATTCCTCCCCGAGATGGAGAGGATGGGGTTGAGCATACCCCAAGCTTTATTTAAATAGCAAAAGGAAGTTACAATAGATCAAGAAAAGGGGTGATCTTTCCCGAGTTCTTCACAGAGAACCCAGGAGACCAGCTAGAAACCAAGGAAACAAAGTTAATCCAAACCGACGTCGGCTGCAGCTCCTTATGGGAGAAGACCCTCCAGATACTCCAGCAGAGGCCAATCACCAAGAGATCCCAAGCCTGGAAAAGATCTTTCTTAACCCTCCTCTTTCTCCAAAGCATCCACAGAGATCGCACGGACCCCGGATGACCTCTGATCCCCAGACGACTCTTAAGCAAGGACCACAACGATCTGGCAAAGCGGCACCTAAGAAAAAGGTGATCAACATCCTCTCTATGTGCGTGGCACATGGGACAGGAGGTATCTGTAACGTTGGGGTTATTCCGTTTACGAAGATTCAACCGAGTCAAAATCTTATCCTTGATAGCCAACCACATAAAGATTCTAGTCTTCAAAGGCGCTGGTGTCTTCCAAAGGTGGGAAGCAAAAGGGCAGATCAAGCCTCCATTGTTTAACGGTAGAAGGATCTCACCGAGAAAACCCCTGACGACTCCAGTTTCTACCTAGAAGCGTCACGACCACCCCCCAGAGAGAAATTCTGAAGAATGTTGTAGAGATCAGACAGTTGCCCTTGCAAAGCTTCTGGAATTGTCCTCCTGAATTTCACCGACCAAACCCGACCCTCCGAGGAATCCGATGACTGTGAAAGAACCGAAGCTTGGGTATCCCAGGCCAACTCAAAAAGATCACCAAACAGGGAGGCTAGGCTAATGTCATCTACCCAGTGGTCTAACCAGAATTTAATGTTCTTACCATTCCCTGGGATCAGTCGGATACAGGAGCGGAAGGGAGCTCCTATTCTCCGGATGCCTTTCCAAAACTGCGATAACTTCCCTGATGCTCTACTTCTGGTCTGAAGGGGAGAGAAGCGCTTGAAATATCTATCCCTGATAATGGACGACCAGGTATCCCCTTGATCATTCTGTAATCTCCACCACCATTTCCCTAACAGAGCACGATTAAAGTCTCTGAGGTTCATGACTCCCAAACCCCCTTGGTCACGAGACTTGCAAGCAATACCCCAACTAGTCAGATGATAGGACCCCAACTTTCCATCTGCCCCCTTCCAAAGAAAAGAGTTACGGATCCCGTCGATCTTCATGATGACCCAAGAGGGGATAAAATAGAACGCCAAGTAGTAGGAGGGAATAGTAGACAACACCGAGTTAACTAGGGTGAGCCGGGCCTCTAGAGAGAGAAACCTCCCTGCCCAATTCGACAGACGCTTATCAATCTTCTCTACGACCTTGCGCCAATCCGCTCTACCCAGAAGCTTGTTGCTAATTGGGAGCCCCAGATACGTCAAAGGGAAGGAATCTAACTTGCAGTTGAGGATAGCCGACGCCAATACTCCCTTCTCTCTGTGAGGCCCTACGTAAAACAAGGAACTCTTGAAGAAATTGATCCGCAGTCCAGAGCAGAACTCCAGAGCATAAAGGATAATCTTCAGCACTGCTACCTGCGCTAGCTCTGCTTCATAGAAAAGGATAGTATCATCAGCAAAATGCAAGTTAGGGATACACCAAGAGGTACCTCTGATCCCGCGGAAAAGGTTCTGGGAGTTCGCCCTGCGAAGAATAGCATCAAAGGCATCTACCGCTAGGATGAAAAGGAACGGGGAAAGCGGGCATCCTTGTTTCAGTCCTTTGCGCATACGGAAATGTCCACCAGATACTCCATTAATCGAGCAGGCTAATTTGGAAGAGCTGAGACAGCGAGACACCCAATCAAGCCAAGTCTGGGAAAATCCCTTCGCCCTCAACGTGGAGAGAACGAAGTCCCTGTGAAGCCGGTCAAAAGCCTTCTCAAAATCCAGTTTCAGGATCAAACCTTCAGATTTAGACTCCTTAAGGTGATAAAGGATCTCCTGCACCGAAACCACGCTATCCAGAATCATCCTGCCCTTAATAAAAGCCGGTTGAGATTTGCTGATCAGTTCATCCATGACTGGAGATAACCTGTTCGCCAGAAGCTTGGTAATGATCTTGTAGACACAATTAGAAAGGCTGATAGGTCTATAATCCGACACTGCAGGAGAATCTGGTCTCTTTGGAATGAGGATGAGGGTGGAATAGTTCAGACTCTCCAATGAAGCCGATCCTGCAAAGAAGTCTGTAATGAATCGGGTGACGTCGGGTGCAATACAATCCCAGAAAGTCTGAAAGAAAAGCATTGAAAAGCCGTCTGGTCCTGGAGCTCCATTCCCGTTCATATCCCGAACTGCTTCCTTTATCTCCTCCTGCGTAAACTGACTATCCAACTCCTCAGAAGCTTGTAACTTCTGGATAGGTAGATCCTCCCAAGATAAAGAAGCAGAGGACGCCGGGAGGTCTTGGAAGTACGCCTTGAAGTGAGACGAAACACCCTGCAGAACCGCTTCTGTCCTTCCAATTGACGGCCCCCTACCATCAACTGTCTGATGTCATTTCTAATCCTCCGCCCATTAGCGACCTTATGGAAGAAAGACGTGTTCAGGTCCCCCAATTTGACCCACTTCTCTCTCAAGCGCTGTTTCCACATGATTTCTTCCAGACGGAGCAATTGCAACAAGTCCTCCTTAGCAGAATCCAGATCTGATCGATCTTCCACCGAAAGCGACCCTGATTCCTCCTTACTTTCTAACTCCTCAATCGACTCTAGAAGGACCTGCTTGCGGCGATAGACTGAGCCAAAGCGTGAGCGCTCCCAGCCCTTAATCTTCTGTCGGAGGCTTCTAAGCTTACGCACCAAGTTCCGCGCCGAGTTAAAATCCGAAGGAAACTGTGACCACCATTTCCTGACCAGGGGGGCAAAAGTGGAATCTTCAAGCCACATTCTTTCAAAGCGGAAGCGCCGGGGAGCAATGGGCCAGGAAGTGCCAGAATCCAACAAGAGCGGCACGTGGTCTGAAACCAGCGACTGCAGCAATGGTGTATTTGAAAGGCTATGGGGTGCGGGTGCATTATGTGGTGCTCGAAGTGGCCTGCGCACGGTGCAAAACAAGTGGATTCTAGAAGACGACGAAGATATGTGACGCAATCATTGTCTGGATGCAGTGAATAAAATAAGAAATTAAAGAACTCATCATGCCACTTGTTATGACTTCGAAAAATTAAAGGTGGTGGGTTGTCTGAAATCGGAAAGCATGATTCATAAGTATTTTGCATCGAAAAGTGATCAAACATGCCAAAGTCGTCTGTAAGATTAAACTCAACACTTGGATGATATGGGTGCACATATGATTGGTCTATGAATGTATAGATGTCAGGCAAATGATGAATGCGAGTGTCATGAATGCCTACAGACTCTAAATGCGATGTGCATGCAATGGAATGCAAAATGTTGTCTAATCCCTTATCAATTTGTAGTGAATCAGATGAACACCCAACTAAATTTTCAGCGAATGGTGGTACGGACGGACTCTGACTCAGAAGGGCTTGAGGTGCGTGGGATCGGTGCCTCCTAAAACATGTGGGCCATAGGGTGACATTGATGCCGTCCTTATGGAAGGTATAGGTGTTGGCTCTTCCGTGATGTTGGACATCTCGGTCGAACTGTCATGGACGCCCTAAGATAACATCAGCAACCTCTAAAGGAAGGACATCACACCAGATCTCATTTCTATATTGCAGCCCAATGGACAACTGTGCCAAACAACAATGAGTTACCAGCTTGCTCGTGGTGTTGTCTAGCCAGGATGTTTTGTAAGGGTGAGCCAATTGTTTAACTTTCCATTTCTTGCTCCTAACTACCCTTTCATTGATCAGATTGGTGGTGCAACCTCCATCGATCAAGACACAAAGGTCCATTCCGTTGACAGTGCAGACTGTTCGGAACAGTTCGAACCTCTGGTTCTTGCAGTGTGGCTTAGGGGGTCCTCCACAGAGCTCGTGGGGAAGTAGCGCTTTAGGTGCTTGGGGTGATGGAGACTGGTGAATAACCAATAGTGGCGCAGTCATGTCATCGCCCTCCAAGACTAACTCATTGAAGTTTTCGCCTTCAGACTCGTGATCATCCTCGTCATTATCCGCAAGATTTGTCTGTGGATGGAATTGACGTCGAGGACAATCGGCTGACTTATGACCCGACTGGTTGCACTTGAAGCACTTTATCTGGCTCGGGTTGGGTCCTAAAACTCCTTTACCCTTCTCAATGGGTGCAGGAACTGTGCCAGCTACGGGTGAAGGTCCAGGGAGTGGTCTACTAACAGTTCCGGATGGTGCCCTAGTGTTGTCATATCGTCGGGACGCAGATCGGGAGTGATGAGACTCGACTTTCTTAGCCCGACGGTGTGCATCACTGACCTGATACAAGTCATGAAGGGACACCACCTCCTGAATTGAAGGCTTGAGACCATTGACATACCTAGCGACGCTCTGCTCTTCATCTTCATGCAGATCATTGCGAGCTTGGAGCTTGTAGAATTCATTGGTGTAATCATCTACAGATTTGTGCTCTTGTCGCAGGTTTTGAAATTTTTGGAACACACATTGCTTGAAATCAGAAGGGAGGAACTTCTGTTGCATTTTTCCTCGCATGTGTCCACGTGGAAATTCTCTTTTCCTTTCCTACCCCTAGTGGTCTGCAACTGCTTCCACCAAATCAGTGCATGACCTTTCAGCGTAAGGCTGACAAACTTAACTTGTTTGTCGCGGGGGATTTCTTTCCACTCAAAGTACTGGTCGATTCAATCGGCCCACTCTAGAAACTCTTCGGGATCCATCCTACCCTCAAACTCAGGAATTTCTATCTTGATGCCCTGATCCCAGCCCCAATGGGATTTCGATCTCCTATGAGTCCGTCTACTTCGCCTATCAGTCCTGTCAGAGGAACTGACGCTGTCACCTCCGGACTCTAGGTCTAACGCACTACGCTCTGGAGACGCTCTAGGCCTGTGTTCTCAATGGGGTCGAGGTGGATTTTGGGAATTAGTGAAGGCTAAGGTCATCCATGTGCTCTTGTTGCCTCATGAAGGCATCCTGCCAAGTACGGGGTGGAGAAGATCCAGCCATTCTAGATTCTCTAGAAGATGCTATCGAGTCACTCAGAGAGAAGGGGTGAACCTAATATTGATGCGCTCACGCGATGCTATCTGGGTCTGAAGCCTATCCATGTGCTCTTGTTGCCTCATGAAGGCATCCTGCCAAGTACGGGGTGGAGAAGATCCAGCCATTCTAGATTCTCTAGAAGATGCTATCGAATCACTCAGAGAGAAGGGGTGAACCTAATATTGATGCGCTCACGCGCTGCTAGTTTTCTAATGAATGTAAGACACTAACTAAAATGAAAAGAAGGAAAATGAAAAAAAAAAAAATTCAGCAAACACGCGATGATGCGAATGATGCGAGAGGACCGGCCGTTGCGTAAGTACGCGACGACTAGTGCGCTCTGATACCAACTTGATGGGCTGCGTATGCTTAAATAAAACCCAAGTGTAGAATTTATGGCATTAAAAATCAGATTTCAGCATGTATAAACTAATTTCAGCAAAGCCTATGATCATAGTTCATCATCCATTCATTATCCCAATCAGATTTAACTCAACGAAATAATAAAATTGACAAGATGAACATTAATTTCAGATTATAATAACTGAATTCCAACAATGATAGCAATAACAATCTCAAAGTAATAAGCCAATGTTTCAAGAACAACCAAAGATCTACCGATAAACCCTAATGGATGAGATTCTCGGGAAAAACAAATATTAGGAACCCTAATAGGAAATCAGCAATAAGGCCGGTTGCGGGAAAGAAAATATCACATGAAAATTATCAGAGGATAATCCAAACCGTGCGTTGGTCAATGCCGGCTGCTGACGGGAACTCCGTTGATGCAGATGAAAGGCGTGGAAGGGGAGGCGTGGTCCAGAAGAAGGGGTGAAGAAGCCGAGACGATGGATCTTTGAAGATGAGGAAACTCCGCGTCGATCTTCCGCGAAGTCGTAGACGAATGGCGAGGCGACGGGGTAGAAGCGTGCGAAGGAAGAAAAGATTAGAAGTAGGGAAGATTTGTCGGAAGGGATACACCGAACAAGCGCACACGCTTCTCCGTTCTAGGGTTTCAATTTCATATCATCTTCATTTTCTCAATTAGGGTTTTAGAATTTATAGGGGAAACAACCAAGAAACACAAAAGGAAAGGAAAGAAGGAGAGAGAGAGAGAGGCCGGTCGGGTAGAGAAAGAGAGAGGGACGCGCGGGTGAGAGAGGGGGCGCGGGGCGTTCGCGGGAGAGAGAAAGGGGGCCGGTCGGGTAGGGGCTAGGTTAGGGTTTTTGGGTTTTGATCCTCCGTCGAATCTCATCCATTGAGATCTATCCTAACTTAAGATCCTACGGCTAAAAAGTAAACACAGAAACGAGTCAGTTCGGCATCTGTGGCTCGAACCGGATGCGAACATGGCTCGCACCTACCCAAACCAGAAATAAAAACAGAAATAACTAAAGATCCGTTGGCCGGATCAAAATAAAATAAAAACCAAAGGTGTAGAGCTTCAATTGAGCTTTCCACTGATGCAGACGGATCGACGATCGGCTTCCTGGATCTCCGGAACGGATGAAAATATGCCATCAGCTGTAGCAAATCTGCACGTAGTAGGCTCGTCTGCATCACTAATAGTGGTATCAGAGTTGGGCCCTACTTTTGCTTTTGTTTCTACTTCATGTACGCCTCATCGATTGTGGCTTGTCACGCGTGCTCCGCTTGAGGGGAGAGTGTTGACGAATAGTCCTACATTGGTAAGGAGGGCATTATAGGCCGCTTAATATACTCGTTATGCTCTCCCCACTATAAGAGGTTAGGCTTTTAGAGACATGGGGTATTCTAACAGCGTATTTATATTAATATACTTTTTTTTTTTTTTCATATTCCTACTATTCGAAAATTTCTCAAAAATTTATTATGCATAAAAGTCGGTGAATTTAAATAAGCTAATTGAAATGAGATCTACTCTGGGTTGGATTTTACCTTGATGCTGACCGTAGCCTTGGGTTGGATACAAACTAACCAGGCTTAGTCCCTAGTCCAACTAGAATAATGGAGTTATGGGCAAATTCTGGATCAAAATCCCTCATAAGTTTGGGTAGCAGGGAATAGTGAACCTGATATGAGGCATTCAGTTAACCACCCATAGATCTCTCTCTCTCTCTCTCTCTCTCTCTCTCTCTCTCTCTCTCTCTCTCTCTCTCTCTCTCTCTCTCTCTCTCTCTCTCTCTCTCTCTCCTTGGAATCAGGCATTTGATTGGCATGACCTCTCTTATGTTGTATTGGGAGAGGAATGGTGCAATGGGTGGTTGTCTCCTTCATCATCACAGCCTTGTGGCTTTATAAGAAAGAAAATAAGGAAGGGAATGGGCGTTGGTTTGGTTCCCTCTCACACTCTCTTTCCGCGACCAGGTTTTCGAATTTAGCACTGGTAAAGAAACCAATAGGAATTGGGGTTCACTTAAAATATGGTTTGAACTCGATCAGGTGTGATAGTTGCATTTTGATTCATTTGGGCTTGGATCTTGGTGCTTCTAGCTCCAAGCCCAACCCGTTATGCCTGGTTTGGCTTATTTACAGCTTGCCGCCCCTACCCTCATGTCGCTCTTGTTATATGTAATTTTAACTAGAGGATAACATAATCATAAATGAGCCTTATCAAAGAGAATTTGAGCTGGCATTTTGTATCGCCTTTTGCTGCATCCATTCAATCAAGGGCCATATCTTTTGTAACTATTTTCACTTAGGTCATCTAGGACTTCACTTCCCTGCCAAATTTCTTCCATTTATTGTGTCTGATGATCTTATGTGCAGATATTTCTCCACCGTCTCTTTTATGTAATGCTACTATGGAGCTCCCCATGATTTTTATTCTATCAAAAACATTTCAGGTGTTACGCAAGGCAATGAAAGGCCTAGGAACCAACGATACGACACTCATAAGGGTAGTTGTTACCAGGACTGAGATCGATATGCAGTATATAAAGGCGGAATATCAGAAGAAGTACAAGAAGGCATTGAGTGAAGCTATCCAGTCGGAGACATCGGGCCATTACCGGACTTTTCTCCTTTCCCTTGTGGGCCCCAATCATTAGGTAAGGTAGGCTGGTATCCGTCTGAACAGTTTGTTTCGGATGTTTGCTATAGTGTAGTCTGGACGATTGGAGGTTGGTGTGCTCTTGCTATAGTTTCATGCTTCTTTGTATGAGACTCGATATGAAATCTGAACTTGAATTCCAGTTGGTTAAGTGTAGAAGATATAGACCAGTGTATATTAAAAAGTTGTGTAAATTACAAAAACCCTTTCCTGAAGGCACTGCACTATCCTCCGTCTGCATTTACCACACTTTGGAAGAATCACTTCCAAATTTTTACTATAGCTTCCTTACATCTAGGCTTATCTACCCTCTAAGTTTTAATCAAATCCAAAAAAAACTGAACATGATGAAAAGACCAAAATACTCCGTTGTTTTAAAAATCTGTACCTTTTGTAACTTAAAATTTTAACCTAGAGCGAGAACCCTTTTTTTTTGGCGGGACCCTTTAATCGTTTTGCATCAAGGATTAGAATTAGAAGTGGAGGAACCATGACGGGCGACAAGTAAAGATGAACTACCTGCAGTAAAAACTTGAAGCTGTTAGAGTCAAGGCACTGTATGTGAATAGAGAAGAATATTCATATGCAAGGAGGCTACAGACTCAAGGTCATATGTATGGAGGCTACAGACTCGAGAATTCAGGAATGCCTGGGGGTGGGGTACTTAATGTCTAAGTAAAGGTGATGGATAAGTGCAAAGTCCGAAAACCTGAAGCATCTATTGAGGCACGTACGGTGTTTGTGCGGATGGATGCATCAGATACCACTCGCGACACAGTGAAGCACCGATATGAGCCCGAGGAGGACTGAGTGTCAGTTTACTGGTCTGGTTGGGTGTAATGGACGGTTGTGATTCAGTCTTGGCTCTCTCGCCTATCATTTAATCTGAGGTTATAATTTCAGAGGATATATTATTGGGTCCAGGGCTGGTGTTTCGGAGTTGACCAGAACGTGACAGGCCATGGGTGAATTAGGGATCAGTCTGGGCTGCGCTATAAAAACCGAGCTAAGTCGGTGTCGAAATAGCCCCAGACCGAATCTCGAACCGCTATGAACCAAACTCAAGTGAACCAGCTGCCAAACACTTTAGTCTGAAACCCGACACCAATTAGGGTTAATCTTGAAACTTGTTAACCTTAATCGACCGACCGCGATACGACAACAGGGCAAACACACTTGGATGGTGTCGACTCGACACCAACGGCGGATGTAAAAGAGATTTGCTTCCCATCACCTCTGGCTTTCTGATGATGTCTTTCAGCTTACACCATCAAAAACTCTACTCTTCTGTTGTTTCATCTACAGGGTTCATTATACTTTTGGCCTAAGAGGAGTCAGAAAAGTAGTAGGTTAATAGCACTGAAGTTAGAAAAACATTCTAAGTGCAAGTGGAAGCAAAAGCATGTCACTGAATAGGGGAGTTGGAGGAGGAGGAAGAGATCATCTTCTTCAGCAGCTGGAGGACGGACCGCACGATACCGACCGCGGGGTCGACACCGGTGGCCTCCCTGAATCTGGCGTGGGCCTGCACCGCCGCCTCCACCCCGACCCCGAGCCGAGCCTGCTCGTCCTTGATCGCCTCCTCACACAGCCCGCACACCCACACCCCTCCGAACCGCTCCTTCACCCATTCGATGTACTCCGTTGTGCACTCCTCCCGCATCCCGCAGCACCCGCAGTCCACCGCCACGGTCCCCGCCATCGCTCGCTCTTCTCCCCCTCCAACCACGACCATGGCGGCCGGCACCAGACCGCTCGATCTCACCTGTTAACTTCCCATGCTTCTTTCTCAGCTAGCCCTGAGCTCCTCAACTACCAAACTTCTCATGTTATATGGAGTGGCAAGCCTTGGGTCAAGATTCTATTATTATGTATAGATGGGTATTGTGGGAAACTACTTTGTTGTCATTATGTACAAAGGTGGGTTGTGCTTTACTTCTGGCTTGTGGAGGGGCAATAGAATAAAGATGAGTGAGGGGGGTGAGAATTATCTTTATTCAGATTTTCTCTCTTTATAGTTAGGGTTCTTTCTGGTGCATGTGAGCTTTTCCTTTTCGTTTTGCATGAATGATTGATGTTCTAGCCCAGCCCAGCAGCTGCTATACCCTTGTGAGAGGGGCTTTTTGGGAAGAGGGAGGGGCATTTGGGGAATTGGGGTGTCCCTTGAGTGGGTGATTGAATTAGGAGTTTGGCCTTGCCCTTGCCCTTGCCCCCAAAAAAAATAAAAAAAAAAAGTAGGGTTGAAGTTGTGGCTTGGCCTTACCCAAAAAGGAAAAAAGGATTGGGCTTGGGGATTGTAAGATGTGCCATATAAAATTCGGAAATTGCTATTTGAACATACAAAGGGACACACAGCAGTAGTGTCGAGTGCTGGTCGATGCCTCCCACACCTCGTTCAACTCCTTTAAGGCGTCCAATACACTCATCCCAAAGTGATACAGGCTCAATGTTACTCACCTTTTTATTGGGATGAGTGTATTGGACGGCTCCCCATGTCTAGCGAACGATCGCTTACAACTTGTTTGGTTATGTGCAGTTGACACATGTAACTTTTTAGAGGTCGGATATCGGCTCTAGTTAGTGGGCTCAGCATGCAACACAGCCACATGTAAGATGGTTGGAGTACGATTCATTTATGGTCACTTGTCATCGTGCGACTGTGATGTGATGCATGCGGATCCATCAACCACTCGAACCGACGAAAAAACATTCAAGACTTAGCCTTTTACTTAGGGGTGGCAATGGGTTGTGTCGGGTCGGGTTCGTGTCGTGTCCAAAACCCCTAGACCCGGACCCGATCGTCTATAAACGGGTAGACCCGTTTACCACACGAGTTTATTCAGTTGACTCGATCCGACTCAACCCGACCTAACCCGATAGACCCGCTGATACTATATATTACAGTATCGGACTGCGGGTAGACCCGACCCGACCCGACCCGTTGAATATTAAACGGGTTTTTTCGAGTCTACTGTATCCAGACCCTAAACCCGGACCCGACCCGTTTATTAAATAGGTCCATCGTGCCGACCCGTTTACAACACGAACCCGTTTAGCCCTGACCAAGACCTTGCTAGCTTCGTGTCGGGTCTGCCGTGTCGGGTCCAAAATTACCAGCCCTACTTTTACTATATGTTCGAACTATACTTTTTTATATAGAATTTTGCGTAAGTGGGAGTTGAAGTTGATGTGATTTTCAAAAACTGCAGCAAACCAAATATAGGCATTAGGGGGAGAAAAAATTTAATGACCGCTAACTATGATCGACCAGTGGTATTGTGCCGCATACACCACATACGGGTAAGAAGTAGGGGAGGCAATGGGTTTGTGTCGGGTTCGTGTCGTGTCTAGTTTCGTGTCGTGTCCAAAACCCCTGGACTTGGATCTGACCCGTTTAACTAATCGTGTCTATATCCTAAACCCGTACCCGATCCGCTAATAAACGGGTAGACTCGATAATACCCAGTAAGACTCGTTTACCACCCGGGTCTATTCAGTTGACCCGATCCGACCCAATCAGACTCGACTTGACCTGACTCGAAAGACCCTCTGGTATTATATATTATAGTATCGGATTGCGGGTAGACCTGACCCGACCCGTTGAATACTAAACGGGTCTTTCCGGGGCTACCGTGTCCAGACCCTAAACCCGGACCCGACCCGTTTATTAAACGGATCTATCATGTCGACCCGTTTACGACCCGAACCCGTTTAGCCCTGATCCAGACCCGCTAACTTTGTATCGGTCGTGTCAGGTCTGCCGTGTCGGGTCTGAAATTGCCAGCCCTAGTAAGAACTAGTAAGAAATTAATTTGAAACCAAATAAAAATTACCTCTCCAAATTATCTTTCTACCCTTATCTGGTGTATGTGTCGCAATGCCACTGGTCAGTCATGGTTAGCGGTCCTCAGAGTGGTCCAAAAAAAAATTTCTCCCTTAGAGGGGAGGGCCCGAGGTAAGTAAGTGGACTCAGGGGAGTCGAACTTCTCCAGTCACCACCGCAGTATGTCCGCGAGTGGGTCCCCCCAGTATGTTTAAATAGGAGGGCTCATACAAAATTCTGCCGTGATGCAAGGGGGGTGATTGGAGGCCTTGTCCTGTAACGGGGGAGCCCGTGGTTTGATGGAACCCAACCCATGTGCGTCCGTTGGATGAAAGAGACACAGATAGAGAGAGAGAGAGAAGAGAGAAGAGAGAGAGAGAGAGAGAGAGAGAGAGAGAGAGAGAGAGAGAGAGAGAGAGAGAGAGAGATTTTTTACATTGAAGACCGTGAGAATAACATCTCAGCCTGTGCACTGTGGGAATTGACTTCATTTGTTTGTGTCTACTATCTAATCTACAGGCCAGGGATTGGTAGCTTTGGTAGGTCTCTCCACCATACTCCGATCCCACTGTACTATCCTACGACGATTGGTGTCTTACCCAGGAGAGCAACTTCCCTGGGGAGGTCTTACCGCATAGCCACGTGGTTACCTAGTTGAGGTGAACCCCACAAAACAATGGTCGGTATGGCGGTGTGGTGGTAAGTAAGTATCCCCACAACGACGATAGCGCGCCTCCCCATCCAAGTTTTTTTCCCTTACTTCTCTCTCCAATTATCCTCTAATGTTTTTTTTAAGAGGTAATGTGCCTAAGGTATCTGACAACATATCAGTATAGTAATAATAAGAATCGGCAACAAGATGGTTCTGCACTAGATCCTCGGGTTTAAAAAAGATTCATTTTACCTTTCGACCGTTTGGAAAATAACCATTTTACCTCTATATATAGTTGTACAACGAAATCAAATGAAGATTAGCATTTTGTAATATATCGTACCATTTGCTACATTGATTTACTTGTAGCTATTTAAAAAAAAAAGATTTGATAAAAAAAATTACTACTGTGAAACCACTGTAGCAATTGTTACTCTTTTATCACCGAATTGTTACTCTTTGCTACCATTGTAGTAATTGTTACTCTTTATAACCGAATTGAGTAACAATTGCATATTGTTATTCTTTTGTTGTAGTGAAGAGTAACATTTGTGATTTTAATATTAGGAGTAGTTTTGTCATTTAAAGAGGAGAAAAGTCAACGAAGGGACTTGCTCTAAGAGCATCTTATTTGGGAGGGACCTGGTGCAAAACCATCTTATTAGTCTTATTTTAAAGGGTTTCGACGAGACCTTTTCCAACATAATAATTTTTGTAAAAAATGGATTAGTGGATTTAAACTAACATCGAGTTTAAATAATTAATGTATTTTTTCTAAAGGATACAAGTGAAATTTAGATTAAATGACATTGAGTTTTGAAGGATGTTTAGGTAAATAAACCAAATTATATTTATGGGACATGGGCATAATCGAAGTATAATTCTTCAGGAAAAACTGACTAATATTCATGGGACATGGGCATGATCAACCTACATCCATAAGGCATGATCTAATTTTTTTATTCACTATGAGAAAAGTTCAAGAATGATTGAATATGAGAATTACTCAAGTTTAATCCCAATTCTAAGCTATGAGATCCTTGACACCTCTCTTAATTATCCTCTCAACCATTAAATAAAGAAAAATGAACTCTCAGTTAATATGACCCTATTTGGATATGATACTGGTTTTGGGATTCTTGGAGCCTATAATTCCAAAATCCCAAAATAGGGCTTCGGAGCCTGAAGCCTTGATCTTGGGCTATGGGAATAATGGCTCCTATGAGCAAGTATTAGGGTCTTCGGAGAAATGCTTTTTGGGATCTGGTTGTATCCAAAAAGGCTTTTCATATTTTTTAGGGATTCTGGGATCCCAGAATTTTGGATCTGGAGTGTATCCAAACATGCCCTAATGTTCCTAGATAACGTAGGTATAGTATAGCCCGAAGCTTAATCTTGGTTCGACAAGAAAAACGGAACACGACTTATGTTAGTAAGAGATGATCTTGAATGATATATTTGGCAATGCTTATGATCTTCATGGCTATGAAGCACCATCCAAGACTTGATTAAACTCTTTGACATGCGAGCACTGGGACACAATGTTGACACATAAATATTGCGAACAAAACAAGGTGGTAAGTGGTAACGATCATACCCTCCTAGTTCGAAGTAACTCTGATGACCTATTTCCTCACTATTCCTTAAACTAAGTATGCACTATAATCCTTTAATTAGGCCTACAACGACCTACGTCTTGATTAGCTTTGTAGTCTTTATTTCATATATTTATCGTCTTCTCTACTTCTTGGTTCAGATATCAACGCTACACATACATAACAATACCAAATAAATATGAATAATATCCTTTGACCTTTTTTTTGGTGAAAATGAGTCAAGCTCATATTCATTAATTCAAATGTGCCATATCTTTAAATATATATTCTCCGACCCTTTCCAGAATAGAAGTAGGAAATTATGATTGTAAAGAGGAAAGAGCAGCATCAAATCTAGCCAACTCGTGAGCAACTTTATTACTTACTGTATGAATGAAAGAAATGCATGTCCACTTGAGAGTGTTGTATAAGCAAATACCAGCATTCTTGAACATAAGGTCTGGTTGTCCAAGGTATGTCATCCAATGAAGATGAAAAATATATAGTCTCTTAAAGATGCCACATTCTTTATAATGTAGCTGGGTTTACAACTTTGCGCTCAAAGACCTTAGTGCACACCTAGCTTTCCACATGTTCCATAAAATGAATACCTGGTTGATAGCTCAGTTGGTGTTGCATTTTTTTTTTCTCTCGAGACACATGGTCATGGTTTGAATCCTGCTTGGGGTATTCCGCTCAGTGTTGCGGATACTGTTGGAAATAAATCCATGGTAGAGGCCCGCAGCGGAAGCAAAGTGAAGGTCCGAGGACCGTGAGCGGTGTGCGTTACATATCAAAATTTTCATCGAAACGATCTACATATGCGTGTATGAATCTAGCATGGCAACTACGCGAACCCCTAACGATGATCTAACGCGAAAGAACAAACTAGCATGAATGCATGTTCTAATTATGTTAGATCTACTTGTTAGAGGTCATACCTGCGTGCAGAATCTTTCACCGCGACAAATTTCTTCTTTGTCGATGGAGACGGGCTACGGATCTGCTCGACATAGCTTCGGTGCGACGGCCATAACTTTCTGCTCCGAACTCCGATTGGGCTGAAATTTGGACTGTAGGTAGCCAACTTTGAGACGCAACTTTTCCAACAAGTTTCAAGTCGTTTAGACTTCTGTAGCTCCCGGAATCGCAGAAACAACGTTGATTTTCTGTGCAGATTCTGGACAGCAAAAGGTTGCGGGAGACGCCTTCTAGTTCACCCGATCTCACACGATGCACGGCACCTCGTCGATGGATCTCTGAGTGCCTCCATACGACGAGCCTTCTCATTCTACAAAACACCACGTGAGGAAGACGAGTCGCCATCCAATGACGCAAGCGAGGGAGAGAGAGACGAGAGAGGAGATGCGAAGAGAGGAGAGGGGGCGGCTAGGGTTTCCCCATGCCATGGCCGGCCCTAGGGCTTGCATGGCTCTCTTAATTTCGTGCACCCTCTCTCTCCTTCTCATATATAGGGCCGGCCTATTCATATGGATAAGGACAGTATGGATAAGGATGATAGATTCAAACCTTATCCCTATATATCTCTTCTTTATCTCTATCCTTTCCTTGTTTTCGAAAACGGTCAAAACCAGCCCGTTTTCTGCGCCTCATAACCGGCCCCTTCATCGGAGGCAACAACCTCCCGAAACTAATGGGGCCGGCCTTGACCAGTCTCTCAACACTTAGGGCTGGCCCCCCTTAGTGCATAGTAGCGCATGGTATGACCAAAACGCCCTTATGCCACTAGTTGGCCGTTCCTCGTGTACTAGACTTTGCAAGGCACACATAAGTGAAGTGCACCAGTGATTTCACTATTCTCTGAGGTTCCCGTAGGGTGCCCCTAGTGAAGTCAACTAGTCAACTCGCAACATGTCCCGGTGCATCGCACCCATGTGGCAAAGTCCACTTATGGCAAGGAATTGCTACATGCGTCTCTGCACTAACCTAGGGTTTCCCCTTAGTGCACACACGTAGCTACGCATCTACCGTGCACTAGTGCGAAGCACTCACGGAGCATATGCTTGGACTTCTCGCTTCCTCTAACTACGTTCTGTGTTTCGAGGAGATGGTATAAGAACCGTACATAATGTCGATAAGGTGGAACCTTCAGGGACCAGGGTTTATGGCTTCCAACTCAGACTCGATCGACACACTACCCGAGTGTACCATCGATCCTCTGAGTCCGAGTTAACCTGCGTAGCCACCCAGAGTGCGACGCAGGCTGCACTCCAATCCCCCCGGACTTACTATGTTCTCCCACATACCCCTGCTCTCCGCTTAGTATGGTAAACTCGCTGTCCCTCCACTGGTGCCATGACGCAACTCGAGCGGTGGAGAATACCGTCAGACTCGAGTGCTCATATGACTCGGTTCCTTCCAGGTTGACCACATACATCGTACCTCCGATTACTCTTCCGAGCAACCGGATCCGTCACCAGTCCAACTGATGACCACCTGGCCAGGGTTTAATACGACGTAGGTCAGACCAAGGAACGCACCTCCCGTTAGGGGTGTGGATAGCCTGCAGGAGTGACACGCTGATGCAACGCCAGCCGGGTAACCCAGTATACCGTGGTTTTGGATCACTGCATCCGGATCCTCACACATTGGTGCGCCAAAGCACCACATAACTGGTTAGTCCACCAGACATGGTTCCTCAGGGTTTAGGACCGTTTTACCCTAAGCAGAAACACGGTTTAGTGCACCGATGTCTGCTCATCGATCTGTGCACCGTGTTGGTTCCGTTCGGCCACAGACACTGTGCCTGGTAATGACCGTGGTGGAGACACCTACGCTCTGTCATCCCAACAGCTTATCCTGATAGGGCGACCAACCCTTATCAGAGCTGCGAACGTATTTAGGTTACATGGGACCAGTCCCTTAAGTCTCCCACTCAAGTGGATTACCATGTAGCCATGGCTCTCTGTTCTGTAATCAGAACACGTACTAAGGTACGTACCAATATGCAATCCTATACTATCAACCATACAAAGCTAAACACTAGGTTTTTACGAGCTATAGACCTCACCAATTCTAACAATCTCCCACTAGGTCTAACGAGGAATAACGGTGTTGAGCTCTGTAGCTTCTACATACTGCCCAAAAGCCTTTGCAGGAATTCCCTAATGGAATTGGCAACATTGTCTGTAGATTCCACCTCAGTACCGCTACTTGCATTTCCTCCTATAACTGTCAGATCAAGTGAAGTTTGTACTTGATGGGTTTCCCCTCACGGTGGTGCCTAGTCTCCTTGGACCTTGCTTACCGCTCTTCTGTTGCAACAACAGATAACTGAGCTTCTGGTACGCGTCCCAAGTTCTCTAAGAACTTCCTAAGCCTTACCACCTGATATATTACCTAGCACGCAACAACGTGCTAAGCCTCTGTGGTAGAGTCTGTGATTCACTCTTGCTTCACACTCTACCAACTACCGCTTCTAATCCCAAGATAAAAATAATCCCTGAAATCGATTCTCTGGAACACACATCTGACACTAAAGTTAGATCATGTGTGTCCAATCGATATCAGGACCTGTGAAGTGCAAGCTAACTCACAATCCTTACTTAACGAGGATTTCTGAGTATACCCTTCACATCGGTCCAAAGATCTGGACCCGGGTTCGACTGAAACCGACCCACCTTCCTGCTGCGCAATAGATATCTAGCCTCGTAAAACGAATCTGGCTAGAATCTTATCTTCATGCGTAGCCTGTGACAGCAAGAGAATCTTGCTCTGGTTATCTAGAGTTACCTTGATTCCCAGAGCATAACTCGCCTCACTAGGGTCTTTCACATCGAATTGTGATGACTACAAACCTTTACCTTAAACAATATTCTTACGTCATTTTCAATCAGTAGGATATCGTTAACGTAAAGTACTACGTACACCCTTGTAGCTTTTTCATCTTTCTTGTACCCACTTGGTTTATCATCATTCTGATCAAATCCGTATGAGCGGATTTCCTTGATCAAAATATATATTCCAACTTGGATGCTTGCATCAGTCCATAAATGGACCTTTGCAACTTACATCATATATGTTCCTGACCTACTGACACAAAGTCTGGGGCGATATCATCCATATGTCCTTTCCAAATTCCCGTTAGGGAATAACTGTCTTGACATCCATCAACCAGATCTCCCAACTATAATAGGCTGTGATGGATTAAGAGGATCCGTTATAGACTTAGGCATAGCTACCAGTGAGATGGTTTTGACATAGTCAATCCCTTCTCCTTTGGTAACTAATCTAGCTACTTAAGTCTTAATCGGGTGCTCTTCTAATGCACCTTCTACACCCTGAAGGGTGATAGTGCTATAAGTGTCAAGACTATTCCAAGGGACATTGATGCAAATTTGCCTCCATGGTCTTTTGTCAGTCAGAGCTGTCGGAAGCTCCCACTACTTCTTCGTAGCTCTAGGGATCATCCTCCTGAAACTCTGGATTAACTATCAAAGTTACTCCATAGTATCTTTCAGGAGCTCTGATAGTCCCACAACGACGAGGTGGTGGTGGTACAAAGGAAGCTCCCACTACTTCTTCGTAGCTCTAGGGATCATCCTCCTGAAACTCTGGATTAACTATCAAAGTTTCTCCATAGCATCTTTCAGGAGCTCTGATGGTCCCACAACGACGAAGTGGTGGTGGTACAAAAGTAAATTGTTTCTACAGTACCTGGTATACTAGTTTCTTGTATCATCTACTCCCACTACGTTTTCAGATGCGCACTCTCTACCAGTACCCAGTAGTTCACCCAGAACTACCTTACCGGTAAACTTATGGTCTATAATATAATCCTGGTCTAGGTAGATGGTATTCGTAGAAACGATTACCTTCAAAATCTCAAGATCATAGAACAGTCCACCTTATGCCTCCTAAGGGTAACCTACAAACAGATATACCTGGAACTACATCTCCATCTCATCCCTCTTGTCCTTTTGCACAAGTGCAGGACAACCCTATATCTCGAGACTCTATAGTGTCAGCTTTCGCTTAGACCATAGCTCTCTATAGGTCTGAGGCACTGATCTAGATGAGAGAGAGTTTCAGATATAAGCTACTGTTTTAAGGTACAACCCCACCAAAGGGTGGGTAGTACATTTGGCAATATTCATCAGACTACGGACCATGTCAAACAGGGTCCGATTCCTTCTCTCGGAGACTTTATTCTGACGTGTCATCCTTGGAGCATTTAACTGGGAGCTAATCCCATGCTCCATCAGGATCCTATGGAACCCATCCGATAGGTTCTTGTTTCCTTGATAAGTCGAAGAGACTCCTATCGTCTGGACGCTCTTGGAACCATAGACGTCAAAATTAACTAACTCCCATACCTTCATGGCCCTTTTAGTTATTCTGCCTTCCAGATTACACTCATAGGTTAGAAGGATCTCCGATGATTCTGTGAACAGAAACTCAGCCTTCTTTTACCTCTGAATTTATCTGAGGAAGAATATCTAAATCAGAGGAGTCACAAATGGGATAGCTTCTCCAAAGGATTTAGATGAATTTCAATTAGACGCTGCAGCTATCATGAGATCTATTTCCGAATTCAGATTAAATACAAAGAGATTTATCTGATCTATTCCTCTAACTATGAAGCTATCAATTTAGTCTAGGATACACACCTACGGTGCTATCTAAAACTAAAAAACTTCATTTACTAAGGAAGAAACAGAACTACATCTCTAAAAAACAAAATCTGTATTTCGGAAAAACTAAGACAATCATATCTAACAGCTTCCACAGCGGCTTATGACATCAGTACCTATGTTAGGATTACTTCACTATAAAGTAGCCTTCTGCTTTCCTTGAATCTCTGTAGACCCGAAGTCTACATTCTAAGAAGCATAAGAACTGCTACTAGATAGCGACTCAAATCCTAACATCCTGAGGCCATACTCAATCTTCAAATACCCCCTACACTCGCCAAAACGGAAACACTTCCGTCCTTAGCGTTACCAGACTTAGGAGTCCACACTAGTTTCTGCACTAGAATAGTTTTCAATCTCTTATAAGTTACTCCCTTAGGTTCTTCTAAAGAAGACCTAGGTTAAGCGCTAAAGGCTTTGCCTTTAATCTTGATCCCATCCTTTGTCTCTTAGAAATCTCCTTAGAAGTTCTGCGTTTGTCATCTCTAGCTTGTTAAAGCTAAAGTCTCTGACAACGCCTTCGAGGTTCCAGACAAGGATGCAAGACAGACGTCTTCCACCACCTCGTCATCTGGTACTATGTCTTTAGAATCTAGTTCGATCTGGAACTCAAGTATGTATTCCCGAACAAACATACCCTCAGACATCTCGGTACCGACAAGTATCTTGGTGGATAAGCGATGAGTCTACCGACTTCGCCTAGCAGACATCTTATGCAAGTAAAACTTTATTAGAGAAGACCCGGCATATCTCTGACTCGCTTCTAAAGAGTTGTCCGCAAGTCTGCTATAACATAGCACTTGCACATCTCCTTAGACTCTTGCTAGTCGTCATATGCCCTAGTTAGTGCCCTAGTGATATCTGGACCCGTTAGGTCTAGTACAGGGATATTTAGATTGGATGCCAATTTACGTTTACTACCCTAAGCATAAGCTAAAGATAGCGCTTCCACTCTACGTAGTTAGAGACCCGATAACTGGTTCTCTTATGGGATAACGGATAGGGGAACTATATGGTTGAATGAAAACGAATGCAAAATAACTTATTTTATGGATTTTTAAAATAAGCTAATTATATCCAAATGTCAGCGCTACCCTCACAGCGAAGACACCTCTATGGATTAATTAACCATGTATGTAAGATCTCGGAATCGACTACACCTGCCCTAGGGGGCATCATGCAGCGTCAATCCGCTTACACGGGCCTTTCCTTGACCCTATCCAAATCTGCCAACTAAGGGCTTTGATGGACCATGGTTGTCCTTTTGGCCAGTGCCACGTGATCCCCATTGTGCAAGCAACAGATGCCTCACGTCCACTTCGGATGCTTACCCACAAGCCTAAGCAATTACGGCACGGGAGTTCATGCGGCCCCCACTAGGGTGGGATAAAAAGCCCTTCTCTCCTGGCCCCGTAACCGCCATATCCTGAAGGAGACCGCTAAGTTATCTGGCATGGAAAAACATAACCCTCACCCTAGGGGGTGTCGAGCTACGCCCTTCCACCCAGACACAAAGCAGTCGGTTGTGGAGGCCAGAGGATCTCGATGAGTCCTCTTACACATCCCTTATTATAGTTGAGGGTTATTTAATGCAAGTATGAGTGTACACTAAGGTCATGACAACCTATACACTAGACCCTGGTCATACCGTGCTCCCACTAGCATTCAAGCCTTTCGCGAAGCATTAATCGATCTCGGAATATCATAGTCCCTGCCTCGAGTGGATTTCTCCACTCAAGGGTCACATTACATATCCCAAGAACATCGATGCTTTGCAAACTTGGCTATTACGCTAATGCCCTGGAGCCTAGCCTAAGGTCAGACTGACAGGAAAGGTCTTCCACTACCATGGTGCCTCGCTTATAAATTTGACGAATGATGTCATAGTAGAATTCCAACTCATTCTAGGTTTCGATGCTTGCCAAATAGGCACACCCGACTAATCGGGTGTTGACCTAATGGGGGCATAACCAAATATGAGGAATTCATACTATCATCAAGGATCAATTAAATAATAGGCGTCACTAGTGGAATCCAATCCTAATAAGGTCGCTAGGACCCGAGGGGAAAGGGCATCCCTCTGACACAGATAATCAAATTATGACATCGGGGTTCTCTACATAAATATAAATAACTACTGAAAGAAATAAGCACACAACTGAATCAAGTTCAGGGTCCGACCCCTGAACCTGACTGGCACAGCGCAGGCTCTCTGTCTCCTTCACAAGGCTCCTCGATCCGGTGCAAGCCTCTGTATACGATCTTCTGACGCTTTATGCCCTTTGCCGTCATCGTGTACGCTTCGCCGGATCGCCATCGTCCTCCAAGGTTCCGCTCATCTTCCTAGTGGTGGATCTCCACGGTAAGTCCTCCTCTTCAATCTGTAACCGAAAAAATCTAGTACGCTTCGAGCAAGTGCTCGCTCGTACACAATTTCCTATAAAGAAAAGGAAAACAAACCTAGCAAAAGCCTGGGAATCAAGGGTGGTAAATCTTCACCTCTTGCCCGACTATGGCTCTAAAATCTATCCACACACAGAAGAAAAAACATCCAGACAAAATCGCTAACACGGGGTCCGACCCCCGGTAGCAAGCAATCATATATCCAGAATAATTTTAGAAGTGGCGCCCTGCAAGAACGATTCATAGAACATACAAAATCTACTATGCATGATCTACTCGTAGAACCCCGATGGCGGCACATACTATTCATGCGCGCACATGACGGTTTCATGAAAAAAACATGAAACGCACACCACTAGCGTGCTCTGATACCAATTGTTGGAAATAAATCCATGGTAGAGGCCCGCAGCGGAAGCAAAGTGAAGGTCCGAGGACCGTGAGCGGTGTGCGTTACATATCAAAATTTTCATCGAAACGATCTACATATGCGTGTATGAATCTAGCATGGCAACTACGCGAACCCCTAACGATGATCTAACGCGAAAGAACAAACTAGCATGAATGCATGTTCTAATTATGTTAGATCTACTTGTTAGAGGTCATACCTGCGTGCAGAATCTTTCACCGCGACAAATTTCTTCTTTGTCGATGGAGACGGGCTACGGATCTGCTCGACATAGCTTCGGTGCGACGGCCATAACTTTCTGCTCCAAACTCCGATTGGGCTGAAATTTGGACTGCAGGTAGCCAACTTTGAGACGCAACTTTTCCAACAAGTTTCAAGTCGTTTGGACTTCTGTAGCTCCCGGAATCGCAGAAACAACGTTGATTTTCTGTGCAGATTCTGGACAGCAAAAGGTTGCGGGAGACGCCTTCTAGTTCACCCGATCTCACACGATGCACGGCACCTCGTCGATGGATCTCTGAGTGCCTCCATACGACGAGCCTTCTCCTTCTACAAAACACCACGTGAGGAAGACGAGTCGCCATCTAATGGCGCAAGCGAGGGAGAGAGAGACGAGAGAGGAGATGCGAAGAGAGGAGAGGGGGCGGCTAGGGTTTCCCCATGCCATGGCCGGCCCTAGGGCTTGCATGGCTCTCTTAATTTCGTGCACCCTCTCTCTCCTTCTCATATATAGGGCCGGCCTATTCATATGGATAATGACAGTATGGATAAGGATGATAGATTCAAACCTTATCCCTATATATCTCTTCTTTATCTCTATCCTTTCCTTGTTTTCGAAAACGGTCAAAACCAGCCCGTTTTCTGCGCCTCATAACCGGCCCCTTCATCGGAGGCAACAACCTCCCGAAACTAATGGGGCCGGCCTTGACCAGTCTCTCAACACTTAGGGCCGGCCCCCCTTAGTGCATAGTAGCGCATGGTATGACCAAAACGCCCTTATGCCACTAGTTGGCCGTTCCTCGTGTACGAGACTTTGCAAGGCACACATAAGTGAAGTGCACCAGTGATTTCACTATTCTCTGAGGTTCCCATAGGGTGCCCCTAGTGAAGTTAACTAGTCAACTCGCAACATGTCCCGGTGCATCGCACCCATGTGGCAAAGTCCACTTATGGCAAGAAATTGCTACATGCGTCTCTGCACTAACCTAGGGTTTCCCCTTAGTGCACACACGTAGCTACGCATCTACCGTGCACTAGTGCGAAGCACTCACGGAGCATATGCTTGGACTTCTCGCTTCCTCTAACTACGTTCTGTGTTTCGAGGAGATGGTATAAGAACCGTACATAATGTCGATAAGGTGGAACCTTCAGGGACCAGGGTTCATGGCTTCCAACTCAGACTCGATCGACACACTACCCGAGTGTACCATCGATCCTCTGAGTCCGAGTTAACCTGCGTAGCCACCCAGAGTGCGACGCAGGCTGCACTCCAATCCCCCCGGACTTACTATGTTCTCCCACATACCCCTGCTCTCCGCTTAGTATGGTAAACTCGCTGTCCCTCCACTGGTGCCATGACGCAACTCGAGCGGTGGAGAATACCGTCAGACTCGAGTGCTCATATGACTCGGTTCCTTCCAGGTTGACCACATACATCGTACCTCCGATTACTCTTCCGAGCAACCGGATCCGTCACCAGTCCAACTGATGACCACCTGGCCAGGGTTTAATACGACGTAGGTCAGACCAAGGAACGCACCTCCCGTTAGGGGTGTGGATAGCCTGCAGGAGTGACACGCTGATGCAACGCCAGCCGGGTAACCCAGTACACCGTGGTTTTGGATCACTGCATCCGGATCCTCACACATTGGTGCGCCAAAGCACCACACAACTGGTTAGTCCACCAGACATGGTTCCTCAGGGTTTAGGACCGTTTTACCCTAAACAGAAACACGGTTTAGTGCACCGATGTCTGCTCATCGATCTGTGCACCGTGTTGGTTCCGTTCGGCCACAGACACTGTGCCTGGTAATGACCGTGGTGGAGACACCTACGCTCTGTCATCCCAACAGCTTATCCTGATAGGGCGACCAACCCTTATCAGAGCTGCGAACGTATTTAGGTTACATGGGACCAGTCCCTTAAGTCTCCCACTCAAGTGGATTACCATGTAGCCATGGCTCTCTGTTCTGTAATCAGAACACGTACTAAGGTACGTACCAATATGCAATCCTATACTATCAACCATACAAAGCTAAACACTAGGTTTTTACGAGGTATAGACCTCACCAATTCTAACAGATACCTGAGGTGGGCCCTTGTCTTGTTTGTGTGGCACGCTCCCACTTGGTGTAACGACGTACTTCCCCAGTCAAGTGTGGTGGCTCCCACTCGATGTGGCGACTTCCCCGTTCGATGTGGTGACTACCTGTAATGCCCTTGTCAGGGCCTGGTACTTTGGTAATAGAACTATGTAAGACAACCAAAAACAAAAAACATAATAGAGCAAAAAATAAAATTGTTGTTAATGTGTAGTTCATTAAGCCATTGGGCAGGGAAAGAATAAGCGCCCGAGGGATTCCTTCTGAGATTAGGAGTGGACATGGGCCGGGCTTGGATATAGGAAATATATAATTTTGAACAAGACTGACATGAAAATCCGACCCGATATAGTATGACATGAAAATCCGACCCGATATAGTATAAAATGAGGCCCTTGGGATGACCCATGTCCATCTCTACCTGAGATAAACACATCGGGCAATAGCTACCAATGTGTAGAATTTGTTTATGTGATGAAGATTGATAGGAACTTGTCCCGATAAACAATGCTATATAAACATGTTGCTTCTTGGATAAATACTATACACCTTCAATAGTTTCCTCCATATAGGACCATGACGCAAATCAGAGGAAGACAAAGCACTCAATGTGATCGAATAGTCTTGGAAGCTGAATTCACATAAACCTTACCGGAATTGGTATGAATCTAGGAGAGATGGTCACTATCTGTATAAGGGAATAAAGTACTAGCAATACTCCGGATAGTAAGGACCATCATGGGAAAAAAAATAATGTAGCAAATTAGTTTTCCATTCTCAATTAGTATGATCAATGAGTTAGTCACCCAAATAATATTAGTTGTGGCTAGAAGGATAAATGACTATGAATCCAAGACTGTTCAGAGATGTTGATGCTAGAAGCATCACCACATGCCACCAAAGTCTTTGTTCTAATTATAAGAAACAAGTACTAATCCTATGCAATGCACAAATAATTATGATGTTGCTGGATCGGATCACATATTGGGCACTACATTCAGAGAGAGAGAGAGAGAGAGAGAGAGAGAGAGAGAGAGAGAGAGAGAGAGAGAGAGAGAGAGAGAGAGAGAGAGAGAGAGAGAGAGAGAGAGAGGAATGTGTTTAATTATAAAAATAATTTAAAAGGGGAGAGAGATGGGATAGAGCTGGGGAATAGAGAGGCTACCAAGTGGCACCAAAGGCCAGAGCTTTATAAGAGTAGTATATATGCTAAGAATACCTCACGATATACGAGAATTGTTCCACAAAGGAGCACATGAAAATATAGACTATGACTTCGCAAATATTTAGCTTTAAGAATTAAAACCCACAGTTGATTCATTCACGAAAATATGCCAACCTAGTTAACAGGGCCTTGTTATGATTCAAATTCTTTGATTCCTAACTCTCTTTGAATTTTAGGGAATTGGAAAGAAATCCATGCTTTAAGATATAGATGATTATACCATTTCTGAAAGCTCCACCGTAAGACACTGTGTGAAATTAATCTCTTTGCAAACCAACAAAGAAATTTTTAACGATATTAAATTATAAACCGGCAAGGAGATCAACACATATTTAGTATGAGATAAATCTTGACTTAACATTTTAATTTTTAGTCACCAAAGCACAAAGAATAAGGATTTTTATGGCAAGTAATTATTTTATTGTCATGCCAAATCTAGTATAAATCGATGTCAAAATAATAAAACCTCATTTAAGAGTTTTCAACATGCAAATATAAATAAGATTACATATCCTAAAATATATTAAAATTTAAAATATAAATTTTCAGGTATTTTTTATTTTTACATAATTGACCGAGATAATATTTTAAAGTGACTTAATTCATCCAACCGATTTTGGTAGGATTTATATGACAAAGCCCTAGAACCAAATTGTGGCGGGATCTATGGAAAGCCCATCCATCTTCTCCAAAATCTGCTTTTGGAAAGTTTTACTTTATTTGCAAGCCGGGTTATTTAAATTAAGATGCAGAGCTTGCACCAAATAGTGGCCCTAAGTCCCTACATCCAACCATTCTCATGTCCCCTTTTTTTTCGTCTTCTCTTTATTTATCCTATCTATCAAATTAATATAGCTACTAAATATTATCCTCTACGGGTAGACATGAAGACCAAAAGTATGAAAGTCAAATTGATGTAGCTATGTTTTCCTTCCGTTAACCATACTACACATCTTCATAAGTTCTAATAATTTTTTAGAAGATGCAGGATTTTAGTTATATTTGCATGTCAAAGACTTAAGTATAAAAATGCAAAACGAGGTTTCATAATTTTGGCGTTGATTTCTGTTAGGTATGGCACAACCAAAAATAATATATTTTTTTTGCATATATACCTCTTAATAAATTTTGATTGCTGAAGAACCCCTTATATTTTGCAAAATTCTCTGGTCACCCTTCGCATTTCCAAAAATGAAGGGTGCTCGGAGAATTTAATAAAATATATGATTTTAATTTTATTTTGCAATATGGAACTTTGTTAGGTGTGTCTATGCAAAAAAAAAAAAAAACCTTTGGTAAGGAGCATACTACCCTCTGTGGTATGCCCAAGATCGAGTAAAGGGCATGATTTGTCACATCTTGGTGCCTCATCGTCTACAAAATCTTTCTTGGTTGTGCTATGGTAGACCATACTTAAAGCTAAAAGACAATATACAAATGCATTGTGACCACTGAAAAATAAGGATAATTTTGTCATCCTAATCTTTGAAACATTTGAGGACCACAACAAATTTATCAAGCCATATAATTCTTAATATCACGCATGCAAAAAAATCTCAATAAATATAAACCATTCACTTTGACCTCGTATTCAAATCTACGTCATCATCTTGTAGTACTTCCAAATATGAAATACCCCAATGGTCAAATATATTTACGCCAAGTCAATTATTTTATGCCACCCTAGTAATAATATATGTTGATGCAAAATCTGGCTAACGCCCATCGGTGGGACCCGCAGTCCTGCCTGGGGCCCACATAAACGACGGTGAGACCCGAACTCCTGCCTGGGGCCCACAAAGACAACGGTGTGACCTACAACCCTGCTTGGGGCCCTCATATGCCATCTAGGGTATGGCAAATCCCCCAGATACTTACCAAAACCTCGAGTATTCCCAGAGTATTCCGGGAATATTCCCTAGATACTTTCAAACCTCTAGATATAGCCAACCCTGTAAATAATCTAGATCCATTTTCCATTATTCCCAACTCACTTTCTGTTTTTCAGAGCTCCCAGAGCCTTATGGTCTTTAGACTTCCAAAGCCATCTCCACCCTTTGTCTACTTATAAGAAGTACTCATCGGTCTGTCGAGAGTAGCTCTACTTTCTTAGAGATAGCGGATTCAAAGGTTGCGTCTGTAGACACACAAATTTTATCGAACCCGAACCCGACTTGTCGCACCGACCCGGGAGCAAACCTGACACGAGCCCGGGCCCACCAGACCCGACCCGAGCCAAAAGAGGGATCAGGTGGGCCCATCCTCAAGTGGGTCCCACCCAGCCCCTTTTTTGGGAAACCGTGCCCCCTACCCGCGGGTAGGGACCGGTTGGCCAAGCAAGAAAGGAAAAGGAAAGAAAAGAAAGAAAGAAATGGAAGAAAAAGGAAAGAAAAACACCATGCGCGTGGGGGAGGTTGCATAGACGTCTACACACGCATGGATCTACATCGATCCCTCGATCCGACGGACAAGAAACGAAGCCGGGTCGCCATCGATTTAATGTGCAAGATTCAAATAAAAATTCAAAAAGATTGGGCCATAACTACTCCGCCAAAAGAGGAAAATAAATGAAGGTTTATTCTCCCATAAATAAGGGAATGAATCTTGGGTTATTATGGGAGAGATAATCAAGGGATTTAAATGAATATTCTCATATTTCTCCCACCCCCATTCACCTATAAATAGAGGGGGAGGGGGAAGACTCAAGAGGTCGGATGGCAAGAGGCAAGGAAGCTGATGTGATCCGACTTGGGCCCAAGCCCGTTGGCCCACCCGAAGGCCCATCCTAGCCTGCCATAGATGGATAAGGCAGGATATCTCTTATGATATCTTTTAATATTTTTTTAGATTTAAGATCTTTATTTTAGGCAAGTTGTTAGGATACTTATTGGCTTTTAAATTTATTGTCATTTTTATCTTTTCTTTTAGCCTATTTAAAGGCCCCCATTGTAACTATTGGAGAACAGATTATTATGAATGAAAATTGATGGCAGATGCCTTCGTTGGCTCATGGATTTGAGTCCCCTACCTTGTATTCTGATGGATTTCAGACCCCCTCTCATCTGAGCTTCTAATCTTTTCTTCTCTGTCACGGTTCTTACCCCCTCCGCCACTTCCTCTTGGTGATTCTGTATCACTAGTTATCCCGTTACAAGAAAAATACAAAAAAAAAAGATAGCATCGTCTTCATCAACCGCTCTTGGACGACGCACGCCTGCATCAAGTTGGTATCAGAGCGTCGAGCTTCGTGGCGTTCCGCACCACGAATGATCTTCGCTTCGATCGTCATCGTCCATCGTCACCGTCGCCGTTCCATCATCACCATCTTTACCGATTCGTCGTCATCTTCTTCTAGTACGTCGCCCTACAATCCCAACAAAAAAAAAAAGAAGAAGAGAGATCAGATCTTAAGAAAAAAAAAAAAAAGAAGAGAGAGCATACCTCCTTCAACCGTGAACCCTCTCCTTTACCGCCCGCCCGTCCACCGCAGGCCGCCCCTTCCTCTCGCTCCACCCGTTGAACCGCCCCTCTGTCCCGTGCTCCCGCGCACCTCGCATCCATCAAAAAAAAAAAAAACCATCAGATTTGTGATAGCAGCAGAAAAAGGAAAAGAAAGAATAGAAAGAAAGAGAAGAAAAGGGAAGAAAAAGAAAAAGGAAAGAAAGAGAAGAAAAGGGAAGAAAAGAAGAAGGAAAGAAGAGAGAAAGGAAAAAGGAAACCTACCAGCTGTTGCCGCCCCTTTTGCTCCCAGCTGCAGCCGCCCCTTTTTGCTCCCAACTGCAGCCGTTGCCTCCTTTCTTCCCTCCCTACCTGCCAATAAAAAAAAAAACCTAATCCGAAACCCCATTTTTGTCCCTTTCTATTTTCCCCATTCACTCCACCACAACCCTTAGATCCCCATCCTACAGTCCTCAGATCCCCTACCTTTATAGTTGTTATTGTGCACTTAAGTGTTGAACCCGAGTTGAATTCGGATCCGACCCGAATAGACAAAACAAACCCACCAACTTCAATTGGACATATCTCTTTCATTTCTAGTCTGTTTTTGACGTGCGACCTACCAAATCGAAGGGTTTTTCGAGCTCTACGAATCTATATCATCCATAGAAATTTTAAGTCAACCAGTAATTACAGATTTCCAGATTTACCCCTGAACCACATTTCCACTATTGTGACATGGATGCCAAGATGCAAGGGTTGATTCGTTGTCATCAAGGGAACAACTCCGTTTATAAGTATACTTCAACATTCTATCGGCGCATGATCCGCTATGGTTTTTCAGAGAAATATTTCTTGGCAGTGGTACTGTACGATAGAATGCTGAAGTATACTCATAGACGAAGCCTATGAGTTAGCATGTGAGATTGAATGGGAGTTACAGCAAATGGTCTCACCTCTAGTGGCCTCCATAGATGAGTCTCCACCTCCAGCACTTCCAGCAGAGCCTCCACCACCGACAGAGCTTCCTCCAGTTGTATCTTTGATAGATCCATCAACTCCAGTACCACCACCAGCAGACGAGCCCCCTCCTACAAAGGATTTTCCGACACCTGTCATGCTACGAAGTGGTCTCCCTAGCCGAGCCTCAGCAGATTGATTTTCTTGGGCTAGACCGACTATTGGTGCCTACAGTGTTTGTTCAGCTCTACCTCCGTTCAGGCGAGCCGATGTTCGAGCTATTACAGCGGTCTGATATTACTATCCAACTCGGTCATCTACCCCAGCATCGTTTTGATGTGTGTTTCCCGATCGACGGCAGTGATACCTTCTCATGGGACCCCGGTGGTAACTTCGGTGTAATGAGACATTATTTGTTGGGCCTCCACCATCAGCTCCTAACGACAGATACCACATCGGCGAAAACTTCGATGATGATTGCGCTTTACCGTATGAACTCAAGGGCGAGTTCTTCGTAGCGGAAGCGAATGATGTGATCTGACTTGGGCCCAAGCCCGTTGGCCCACCCGAAGGCCCATCCTAGCCTGCCATGGATGGATAAGGCAGGATATCTCTTATGATATCTTTTAATATTTTTTTAGATTTAAGATCTTTATTTTAGGCAAGTTGTTAGGATACTTATTGGCTTTTAAATTTGTTACCATTTTTATCTTTTCTTTTAGCCTATTTAAAGGCCCCCATTGTAACCATTGGAGAATAGATTATGATGAATGAAAATTGATGGCGGATGCCTTCGTTGGCTCATGGATTTGAGTCCTCTACTTTGTATTCTGATGGATTTCAGACCCCCTCTTATCTGAGCTTCTAATCTTTTCTTCTCTGTCACGGTTCTTACCCCCTCCGCCACTTCCTCTCGGTGATTCTGTATCACTAGTTATCCCGTTACAAGAAAAATACAAAAAAAAAGATAGCATCGTCTTCATCAATCGCTCTTGGACGACGCACGCCTGCATCAGAAGCTCTGCAAAGGGAGAGACTTGCCTTCAACGACCCAGTGCTTCACGAGGCTCGGGCAAGCCTACCCCTTTGGGGATCGGCTTAGCCTATTGAAAGTCCTTATCAACGTGAAGACCCTTGCACAAGAAGATCAACCCTTCGATTTTGTGCACAAAGGAGAAAGCTAGGAGAAGAAGAACCCTTCAGCTCCGAAGACTCCAGAAGCAAAGGCCAGAGAAGAAGATCGAAGTGATATCACCCCGTCGTCTTCAATAAGCCTTCAACTCCGAAGACGCCAGAAGTAAAGGCCAGAGAAGAAGATCGAAGTGGCATCATCCTATCGTCTTCAACGACGTCCGCTCTATTCACGAAGAAGAAAGCTTAGAGAAGGATACCCGAAGTGGCGCTACATCCGTCATCTTCAACAAAGCCTTCAACTCTAATTACGCCAAATACGCTTGGAGAAGAAGCCGACGCCACAACCGTCGCTAGGTTGAAGACAGAAGCAAGGAAGCTCTGCAAAGGAGGAGACACGTCTTGAACGACCCAAGGCTTCACGAGGCTCGGGCAAGCCTATCCCTTTGGGACCGGTGTAGTCCATTGAAAGTCCTCATCTACGTGAAGACCCTTGCAAAAGAAGATCAATCCTTCGACTCCGTGCACGAAGGATAAAGCTCGGAGAAGAAGAACTCTTCAACTCCGAAGACGCTAGAAGCAAAGGCCGAAGAAGAAGATCTGATGCAGGCACCGATAAGGTACACTACAATCCTAAACCCTTTAGGGTTTCTCTTTGGTCAATAACTATGATTTAATAATCAATATAGCGACGTACGACTCAAAAGGACAGCAAACCTAAATTAGCTCATGCAGTTCTAAAAGGCTATGCCGTCAACATTAAGCAGGATTAAGATTTAAACAATAGAAACACAATATTATCACGAAGAACAGAATTCAGTATATAATATATTCAATCACAGCAATAGATATTGAAATAGGACAATAGGCATGCATCAGATTTTCACTAAAAATAGGTTAGATATGTTTGCTAGGGTTACCGACAGAATATAGATGACGAATCTAGCAAATAGGCATAAGTTATGGCTTCAACTAGCGATGAAAAGGATGATGACGACTGCGATGCGGAGCGGAGACAATGGAAACGAACGAAAAACGATACAGATGCGAAGGAAAAGATAAAGAAAAGAAAAGATACTGCCTGGGGTTTCCCGCCGTGGGTTGATTGCGAGGAGGCGCCGATGATCCCGCACACGGAGCAAGGCCGGACGTCGGGAGAAGCCGGAACCTTCAGAAAATCAGCACCAAGGCCTTCACGAGGCGAAGTCGTGGAAGCGGCAAGGGTCGGGGACACGAGTCTCGCCCGAAAGCTCTCACGTAGAGGCACGAATTTCAGCAACTCATCGAAATCTGATTTCTTCTTCCTTCTTCATCTTCTTGTAGAGTTAGGGTTTCTATTTTGATGGCTAAGATCAAAGGCCAATTAGGGTTAGATGGTGTGGATGCAAAGGACCAAGAAATGCAAGAAAAAGAGAGAGAAACAAGGGAGAGAAGAGAGAGAGAAGAGAGGGAACGAACAAGGGGAGAGACCGGCCTTGGGATCCGCGCGGAAGGGTGTGGGGCCGGCCGGTTCACGGGAAAAGAGAAGGGGGGGATCGGTAATGCTATAGATGCCCTATTGGGCTCAAGATAAGCCCATTTAAAACCCTTTGAAGCCCATAACTTGCCATGTCATCAAAATAGAGTTATTTCGCCATCTAACCGTCGGTTTCGAGATCTAATCTCGTCCGTCGGTGCCCCGCAAACACACACACCCATAGTTTTATTAATATCATGCTGAAACTCACCCGAGAAGACCCGGATTCAATCCGAAAAGCCCTCGAATGAGATCATGGACATCCCCCATGAACTAGGCAAGAACAGAAATAAAACTAAATACTGAAATAAGGCCAAAAACAGGAAAAAATGGCCAAAAACTGAAATAAACAACTAATAAGTCCCAACGGCTAATGTCATCCAAACATAAAATAAAAACGACAGTAAATAAATGTCTCCGACGATAAACGGAAGATGCGGCGATGATCTGATGATGCTGATCATGCTGCATCAACTCCCCCAGACTGGAAAGAACTCGACTCCGTCGAGTGGGCGTCCAACTGATGTATGAGGTCGGGCCGCTGTGCTCGCAACTGTCGCTCCTCCACCCAGGTATAGTCTGAAAGTGGCCTGCCTACCCACCGAACAAGGAACCGTCAGAAGACACCGCGGCGGGTAGCAAGCTCTTTGACGTCAACGATCTCCTGTATCTGCTCTGTCTCGTCTCGCTGCGCATCTGAGAACGGAATATGTGGCGCTGAAGGCGTGTCTGGCCGGTCTACGTGAAAAGGGAACAACTCTGAGATGTTGAAGATCGGCGATGTCGACATGTCATCTGGCAAGTCCAGCAGGTAAGCATTGGGTCCCAACGCTCTGAGAACGCGGAAGGGCCCAAACTTCCTCTGGCTCAGTTTCCCATAAGAACCTGTGGGAAACCGCTCTCTGCGAAAGTAGACGAGAACCCAGTCCCCTGGCTGAAAAGTGCTCTCGCGCCTGTGTGAATCCGCGCTTGTCTTATACCTGGCATTGCTTTCCCTCAGTTTCTTAAGCGACTCCCGCTGTACAGTCTTGATGTGTTCAAGGAATTCATCAGCATCAGCACTCGCAGGACCTGTAGGCGGTAGGGCAGTTCTATCCAAGAAATGAAGAATAACATGGCCATAGACGATTTCAAAAGGGGTTTTACCTACTGAGCGATTGATTGAACTATTATATGCAAATTCAGCTTGTGGTAAAACTACATCCCACTGTTTCGGTCTTTCACCAGCTAGACAGCAAAGCATATCCCCTAGACTACGGTTGACAACTTCTGTTTGTCCATTAGTTTGAGGGTGATACGCGCTACTGTATTGAAGTTTAGTTCCTAGCTTTGACCAAAGAGTACGCCAAAAGTTGCTCAAGAATCTAGTGTCCCTATCAGATGTGAATGATCTTGGAATGCCATGCAGACGAACAACTTCCCTAAAGAATAACTCAGCTACATGAGATGCATCAGAAGTTTTCCTACATGGTATGAAATGTGCCATCTTAGAGAATCGGTCTACAACCACAAAGATTGAATCGACGCGCCGAAGTGTTCGGGGTAGACCTACAATGAAATCCATGGTGATATCTTCCCAAGGGCGAGCAGGGATCGGTAGAGGAATGTACAAACCTGTGTTCTGCTTTCTGCCTTGGAACATTTGACAGGTTCGACATCGTTGCACAAACTTGACGACGTCTTTTCTTAGGTGATGTCACACCCCAGAAATCTGGAACCGATCCCTGGGGTGTGAGTTGAAGAAAAACCAAGGGTTTTAGGGTTTGGTCAACTGTCTACTCCAATTAGGGCTTCTCATAGGGCTTCTACTCTCTCAAGAATGAAGAAGAATGAGGAGGGAGGAACAAGGGGCATTTTAAAACTTAATTTTTAAAAATATTTTATTAGGAGGAAACCGAGAGAGCTGAAAACTTTTGATAGAGATGACAACGCTCGACCTTTAACCGGGCTATCCTCTCAGCATGTGCGGCCAGCCGGTGCCCCACATGCTGACAGAAGTCCCTCTTAAAGGAGCACGAGACTCAAGCCTCTAATGGCGAGCCGAGTAGCCTCACCCACTCTGTAGCACTCGAGCACTGGTTTAGAGATCCTATCTACAGGGCTAGTCAATTAAGTCACTTTAAAATTTATATTTTATTATGAGCTATCCTAGGCTTGGGGCCTTAAGGAGAGGCCTACCCAAAATAATTCAGCTGGATCTTGCCACTAAATATCCCAAAACACTAAGACTAGATAGCTCTAATATTTATCCAATTGATTACAATGCCAGAATAAGGAAAGACTACAAGACGACAAACTAAAGACATGACACTACTGCAACCCTAACTCTGCCTCGAGCCTCCCCATTGCTACTTCTGAACCTCCGAACCTGCAGGAGAGTCTACTCGTGGGAAAGAGTAGCCCCCAATGGGAAATTGGGAGATTAGCTAAATTAATGGCTAGTGACATCTAATAGTCTTTAATACTATGAGACAACCGAGCTTATTGAATTAATTTTAGCAGTCCTATTACATAATATAAAATATTTACAGTTGAAAACCCTAATCCTACCAGCAGTCTATGTTCTCATGCAATACCTACTGTCACTAGATTGTCTAACATAAAGTTCACTCAATATTTTATAGTATTAATAAACTATTTAAACAAAAAGATCATCTAAATGTTACCAGATTTGTCAATGCTCTAGAATTCCACAATTCAACAGTAAGACTCCATACTTGTCAATTAGTAATCATATAAAATATCTATCCTAATGTGAACCCCGGATATTTTGTTCATCCTGCCCCCGGTCGGGCATTACTATAGGGCCTTTTATTTCGATGTAGAGGGCCAACTCTCTCGCCGCGCATACTCCAACACCATGCGCAAAGTCACCCATATGATCATAAGGGGTTTCCCGTCTTTCACGGTGGAGCTCTACCGCCCAACTTGCTTTCCTTGGGGGCTTCAACTACCCCGGGACATGATTGCTAGGCCAATCCCTCTTCGAGGGCACCACCTATTGGCTTTACCACAATCCCTGCCCGTGACCCCTAACATACTGATCTTCAGCTGTGCGCGCAGGGTGGTTCACGGCCCTTGCGCGCACGGGGTCCAATCTTTCCACAATATAGATTATCATATTCTATTATTTTAATAAAGTACCAAAAACTCAACACAGTGAATAACTACTTTTAAATATATACCGAGACAGATAAAAAGGGTACATGCGTTAATTAATGATTTACAACGTTTTAACCCTGGTCCCGTACTGCTCTCGCAACCCATGCATCACAATAAGCCTAAATTACTCTCGCCCGTATTCCCGTGTGCCCGGGTCTCCACACTCCACTCAGGAGGGTAGGCCCCGATAATTATTATTTAATTATTAAGTTTCAAAACTTAAAGGAATTCCTACTTACGGTGTCCAAGCAATCAGCAGAAATAATTATTCTCTAATTAATATATATATATATATTTAAAGCATGATTAAATTATTTTAAAACATGATTTATTTTAATAATATTTTAAAGCATGATTATTTTAATAATATTTTAAAGCATGCGTTGCCAGACTCGCAACTTCGCATGCAAGGAGGGGTCCACGTGACCACATGCGGCGATGCCCGACGGGACCCGCATGCAGTATCGATGGCACCTACCCTAGTTGTTCTCATTTCCCACTATCAAAGACCACGGGAAGGGGAGTAGATGTCACCTGGTTGTCGATCACGCACAAACTCCCGTTAACTGCCCTTGATCCGTCTCTGCTCCATCTACGGCTAGATCATCCCGGTTAGCACTGCCAAACTCACACATAGCAGACCCATGGTCAATACTTGCTACTGTGTAATACAGGTTTAGGGCCAAGTTGGCCGAGTCAAGAATTTTAGGCATCATCGGACGTCGATCTATTGGCTCGCAAAACGATGCGCCAATGGTACAGTCTTGGTTAGTCGGTATCGCCGATGCTAGAAGTCGTTTTAGGGTTCAATGGCGCTATTCCGACAAAAATGGTCGTAACCGCGTCGGTCGATGGCAAAATCGGCAAAGTCGATCACGGTCGGGCTTGATCTCTCAAAAGAAGGGTTTATACGGGAATCGTACTAGTGGCCAGTCTAGGCCACTAAGTAGCACACTGTTACCGCCAAAGGGGGCAGGTCTCGTGTGCAAACGGCTGCACAAGGTGATTGGACCCGAATATGTATTATCAACCCTGAGGCGAGCGTGACCCGAGGAGATCGGGCCCCCTACCCTCGGGTGTGGGCTCTTAAGAGGCTAGATCTACATCGCAGGGGAGATTGAGGGTCGGGTTGGTGTGCCAGGTCAGGGCTTGGCATCGTCGACTGCCCAATCGTTGGACTCCCACTTGGTCGAACTCCGGGGTCGCCCCCTAAGTGGTATACTGTTGTGTATGGCTACTTTACACGTGACAATGCAAATGGCACCACGCTATACTAAGGGTAAGCACAATGGCTAGCTCACTCCTAAGGCCTGGTACGGTCGGAACCGCCTTAGCAAAGGAAGTGGTCGATAATGGTCGCCAACCCAAGTGGGTCAACTTTGGGGGGTTTACGAATCGTATTACGGCTCAAAAGAAACACCACCACATAAGAAGAGGAAGATAAGGGATAGGGGTTGTACCCTATGCACCCAAGGATACACACACACACACACACACACACACAGGGAGTCGACACTCGTGACTGAGCACCAAATGGTACTTGGCCAAGGTGGTCGAGATACACCCGTTGCCTGATCACCGACAACCCGGTCGTCGGCACCCACGACAACAAGGGCCAGAAAGGGGTGTGGAGCATAGCTGGTCGGGTTAGTGGTTGGGTGGTCGGAGAGGGCATGGCCTAGCTTGGTCGGGCCTCACCAGTTGCACAACAACCAGTCACATTGCCGATGCCATGGCCGCATTGAAGAGGAATACCAACATGGGCGGCAAGTGGTTGGTCGGATCCCAAAAGGCTAAAAGGGAGAGGGAGGGAAGTGGGCTGACCGATCAATCGGGGTCCTCGGCTTTGGCCGGGGTTCCTCCTCCTCTTTGCTTCATTCCGGCACCTTCTCCTCCTTCTTCGGTGGCTGGGTGCAGCACCACAGAAAGATGGAGGGATGAGATAATGAGAGATCGAGAGAGTGAGAGATGAGAGGGATGTAGAGAGAGAGAGAGATTGGATCAGAGCTTTGGAGAGGGGGAGAAGAGCCTGGGGGTTCGGGTTAAGGCTCGGATTGGGGAAGGGATTTTAAAGGGGTGGAGGGGGCGGCGGCCGGCGGGTTTCGGGGCGGAATCCGGGGCGGCGGCGGCGGCGGGATTTAGGGCGGAATCTGGGGCGGCGGCGGCGGTGACGGCGGGATTCGGGGCGGGATTCGGGGGATCGGGTTGTTGGGAAGAGCAGCGGAGATCAGGGGAGGTAAAGGATCGGGGGGCGGATGGGGCCCGGGTCGGATCGGGTTTTTAAGAGAGAATGGGTCAGGTGAGAGGGATCCGAGTGAGAGGGAGAGAAGAGAGAAAGAGAGAGAGAGAGTGGTTGGGTGGGTTTGGGGGTCGAGGTCGGGTTCGGGTTCAAGAGAGAGAGAGAGATCTGAGAGAAATTGGAGAGATGGGAGAGAAGAGAGAGAGAGAGAGAGAAAGGGTTGGGTGAGAGTGGGTTAGGGTCGGGTTTGTTGGGGGAGATGAGAGGAGAGAGAGAAAGTGAGAGGGGAAACGGGTTGGGTTGGGGTTTTTATTTTATTTTATTTTCTTTTAAGGGATGTGGTGTGGGGTTTGAGTTTTTTTTTTTTTTTTGATGCGTCGGATCGAAATCCGATGGCCGAGGAAAAATAGGAGTTTGAGCTTGGGGCATCAATTTAAGATTTTTGGAAAACCTAGATGACCTGATCGAGTCGAATCGATAAGTCGGGGAATCCATCGACCCAATGTCGAAGAGTTGGTTGAGCCCCGTGACTTGCGCCACTTGGCACCACATGGCAACGGTTGCTATAGGGGCATAGCTAGGCCGCAACGTACCAATAATTAATTATTAATTAAAATACACGTGTTCACCTGTACGTCAACCGCCACACGCACGCAAGCGCGCCCACTCACACACCTACATGTGTCTGAATACTACCATCATCATGTCGCCTCGCGACCTGGATCCAGAATCTTATGGTCCGGACTCATGTCCAATCCAACACATGCACCATCCTAGTATTTAAAGATGAACAAATTATTAACTACTGATTTTAATAATAATAAAAAAAAAAACAGGGCATTACATCCTACCCACCTTATTGTAATTTTCGTCCCGAAAATTCAATCACTCATCTAAGAATAACTCTCTACCAACATCAACTACCAGAATTAGAAAAATGGAAAGCTAGCTACGATATGTACAAGACTCTCAGTACCGACCAAGCCAAGTCTCAAAACAAATCTTACCAAAAGAAAACTATAACCCTCTATCACTCACGGTTCTACTTTCTCTACTAACATAAACATTATACGAATCGAGTCTTAAAATTCTTAGGATGGAAATGAACCACCCAGTTCTCGCATCGCGAATACGAGTCTTGGTTTCCATTTCAATTCTAATTATTAGACACTAAATCAAAATCATGAGTTTTGATCTTTGACCCTGCCTAGATAAGGGGCATCCCCCTTATTAGTACTGCCGAGGGGTGTCCCCCTCGGTAAGGTAACCACCAAAACTCATAGAATCAGAACTTAGAATGCATTCCATTGTCAATGCCGATATAAAAGGTATATCCCTGTATATGAGCGCCCATACACTTATATATAAGTTTATACTTTCGGTATCGACATTATAATCATAGAAATGTATATTACATATATGTGTCCATACACATATATTTAAGTGTACATTCCAAAATGATTTGACAAAATGGATGGCTCACCTGGTACGACTAACTAGACTAAAATCCTATAAGATATCTATCGGCTCAATACTTACACTAATCGAACTACCACTACACTATTATGTTAACCTCAAAGGAATAAGAATTCTGAGATCATGAGAAAAGTAGACAAGCATAATAGTTGTTTAACTCATCCAAAGAAATGGTAACTCCAAAGAGAATAACTAATTAGTCAAATTTAGAAGGGAGGGACAACGAGTAAAGAACACCGATATACGAGGAGATTTAGATAGAAATAAACTCACACAATCACATACTACCAACCTTGTTTATGGGACAGAACACTAAGTATTCCACAATGGGTCTCAAGTGGTTCCACACTAGAAAGCTCTGCTCTAGCAATAGACAATTATCTTATTTACTCACCCCAAGACTAGGAGATCGGTCCAAAATCGAAACCTATACTCAACTGAACTATAATCAATAGGCTAGTTATAAACAACGCAACAGTGAAAAGGAGTGTTCGGCGACTAGACTCCCAACTAGCCTTAGACATTCATCACAGCGATATTAGGACCACGAGCAATTTCATGAACAACATTGAACTTTAAAAACCTAGACAAGCTAAATAGTTCATGACTGCTAATAAGAAGTAGAACACAGAAGATGACAGTTAAGAAATAAGATAGTCAGGTACAGACAGATGCACTTCGAAACTGACTAGAGTGACAAATCATATATGGGATTAACAAAGAAAAGTTGATGGATAACAATACTAAACCATTAAAGGATCAAAATATAAAATGATAGCCTACAGAACTCCCCAAAAGAAGGTACAGAAGCCATAACCAAAGTTTTTTTCTACGATTGAACCTATAATCTTGAATCACAATAAGTTGAAAAAGGTCCAGAAAAAATCATGAACCTTACACCCGTAGGGTTAATACTACAAAATAAAAGGTGAATTAACTGCAGGCTAAAAGGTCACTGAAAAATATTTGTGGTAACTATAGCTAAGGACTGGGGATCAAAAGGAATGAAAGATGGGACGAATGTATAATACATTCCACGGTAGAAATCTATAGTAGTGTACTAGGTCGAGATCATCCTACAATCAAATCTAATTACTCGAATCCTAACAATCTAAGAAATGCAATTAGAGAAAAATATGGTCTTTTATATACACAATATGACCTCTTATCTGACACCGCAACTCAAGGGAAGGCATCCGTGAATAACATGCAATTATTCTAACATATGAAGATATCAATAAGCTGAGATAAACTAGACAAGGCAAATTAAAACCACGCATTCAATCCTTTTGTAATCAACCTCTCGGGTCAAATGCACCTGTAGCGAGAAAACTTGAAAACACTAGAATAGTTACCGGAACTTCCGAGAATACCAACTTATGCCGGGAGGAATACCTTGACCAAAGCCACATATAAGCAAACAAAGATCCAATCTCCAATTTGCTCGGTAAAGACCTTATGCTAGGAATTACAAGCATCGAATAAAACATCTAAGGACACATATCAACATCCTAAGTCTAAATACTAGGATACCGACCTATGAACCTATCTCTATGCTCCGAAAAAAGAGAAATAGAAACTACAACGGACTCCTAAACCTAAGATTAAAATAATAGAGATAATGAACCATACTATATCACCAATTCTAGTACTAGCCATCGACGACATGAATACCTATTAGAGAACTACTCTAAGACCTAAACTTCTACTTTAATAATTCTAACCCCTAGGACCATATCCCTAAGCTCTGATACCAGCTGTCAACGCCCCAGAAATCTGGAACCGATCCCTGGGGTGTGAGTTGAAGAAAAACCAAGGGTTTTAGGGTTTGGTCAACTGTCTACTCCAATTAGGGCTTCTCACAGGGCTTCTACTCTCTCAAGAATAAAGAAGAATGAGGAGGGAGGAACAAGGGGCATTTTAAAACTTAATTTTTAAAAATATTTTATTAGGAGGAAACCGAGAGAGCTGAAAACTTTTGATAGAGATGACAACGCTCGACCTTTAACCGGGCTATCCTCTCAGCATGTGCGGCCAGCCGGTGCCCCACATGCTGACAGAAGTCCCTCTTAAGGGAGCACGAGACTCAAGCCTCTAATGGCGAGCCGAGTAGCCTCGCCCACTCTGTAGCACTCGAGCACTGGTTTAGAGATCCTATCTACAGGGCTAGTCAATTAAGTCACTTTAAAATTTATATTTTATTATGAGCTATCCTAGGCTTGGAGCCTTAAGGAGAGGCCTACCCAAAATAATTCAGCTGGATCTTGCCACTAAGTATCCCAAAACACTAAGACTAGATAGCTCTAATATTTATCCAATTGATTACAATGCCAGAATAAGGAAAGACTACAAGACGACAAACTAAAGACATGACACTACTGCAACCCTAACTCTGCCTCGAGCCTCCCCATTGCTACTTCTGAACCTCCGAACCTGCAGGAGAGTCTACTCGTGGGAAAGAGTAGCCCCCAATAGGAAATTGGGAGATTAGCCAAATTAATGGCTAGTGACATCTAATAGTCTTTAATACTATGAGACAACCGAGCTCATTGAATTAATTTTAGCAGTCCTATTACATAATATAAAATATTTACAGTTGAAAACCCTAATCCTACCAGCAGTCTATGTTCTCATGCAATACCTACTGTCACTAGATTGTCTAACATAAAGTTCACTCAATATTTTATAGTATTAATAAACTATTTAAACAAAAAGATCATCTAAATGTTACCAGATTTGTCAATGCTCTAGAATTCCACAATTCAACAGTAAGACTCCATACTTGTCAATTAGTAATCATATAAAATATCTATCCTAATGTGAACCCCGGATATTTTGTTCATCCTGCCCCCGGTCGGGCATTACTATAGGGCCTTTTATTTCGATGTAGAGGGCCAACTCTCTCGCCGCGCATACAACACCATGCGCAAAGTCACCCATATGATCATAAGGGGTTTCCCGTCTTTCACGGTGGAGCTCTACCGCCCAACTTGCTTTCCTTGGGGGCTTCAACTACCCCGGGACATGATTGCTAGGCCAATCCCTCTTCGAGGGCACCACCTATTGGCTTTACCACAATCCCTGCCCGTGACCCCTAACATACTGATCTTCAGCTGTGCGCGCAGGGTGGTTCACGGCCCTTGCGCGCACGGGGTCCAATCTTTCCACAATATAGATTATCATATTCTATTATTTTAATAAAGTACCAAAAACTCAACACAGTGAATAACTACTTTTAAATATATACCGAGACAGATAAAAAGGGTACATGCGTTAATTAATGATTTACAACGTTTTAACCCTGGTCCCGCACTGCTCTCGCAACCCATGCATCACAATAAGCCTAAATTACTCTCGCCCGTATTCCCGTGTGCCCGGGTCTCCACACTCCACTCAGGAGGGTAGGCCCCGATAATTATTATTTAATTATTAAGTTTCAAAACTTAAATGAATTCCTACTTACGGTGTCCAAGCAATCAGCAGAAATAATTATTCTCTAATTAATATATATATATATATATTTAAAGCATGATTAAATTATTTTAAAACATGATTTATTTTAATAATATTTTAAAGCATGATTATTTTAATAATATTTTAAAGCATGCGTTGCCAGACTCGCAACTTCGCATGCAAGGAGGGGTCCACGTGACCACATGCGGCGATGCCCGACGGGACCCGCATGCAGTATCGATGGCACCTACCCTAGTTGTTCTCATTTCCCACTATCAAAGACCACGGGAAGGGGAGTAGATGTCACCTGGTTGTCGATCACGCACAAACTCCCGTTAACTGCCCTTGATCCGTCTCTGCTCCATCTACGGCTAGATCATCCCGGTTAGCACTGCCAAACTCACACATAGCAGACCCATGGTCAATACTTGCTACTGTGTAATACAGGTTTAGGGCCAAGTTGGCCGAGTCAAGAATTTTAGGCATCATCGGACGTCGATCTATTGGCTCGCAAAACGATGCGCCAATGGTACAGTCTTGGTTAGTCGGTATCGCCGATGCTAGAAGTCGTTTTAGGGTTCAATGGCGCTATTCCGACAAAAATGGTCGTAACCGCGTCGGTCGATGGCAAAATCGGCAAAGTCGATCACGGTCGGGCTTGATCTCTCAAAAGAAGGGTTTATACGGGAATCGTACTAGTGGCCAGTCTAGGCCACTAAGTAGCACACTGTTACCGCCAAAGGGGGCAGGTCTCGTGTGCAAACGGCTGCACAAGGTGATTGGACCCGAATATGTATTATCAACCCTGAGGCGAGCGTGACCCGAGGAGATCGGGGGGCTCTTAAGAGGCTAGATCTACATCGCAGGGGAGATTGAGGGTCGGGTTGGTGTGCCAGGTCAGGGCTTGGCATCGTCGACTGCCCAATCGTTGGACTCCCACTTGGTCGAACTCCGGGGTCGCCCCCTAAGTGGTATACTGTTGTGTATGGCTACTTTACACGTGACAATGCAAATGGCACCACGCTATACTAAGGGTAAGCACAATGGCTAGCTCACTCCTAAGGCCTGGTACGGTCGGAACCGCCTTAGCAAAGGAAGTGGTCGATAATGGTCGCCAACCCAAGTGGGTCAACTTTGGGGGGTTTACGAATCGTACTACGGCTCAAAAGAAACACCACCACATAAGAAGAGGAAGATAAGGGATAGGGGTTGTACCCTATGCACCCAAGGATACACACACACACACACACACAGGGAGTCGACACTCGTGACTGAGCACCAAATGGTACTTGGCTAAGGTGGTCGAGATACACCCGTTGCCTGATCACCGACAACCCGGTCGTCGGCACCCACGACAACAAGGGCCAGAAAGGGGTGTGGAGCATAGCTGGTCGGGTTAGTGGTTGGGTGGTCGGAGAGGGCATGGCCTAGCTTGGTCGGGCCTCACCAGTTGCACAACAACCAGTCACATTGCCGATGCCATGGCCGCATTGAAGAGGAATACCAACATGGGCGGCAAGTGGTTGGTCGGATCCCAAAAGGCTAAAAGGGAGAGGGAGGGAAGTGGGCTGACCGATCAATCGGGGTCCTCGGCTTTGGCCGGGGTTCCTCCTCCTCTTTGCTTCATTCCGGCACCTTCTCCTCCTTCTTCGGTGGCTGGGTGCAGCACCACAGAAAGATGGAGGGATGAGATAATGAGAGATCGAGAGAGTGAGAGATGAGAGGGATGTAGAGAGAGAGAGAGATTGGATCAGAGCTTTGGAGAGGGGGAGAAGAGCCTGGGGGTTCGGGTTAAGGCTCGGATTGGGGAAGGGATTTTAAAGGGGTGGAGGGGGCGGCGGCCGGCGGGATTCGGGGCGGAATCCGGGGCGGCGGCGGCGGCGGGATTTAGGGCGGAATCTGGGGCGGCGGCGGCGGTGACGGCGGGATTCGGGGCGGGATCCGGGGGATCGGGTTGTTGGGAAGAGCAGCGGAGATCAGGGGAGGTAAAGGATCGGGGGGCGGATGGGGCCCGGGTCGGATCGGGTTTTTAAGAGAGAATGGGTCAGGTGAGAGGGATCCGAGTGAGAGGGAGAGAAGAGAGAAAGAGAGAGAGAGAGTGGTTGGGTGGGTTTGGGGGTCGAGGTCGGGTTCGGGTTCAAGAGAGAGAGAGAGATCTGAGAGAAATTGGAGAGATGGGAGAGGAGAGAGAGAGAGAGAGAGAAAGGGTTGGGTGAGAGTGGGTTAGGGTCGGGTTTGTTGGGGGAGATGAGAGGAGAGAGAGAAAGTGAGAGGGGAAACGGGTTGGGTTGGGGTTTTTATTTTATTTTATTTTATTTTATTTTCTTTTAAGGGATGTGGTGTGGGGTTTGAGTTTTTTTTTTTTTTGATGCGTCGGATCGAAATCCGATGGCCGAGGAAAAATAGGAGTTTGAGCTTGGGGCATCAATTTAAGATTTTTGGAAAACCTAGATGACCTGATCGAGTCGAATCGATAAGTCGGGGAATCCATCGACCCAATGTCGAAGAGTTGGTTGAGCCCCGTGACTTGCGCCACTTGGCACCACATGGCAACGGTTGCTATAGGGGCATAGCTAGGCCGCAACGTACCAATAATTAATTATTAATTAAAATACACGTGTTCACCTGTACGTCAACCGCCACACGCACGCAAGCGCGCCCACTCACACACCTACATGTGTCTGAATACTACCATCATCATGTCGCCTCGCGACCTGGATCCAGAATCTTATGGTCCGGACTCATGTCCAATCCAACACATGCACCATCCTAGTATTTAAAGATGAACAAATTATTAACTACTGATTTTAATAATAATAATAAAAAAAAAACAGGGCATTACAGGTGAGGCCAAAAGTAGCGTCGCTCCACTGACTCAATGGTTTTGGTTTGGCCAAAATGACCTCCTAAATTACTTCCGTGCAAGTCGTGGATTAACGTATCTCGAAAAGATTCATTAGGACCTTCCTCAGAGACGGCCCCTTCATGGGTGTTCTGAACAAGACTCTCGCGAAGGGAACACTCAGGGATGCACAAGCGGGTTCCACGGAACAAGAATCCCTCTTGGATAATATAGGATGCCATGGGATCTGTGCTCGTTTCTTGACAGGATCCCCAGATGGGACCAAAGTATGGATCAGTCACGTACATTGATTTCAGAGCATCAAAAGAAACAACGACGGACTGTAAAGTGACTAGCATAAGGCCTCGTCGACTCAAAGCGTCAACAGCTCTATTCAGAACTCTAGCCTTGTATCGGAGGTTGAACGTGTACTCTTGCAAGAAATTTGACCACTTAGCATGACATTGGTTCAAGCTACGCTGAGACTTCAGATAGCGAAGCGTCTCATGGTCAGAATTGAGCACAAATTCTCACTGGATCAAGTAATGCCTCCCATGCTTGAGGGCTTGAACAACCGCGTAAAACTCAATATCGTATGTCGAGTAATTCAAATGCGCGGCGTTCAGCTTCTCGCTGAAGAATGCGACGGGACGTCCCTCTTGACTAAGGACTGCTCCTATCTCGACGTGAGAGGCATCACAGTCAATCTCAAAGACCTTCTCAAAGTTCGGGAGTGCCAAAACTGGAGCACTCATCATCTTGGTCTTGATGAGATCGAAACTCGCTTCAACTTCGGGGGTCCAAAGGAAACCACCCTTCTTCATACAGTTCGTGAGAGGTACAATGACGGAACTAAAGTTCTTAATGAATCTGCAGTAAAAGGATGCTAGACCATGGAACCGTCGCACATCACTAACGTTCTGGGGAACGGGCCAGGATTTGATGGCTTCGACCTTCTCTGGATCGACCCGTATCCCTTCGGAGCACACGATGTAGCCTAGAAAGGTCAAGCTGTCTGTTAGAAAAGTGCACTTCTTCAGATGGATGTACAGCTTGTCTTTCCTAAGCGTTTTCAAGACTTCTCGCACGTGCTCGACATGTTGTTTCGATGTCGTACTATAGATAAGAATGTCATCAAAGTATACGACAACGAACTTCCCTATGAATGGTCTGAGCACCTGATTCATGAACCTCATAAAGGTACCGAGTGCATTTGATAGACCAAATGACATTACTAGCCATTCATACAGTCCTTTCCGGGTCTTAAAGGCAGTTTTCTATTCGTCACCGGGTCGTACGCGGATCTGGTGATAACCGCTACAAAGATCAATCTTTGAAAAGATTTTCACGCCATGTAGCATATCAAGCATATCATCCAATCGAGGAATCGGAAATCTATACTTGACAATTATTCGATTGATGGCACGACAATCTATCACATTCTCCATGTCCCATCCTTTTTGGGAGTTAGGAGTGCAGGGACTGCGCACGGACTCATGCTCTCTTGGATTAGTCCCTTTTGCAGTAACTCGGTGACCTGTCGACGCATCTCCTCATATTCAGACGGACTCATTCGGTAGTGAGGAAGGTGAGGTAACGTCGCTCCTGGGACTAGGTCAACGCAATGTTGTATATCCTGGAGAGGTAGGAGTCCTTCGGGTAGTTCCTCTGGGATAAGATCATTGAAGTCTTCAAGTAGGACTCGAACCTCATGAGGAATGCTAGGACCCTCTGTGGCTTCTTTTGCTACGAGGAAAAAGATGGAGCGAGATTCTCTAAGCTCGTTCTCGAAGCAAGCTTGTGTCAGCAACGTTGGTAGGGCCTTCGGCTTCTCTTTAGGTAACTTTAGGGTGACAGGTGGGGGTGTCGGCTCACTAGAAATGGGTTTCAGGGGCTCCCTCTGAGGCACTAAGGTAATATTGTAGTCATCCTTGCAGAAGGAGTAAGTGTTCTTCTCCCCATCATGTGTTGTCTTTCTGTCGTACTGCCAGGGGCGGCCCAACAGAATGTGACAAATGACTAAGGGCACCACGTCACACCAAACAGCTTCCTTATACATCTTGCCAATGGTGTATTCAACTAGGCATCGCTCTTTGATAGCGACATCTGACCCTTTCTTAAACCAAGACAAGTTGTATGGCTTGACCAACTTTTCTGTCTTGAGCCCTAGTTTGTCAACCATGATCTGGGCGACCAAGTTCTCTGTACTACCACTGTCTATGATGAGGACGCAATGCCTCCCCTTTGAGGTACAAGTGGTGTGGAAGATGTTTCTTCTAAGCCACCGATCTGGTTCAGGAGATTTGGTTGTCGATAAAACACGGTGCATGACTAGTGCATGCGTCGCCTCGTCAGCTTCAGCGATGATGTCATGTGTCTCGTCATCCTCCTGATATTCAGCGTCTCTAGGATCATCATCATGCCCTTCTTCAGCCATGTTGTTTAGGTTTCCTCAGTTGGCTCTTCACCTTCTGTCAGATGGGTCTGAGGTCTCCTTTTTGGGCATTGGGCGATGAGGTGTCCTACTTCTCCACACTCGAAGCATTTATAAGTCGCTCCGGGTGGTCGACTTCCTATGGCACCACGCTCACGACTTGATTGTTCAACCCGGCCAGGGGGTTGATTGGCTCTTGAGGGAGTTGTAGTCGGAGTGGGAACAGGTGGGGTGACTCTAGCAGGGGGTGCTCCTCTTACAGCTGAAGGGGCACCTGGGGGCACTCTAGGGGCAACCTCTCTCCTAAAGGCTCGTTGCTGAATTTTCTCAGCCTTGAGAGCTTGCCTAGAAGCTTCTGTCACAGTGAGGATGGTCTGCATTGCGGGCGCATCCTGAATTTGGTAGCGCAACCCCGAGACGTAGCGTGCAGCTTTCTGTTCATCATCTTCCGGGATGGCATTACGAGTGGTCAGAATGTCAAACTCTTCAGTGTACTCCTGTACGCTTCGATTGCCTTGTTTCAGGCTAAGCAACCTCTGGTACAGAGAGGTACGGTAGTCAGGAGGAAGGTACTTCAGTCGCATCTTATCACGCATCTTGGCCCACGTTGCGACCTTTGGTTTCCCTTTCCTAAGGCAACTTGTTTGCAACTTTCGCCACCAGACTAAAGCGGCTCCTTTCAGTTTCGTTGCCACGAGTTTGACTTTTCGATCGTCGGGGAGATCTCTCCAATCAAAGAAGTGCTCGACGCTATCTATCCAGTCAAGGAATGCGTCAGCATCATGGCTTCCCCTAAAGTCATCGATGTCAACTCGGACTCCGTATCCTTGGGATCTCTCAAGGGCTCGCACCAGACGCTCTTCCATGCCGTGCTGATCACGCGCATGCTGCTCTCTAGGGTTTCTGGGACGGCCGAACTGAATGTACTCTCGCTCGAAGTCTACGTCGGACTCGTCCAACTCAGCTTCAGACTCAGGGGGCGACTCAAGATAGTCGGCTCGATTTCGCTCTGGCGGTTGGTATCGGTTGTGATGCCGAGATAAGGCTTGGTTCTGGTTCTGAGGTGGGGTTGGAATCGGATTTCGATTTATGCCCTGGTCTCGGTCTTGCTCTTCGACCCTATGACCCTCGGCAAGCGGATCGGTTTCTGCCCCTCCCGGGTCCTCTTCGACCGGTTGGGTATTAGGGCTGACGCCTCTATCTTGTAACAGCAATCCTACCCTATCGGTGATCTCTTGCAACAAGGTTGCATGTCGATCCAACGTATTTTGGGTCGCTTCTTGCCAAGCACCACGAGGTTGTGGTCCCCGAGGAAAACGTCCTCGATTCCGGACATCCCGGTGCAGATGGGTACGATCATCCATGGATTATGAGATATGCAGATGTTCACACGATGCAATCCTAACACTAGATGCAATTTCAAGCACGCAAGATTATGCCCTATGCAAAATCAGCAAAGACAAAGATGGGTGTTTGCTGAAATTCAGCACTCAAAAGAAACCTGAACAGGTTCTTTCGAGCTCTGATACCAACTTGATGCAGGCACCGATAAGGTACACTACAATCCTAAACCCTTTAGGGTTTCTCTTTGGTCAATAACTATGATTTAATAATCAATATAGCGATGTACGACTTAAAAGGACAGCAAACCTAAATTATCTCATGCAGTTCTAAAAGGCTATGCCGTCAACATTAAGCAGGATTAAGATTTAAACAATAGAAACACAATATTATCACGAAGAACAGAATTTAGCATATAATATATTCAATCGCAGCAATATATATTGAAATAGGACAATAGGCATGCATCAGATTTTCACTAAAAATAGGTTAGATATGTTTGCTAGGGTTACCGACAGACTATAGATGGCGAATCTAGCAAATAGGCATAAGTTATGGCTTCAACTAGCGATGAAAAGGATGATGACGGCTGCGATGTGGAGCGGAGGCAATGGAAAAGATAAAGAAAAGAAAAGATACTGCCTAGGGTTTTCCACCGTGGGTCGATTGCGAGGAGGCGCCGATGATCCCGCACACGGAGCAAGGCCGGACGTCAGGAGAAGCCGGAACCTTCGGAAAATCAGCACCAAGGCCTTCACGAGGCGAAGTCGTGGAAGCGGCGAGGGTCGGGGACACGAGTCTCGCCCGGAAGCTCTCACGTAGAGGCACGAATTTCAGCAACTCATCAAAATCTGATTTCTTCTTCCTTCTTCATCTTCTTGTAGAGTTAGGGTTTCTATTTTGATGGCTAAGATTAAAGGCCAATTAGGGTTAGATGGTGTGGATGCAAGGGACCAAGAAAGGCAAGAAAAAGAGAGAGAAACAAGGGAGAGAAGAGAGAGAGAGAAGAGAGGGAACGGACAAGGGGAGAGACCGGCCTTGGGATCCGCACGGAAGGGTGTGGGGCCGGCCGGTTCACGGGAAAAGAGAAGGGGGGGGATCGGTAATGCTATAGATGCCCTATTGGGCTTAAGATATACCCATTTAAAACCCTATGAAGCCCATAACTTGCCATGTCATCAAAATAGAGTTATTTCGCCATCTAACCGTCGGTTTCGAGATCTAATCTCATCCGTCGGTGCCCCGCAAACACACACACCCATAGTTTTATTAATATCATGCTGAAACTCACCCGAGAAGACCCGGATTCAATCTGAAAAGCCCTCGGATGAGATCATGGACATCCCTCATGAACTGGGCAAGAACAGAAATAAAACTAAATGCTGAAATAAGGCCAAAAACAGGGAAAAATGGCCAAAAACTGAAATAAACAACTAATAAGTCCCAACGGCTAATGTCATCCAAACATAAAATAAAAACGACAGTAAATAAATATCTCCGACGATAAACGGAAGATGCGGCGATGATCTGATGATGCTGATCATGCTGCATCAAGATCGAAGCGGCATCACCCCGTCGTCTTCATCAAGCCTTCAACTCCGATCAAGCCCAAAAGCCCGGAGAAGAAGATCGAAGCGACATCACCCCATCATCTTCAATAATGTCTGCTCAATTCACGAAGAAGAAAGCTTGGAGAAGGATACCCGAAGCGGCTCTACACCCGTCATCTTCAATAAAGCCTTCAACTTCGATTACGCCAAATATGCCCGGAGAAGAAGCCGATGCTACAACCGTCACCAGGTCGAAGACAGAAGCAAGGAAGCTTTGTAAAGGAGGAGACATGCCTTCAACAACCCAAGGCTTCACGAGGCTTGGGCAAGCCTATCCCTTTGGGACCGGCTTAGTCCATCGAAAGTCCTCATCAATGTGAAGACCCTTACACAAGAAGATCAATCCTTCAATTCCGTGCACGAAGGAGAAAGCTCAGAGAAGAAGAAACCTTCAACTCTGAAGACGCCAGATGCAAAGGCCGAAGAAGAAGATCGAAGCTGCATCACCCCATCGTCTTCAACAAGACTTCGACTCCGATCAAGCCCAAAAGCCCAAAGAAAAAGATTGAAGCGGCATCACCCCATCGTCTTCAACAAGCCTTCGACTCCGATCAAGCCCAAAAACCCGGATGAGAAGATCGAAGCGATATCACCCCGTTGTCTTCAATAAGCCTTCGACTCCAATCAAGCCCAAAAGCCCAGAGAAGAAGATCGAATCGACATCACCCCATCGTCTTCAACAAGCCTTCGACTCTGATCAAGCACAAAATTCTGGAGAAGAAGATCGAAGCGGTATCACCCCATCGTCTTCGACAACGTCCGCTCCATTCACGAAGAAGAAAGCTTGGAAAAGGACATCCGAAGCGGCGCTAGGTCGTCTTCAAAACGAAGCCTTCAACTCTGATTACGCTAAAGAAGTCCGGAGAAGAAGAAAAGTCAAGCTAATGCCACAATCGTCGAGAAAACCGAAAGAATAAAGAAACCTTAGAGACATCACCATCGCCGTTCGGGAAGAAGATCAAGTAATAGCAAAACAAAAGCCAACACAAGAAGCAGAAGCAAAAGCACCGGTAAAGCCCGTGCCAAAGCAAAGCAAGTGCCAAAGCCAAGCAACTACGACGATCATGAATAAAGCATCGCACGTTCTAGCCGATACGATACGAAGTTCGGAAGAACCAAAGTATCGCAAAGCCTCTACCCGTCTACGTTCAAGCGCAAGCGCCAAAGTAAAGCAAAAGCCAGAGCCACGCCAAAGCAAAGTCAAAGCTGAAAGCCAAAGCCAAAGCCGACGTCAGAAGCACGATCGACGCCGCGAACCGACGATCAAGAACACCGAGATCTAGTCAGAGCCGAGGGAGACACGAAGACCGAGGAGCGAAGCCAAAAACTCCATAGCCGAGAAAGTGCGAAGCACGGAAGGGACAAAAGCAACGACGAAGACTCCTTAGCCTCTCAAGAAACCCTCACCTTGTAAAGATCTCTGTCCTGGACAATCCCTTCAGAGCTCTCGCACGAAGTAATATGGAAACGCGGATCAAAGGGACCCTCCAGAGGATCTTTCCTACAATCTCCTAATCAAAACTTCATAGCACCCGGCTCACCACCCCCGAGTCCTTGGGTCCCGGCCTTTGTAATCTCCGTATGTTCGCAATTAAAGACGACCCGAATCTTTTTCTGCGCATACAACGTCTTACCTCACGGAGACGTAGGCTTCGGCCGAACTTTGTTATCACACCTTGTGTCAACTCTCTCACCCCATCTGTTGCTATTATTCCGCACCATTCTTCTTCCTTTTTTCAATAGCGTTAGCGTGACAGCTCAGTGCTCCACAGCGCGCCTTATCTCAAAGATTCAATCATTCAATCGACTATTGGATGGGGGTTACGTACGGTGGCCGAAATCCTCCCCCATAATATACCCACACCAAAAATATGAAACCTCACTTACATTCATAGGTGCTCTCAACATACTTACGTAGATTAAACTTCTCTATTTTGGAGATTGAACTTAGAATAGTAATGTTTCGTCAATTCTTTTTTTTTTAAATTCTTATCTCACTAAGTCTTGAAGGGGTTTACAAAACTTTCAACTCTTGCAAGCCATCTTAGGCTTTGTTTGGCTTAGCGGAATCGTTCTACTATCACGAGAAAAAAATCATTGATACGTTGGATAACTGGTACTATCACCGACCAACAATAATAAGTCATGTGTTCAACCATTAGTATGGTGATCGTCCATGTTTCAAATTTGGATCCAAATTTGAACACGTGGCTTGTTATTATTGGACCATCATGCTACCGGTTATACAAGCCCGACAATAAATATTTTATCCACTATCACCGCTTATCATGAAAGCTATCCTTTTTTTTTTCTCTCTTTACGCTTTTAGCGGAGTAGAATAGGACTACTTATGTAGATAAAGTTTCTCTCTTTTCGAAATAGAGCTTTGAATAGTAATATTCTATCATTTTTTTTCTTAATTCATTAGACCTTGAAGGGGTTTTTAAAAACTTCTCTCTTTCATGCCATCGTAGAATGTGTTTGACTTCGTGAAATTGTCGTGCTATCGCAAAAGAAAACTTATGGACCTGTTGTATAACCGACAGCATGACTGACCAACAATAACGCGCCATGCGTTCAAACTTTATCATGATGACTTCCCATATTTCAAATTTGAATCAAAATTTGAACACGTGGCTTGTTATTATTGGCCGGTCATGCTACCAGTTATACATGCCCGACAACAATGTTTTTCTCCGTTATCGCTGTTTATTACGTACACCGACTCTAATTTTTTTATTTATTTACATGTTTAGCGAAGTGGAATAGGAAGCCGCCGCACATAAGCCATTGTGCGCTAGATGAAATAATATATGTTACCGTGAAGAGAGAAGTTTGTGCATATGGTGTTTGATTTCTCTCTCCTCAGGGCTTCTATGGGTGAACCCTAGGCCCCTAGAGTGCGGGAACCAAAATAACATGACAAGAAAAAAAAAAAAACCTTAATATGGGCCATCTCAAAACCAAACCCATGGAGGCCTATTTTCCTTGTTTCCCACCAAGCCTATTTCTTATTAAACTGGCTTGTCAGCCAAGCCAAGCCAAGCCAAGCCAAGCCATTAAAGCCACGCCGAGCTGGCCGCTCCAAGTGGAGCGGATTCTCTGTTTCTCGCACCCCATCTCGTGCCATTCACGTTCGGGCAAACCTTAATTCTCCTCCGAGATTTCCCCGGCCCTCTCCCCTTCCCTCTAAACCCCCGCCGCCGTCCTAGGGCCAAGCGACGAGCTCCACCGCGGCGGCCAGTCAGTAAGAGACCCCAGCTCTTCCGATCTCCCCATTCCCCGTCCTCCCAAGTCTCAGCCGTAAGCCCCCAAATCCCTCCTCTTTCCTCTGATTTTCGTGCTCGCTCAATGTTTCCGTTGAATTGGTAAGGAGGCACGCTTTAATTTTGTATATATGATCTGCTTCGGTTCCCTGAGTTCGTCAAATGGTTTCCTTTCTGGAGAGAAAACCTATATTAGGGTTTCTCACTCCAGCATGGACTGACCCATTTGAAGGAGTTGCAAGTAAATGCGAAAAGACAGTTTTTTTTGCTGATCAAGGAAATTTGATGGAAATGAAAAATTACGAGAAAGAGAGTGAAGGCATTTACTGTTTTCTATGATAATTCTATTTGCCATACCTTTAGAGATTTTTTTGGTGCTTTTCCAATTTTTTTTACTGATGTAGTAATAAAATCATTTTTAGTTTTGCACTGCTAGGGTTTGCTGCCGGAGACCCAGTTTGTAAAATGTTTATTTTTTTCCTGCGGAAACCTTATCTTAAAAGTGTCTAATTTCGGCTTAGGTAAACCGGGATTGCGAACACAAAATGACCCAATTTTATTGCCGCATGGAGTGGCCCATTTGATGGGAAATATGAATGATACGAAAATGAAAATCAGGCCGGTTGATTCCGTAATAATTCCATTTGTTTTTTTATTTGCATATTCTTTTTGTAGATTCTTTTTGTGCTTCTTCAATATATTTCACTGGTATTACAAGAAAATCCTTTAGTTTTGCATTACTAGGATTTGCTATGGGCAACCCCAGTTTGTAAATTGATTTCCTTTCTGGGAAAACCTTATCTTAGGGTGTTTGATTTCAGTGCAGGTTCACCTATCTGAGTTGATTCCAAATAAATGCAAAAAAGCCATTTTTTCGGCTGTTTTAAGAGACACATCTGATGTAATAAAATATTATGGTAATTCTATTTGCCATTTTTGTATATTTTCCAGATAATATTTTTCTGTGCTTCTTTAATATATTTTACTGGATTAACAAAAAAATCTTCTAATTTTGCATTGCTTGGGTTTGCTTTGGCTAACCTAGTTCGCAAATTAGTTTCCTTTCTGCCGAAACCTTATCTTAGGGTACCTGATTTCAGCTTGGATTAACCTATCTGAATGGATTTCAATTAAGTGCAAAAAGACCAATTTTTTTGGCTGCTTGAAGAGACCCATTTGATGTAAATGGATATATCATGAAAAGGCAAATAAGCCCATATACTTCCATAAGAATTCTCTATGCTATATTTGTGCATATTTTTTGTCGATGTTTTGTGATTCTTCAATATTATTTTCCTGATATAACAAGAAGACCGTTTAGTCTTGCTGTGGGCAATCCGGTTCGTATAATAATTTCCTTTCTGCCGAGGCGTTATATTAGGGTGCCTGATTTTATCGTAGACTAACCTATTCTAGGGTATATCAAATAAGTGCAAAAGGATCACTTTTTCGGCTGCTTGAAGAGACTCAGTTGAAAAAGATGCAAATATTACGAAAATGAAAATAAGCCCAGTAACCCCAGTTACTTCCATAACAATGCTTGTTGCATGCAACCCAGTTCGTAAAATGGTTTCCTTTCTGTTGAAGACTTATAGGTTTTTGAGTTGATCTTGGAGTCTTTTATGAAGGGATGGCAGATACATGGGAAAAGCCAAGTTTTTTGGCCGCTCTGTTCCTTTCAAAACCTGTCTTAGAGGATTCTCTGTTGGAACTCAAACACACCCATGTTATGGAGATGAAAAAATATGAACAAAGAAAATTAACCCATTTTAGTTTATTTGTAGTTAGATGTGTTATTGATATTGGGATTACATGGATTGGTGTGGCTTTGGCAGGTTTACATTCACGACTGCTCTCGTGAGGAAAATGGATGGAATCTGTGAAATCTTGTAATATACTAGTGCCTTCTCTTTCTTTGTTCCTAGTGTCTCAATTTCTTTCCTGCTTCATCCTTCTATGGAGTCACCAAACAGATCTCATGTTTCGAGCTTGAAGCGCAATATGACCGAATGCTGCGGAGTGACCACTTGTAAGGTTGCTCGTGTTGACATGGATCACGGGCCCTCATTCCGTAGGTGTTCCCATGGCTGCCATTGTTGCCCCATGCATCCAACTGTTGCTGATAGCTGCTTCAACTATCTCAACAGCAGCTCACCCCGCCGCATCATGTTCTATAACCGGGGTGAATGGTTGGATTTCTCCGGAGCGACATTACAAATGCTTATCAAAGGATTCAAGGATGAGAAGTCCTCCATCGCATTCTCGGCGGGTGGTCAACCCCTTTTGTTGGATTTCTTGTCGATGATCCTGATCAATTTGAAAGCAAGGAAGCAGCGCTCTGTGGCATGGATTGACGATGCCGACAAGTGCTTCTTCCCCACTTTCTTTATTGATGAGGAGGCAGATGAATCTGCTGAATGGGTTTTCGAATTCACCGGCAGGAAGCCACAAGGACCACAAGTGGCTAGAGCATGTGGTTCTCCACCTGAGGTAGTTAAGTGCGTTGTCATGGAAAGTGGAGGTTTGGTCCCACCGAGGCTTTCTACTCCTGCTAAGGTTTTATGCACCAAGATTGAGAAACTGGAAAAGGATAGCGATGACTTTCTTTTTGTGCAGAAACTTTTCCTCAAGGGAATGGGTCCATTTGCCACACCACTTAACATGCTGCATGTTCACAAGTGTGTTCAGAAGGATAACAATGCTAGGGCGAGATTGGACGCCTTTGAGAGTCAGATAAACCTGATGAAAGTAAAGCGTGACGGGAATGCAGATGTACAATATGGATGGTTTGGTTCAAAGAAGACAGACATCATTGGAATTTTGATTGACGGTTTTGGCATGGCTGGGAAGCCTACCGAGGGAGCAGCGTTTGGCACGGGCATTTATCTTACACCAGAAAGTCGTGCTTTTGCCAGGTGATTTTATCATTTACCTTCTTTTGTTATCACACAACCCTTGCCTAAATTGTCTGAATATCATAATAATGTAACTTTGATATTTGCTCCATTGGTTGTAACTTTAGATTTGTGTCTGAAAAATATACTATCATAGTTAGAATAATTTACAAGGAAGATACTGGCTGTTGCTTAAATCTGGAGCAGCATTATGTTCCTCTATTTTGGCTACTTGCAGCGTGAATCTTTGTGATGTTGACGAAAATGGAGTGCAATGCATGATGCTATGCCGAATAATCTTGGGAAACACAGAACAAGTCCAACCGGGATCGAAGCAGTACCTTCCCAGCAGTCAGGACTTTGATTCTGGTGTGGATAATCTTTTGAGTCCAAAATGTTACGTGGTATGGCCTGCCCACGCAAACGGTTATATTCATCCGGAGTATGTTGTTAGCTTCATGCTGGCCCCAGACGTTCGAGGTAAGCTTGGGAGCTTATAAGGCTCTGATATAATGGTCATGTTATAGTGTCTTCTAGAATTATACTGTATCAAATGATTTGGTTGCGGGAATGTTTCCTTTTCAGAGTACTTATTTGGGCTGAAGGATGTACGATTTCATGTACCGTTGCCAAGAGTTGTGCAGAATGTTTCTGCTCGTCGTCCTGTGAGACACTCCAGATGTTGTTTCGTATTTCTATTGCTTTTTAACATGTCTGGTCATTAGGAGTTACGTTTTCTTACTGAGTGGCTTGCCCAGCAATTGCTTCCGGCAGAATAGAAACATGCTCTGAAGAAATTGAGCTTTACAGGTAATTTTGTGCTTATTTTACTTCCACTGTTCTGTATACAGGTAAGATGTGAGCCAGTGAAAGGTCCTATTTCACCATGGATGTCGTTTACAACGCTGTTTGAAGAAATTCAAGATAGTATATCTCCTTTAGCCAAGGAGCTACTGTTTCACCATCATGAAGAGTTGAAGGTGGTGTTTGGCAGTACTTTTGTCTGTATGGGTTACTTGTTTTCCCTTTTTCTGTAGAATTTACGTGTTACTTGGGCTTTCTCTCAGCTTAAGATAATAACTCGAGAAGAGTTGATTAAAAAAATGAGATTAATTGTTGGGGACCAGCTGCTGGTTTCTACACTGAAGAGACTTCAACGTAGTGTAAGTTGTTTTCTAAGTATTGAATGTATTCTAGATAAAGAACACATGCTCTTTCATCTACCACTCATCGAACTACAATGGATGTTATGCTAGTATCTTCCCATAAACCAGGCCTTTTGGTTGATCATATATGTTTCTAATTTTTATGAATTTGATTTTACAAGACTATCATTTTACATTTAGGACTATCCTTTTGGTTGCATGATGAGAAAGTACTGTGCAACCTTTTTCTTTTGTTGGAAAATTGTTTAATAGTGTGAATTGAGGTAGAGATGCTAATTTTACTTCTACGAAATATCTGATTTATAGCATTTGCTCGGAATCTCTGTACATTTTATTATCGTTGGAAGCAACAATAATTTAGAACTTTGTAAGTCAAGTTCTTTAAGCTTGGATAGATCATGCTTTTGATTGTGAATTCTTTGTTGTGTGAAATAATGCTCATTGATGACATATTCATGCTTCTGAAATTGTTAATCCTAGATTAGTATACAAGCATATTGTGTTAGGTTAAGTAAGATTGATGTGAAAGATAAGTTACATTAAAATTCTCGGTCAAGGAAGCTTAGAGATTGTTAAAGTGAAAATCAAATAATGCCATAATTCCAGGAAAGATCCTGATGCCATCGGTGATGAAGAGGGTGGTGGCATGAATTTTCTTGTGTTTTTTTTTTGTAACTTGAGATTGAGTAATAGTTCATTTCCTTTGGTGCACTCCTAGGAAGCATGAACACTTCCCCAGGCCTCCCGTACCCGTGTCGGACACGTGTCGGACACCGACACTCATCGGACACTCGCCGGACACGCATGTGCCGTGTCCTACGTGCTTCCGGGAGCCGGACACGGTCGGACACTCGCCGGACACTCCTCGGACACTCGGGACATTGCGGGTTGACGGACTGTTCGATATAGGGTCGGGTTACAAGCTGTGGTGATTCAGTTTTTGCTTCAACCTATCTGATCCTCTGAGATTATAACCTCAGAGAATCAGATAGGTTGAAACCAAAACTGAATCGCAGCTGTTCTTTTGCATGCCATTTGGGCCTGAGTGTGATTCACTTGTCAGGATGGTTATGATGGACGGTTACGATTCAGGTTTGGCTTTAACTTATCTATCCTCTGAGGTTTCAGATAGGTTGAAGTCAAAACTGAAACACAACCGTTATTTTCCATACCATTTAGAGCTGTCTACGATTCACCGATCGGGCTGGATGTAACTAATGATAGAGATTCAGTATGCACTAAATTTTCATTTTAGTTGTTTTCTATGAGATTTTTTTGGTTATTGAAATATATATGAATTGCAAACACACATAAAATATAAATTTAAAAATAGTAATTTATTTTGCCGTGTCCCCGCCGTACCCGTGTCCTTTTTTAGGATTTGCCGTGTCGGCAAACCCGTGTCGTGTCGTACCCGTGTCCCCGTACCAGTGTCAGTGCTTCTTAGGTGCACTCTTTGAAATCTTGCTACCTTTTTAGGTCCGTTTTCTTTTATGTGTCATCTATAACTTCTAAAACACATGCTGTGATAGTATGTTACACATTTATGTTAAAGAACAATTAATAAGTTTTTCCATATATAGTTCCTATTTGATTTTTAGGTACACATCTTAGGAGTTCCGAAGAAGACCTTTTGAGTTTTTTTTTTTTTTGAGCTTTTGATCCTATATTCAATTATCTCGATATGTGACAATGCGTAAACACCTTTTTTTCTTCTAAGATACCCCTAGAAGCTAGCACACTTAGATCTTGAAGCCTACTTTACCCCCATCTAGGAGACATCTAATAACTCTCTAGTGGGGTAAAATTGTAAACTATGTTTGAACACCAATATATGTTTTCAAAATCTTCCAAATCAATCTTGTATTATAATTTATGTTTACAATTCAAATGAATATAATCATTGATATTTCTGTAACGCTTTTCATCATAGAAAAATTTATCCATAAAATTACACTTCTAAAATACCAACAAAAAACATAGTTACATGGAAAACCCCACTTTAACAGTTAAAAGCCAATCTTCATCATCAGTCATCCATAACTTGGTCTTCACAATCTCATCAATTCCAATATGCCCTTATATCAACTATGGAAAATGTCTATAAATACCAAAATATTCTATTGCTGTCAATGGTAGGGTATTAAATCTTGATAATCAAAAGATTGGCTATCGGGACCCATCGAGATATTCCCCTTGGCTCACATTCAGTGGCATCGGCATGATGAATCATGCTCTCTCGTGCCTCTAAAGCATCTCCCACTCACCTGGCCTCCCAACCTCCTTATCTATGTTGATGTCGTCTGAAGCTGCATGTGTAGATATGGCAGGTGTATATCTTGTGTTTATGAGTAGAACATGATAACCCGCTCCCCTGCTTCCCTTACCATGGGGGAACATATCTCTCGAACCTTAATGAGTCGAAAAAAGGATCTTGTTAATTTCTTTAATCGTCTTTGGTTGTGTTCTTCCGTACTGAACCAATCATTGTTTTTAACTTGAAAACTCGATTTGACTCGAAAACTTGCTGAGTAGAGTATACTTGGAAACTCGGTCAAACTCAACTGAGTCGTCACCTAAAACTCGATACCTATAATATGTTACTAATGTTTATTTCATACATGTATACAACATAAAGTTGAATTATACTGATGAATTACATTACATTGGAGTATTTATATACATATATTGAAATAGATTGATGAAAATATTACTCGGGTGAGTTTTGGATCGAGTCAACTAGTTTTGAACCAAGTCAAACGAGTTTTGGATCGAGTCAACCGAATATTGACCAAGTCAATCAAGTCGTGCCGAGTTTCGAGTCGATTTGTCGAGTTTTAAAATAATGGAGCAATAGTGTCATGGTCCTTGGAATTCATAAATAAGATTGCGTACTTCCATACAAGGCTACTAGGCTAGTTGTACACTATCATGATCCAATAAAATTGATCAATCACATTTAAGTAGATTGAATAACTAACTGTTCACAATAGCAACAAAGTTTGAAGGAAGCAACTGCAAGAAGTGGATCATCTTCTGTTGGGTTGCGGGGCGCGCGGGGGTGAGGGTAAGCCTAACTTTACATGGACAGAATGATGTCAATAGATAATATAGATTTGAGGAGAATTGAATTAATAGAAAATACATGATGATTTTCAAAACGGGGCTAACTACGGGTTTAATGCATTTTGATCTCCTATTCCTACTAAAACCTTGGATAGAAGGATGGATTGGTTTCTTGCTATTTTAAAAGGCCTCTTGGCATGATCTAGGTATACAGATTGCAAGTTTTGTTTGCTGTCCACTGCGGGACAGCAAGCACGTCAAAGGATGCTTTGCACCCAACATAGGATTCGCTTCAAAGATTAATTTAGTCCAGGTTTTAATACTTATCATAGTGACTGAATTTTACCATTCACAAGCACATAAAAGACCACATAAGACTCGTAAAAGTATCTAACCATAAGCAAAGATGATAAAGAAGCACAAATAATTTAGATTGGTCGCTCATAAACGGGTAGTTATGAAAGGGTATGATCCATAGTAGTCAAAGCGGCGCTTACGCGTTTTGCACCCCTAAACGCCTAAGCGACCCCCTAGGCGGGCGGTTGTCCCTAGGTGGCCGCCTAGGACCACGTGAGTAGTTTTTCATTTGATCAAATTTGGGGTTTTTCCAAAATTGAGTTGAATTTTTCCCAGTTCAATAAAAATTGAAGGGTTTTTCAAAATTGAGTGAATTAACTCAAAATTGAGTTGTATTAACTCAAATTGAATTGAATAAACTTAAAATTGAGTTGAATTAACTCAAATTCTTATGATAGGTTCATAAGAATTATTTTTAAAAAAAGTTGAGTTGAATTAACTCAAATTATTATAATGGGTTCATAAGAATTTGGGGTTTTTTCAAAATTGAGTTGAATTAACCAAAAATTGAGTAGAATTAACTCGAATTCTTATGATAGGTTCATAAGAATTTAGGGGGTTTACAAAATTGAGTTGAATTAACTCATTGAGGTAAATTAACTGGAATTTTAGTTGAATTAAATATAAACTTAAACTGTAAAATCTAATATTTTTATTTCCTTTTTCCTGATTTTTAAGATTTCTTATGATTTTTGATTTCTCTCTCTCTCTCTCTCTCTCTTTTATATATATATATATATATATATATATATATATATATATATATATATATATATAGAGAGAGAGAGAGAGAGAGAGAGAGAGAGAGAGAGAGAAATGCTAGAATGCGGCATGCGGTAAGTGCGGCACCTTACCGCAGCCGTCTGATGCACCGCTGCGTGCATGCGATGAACGTAGCGCGTGCATCAGACGGCTGCGGTAAGGTGCCGCACGTACCGCATGCCGCAGCATAGCATGCCCCTATATATATATATATATATATATATATATATATATATATATATATATATATATATATATATATATATAGGGCCAGGATCGGATGACCCATGAATTTTTGACCCATCATTCTAATCGTTGGATTCAGGTTTCAGAATGTGTTGATTTTTTTTGGGGGATGATCATCATACCATAGAATCATAGATAGCATACCCAGATTCTAAAACCTCTAGTGCCATCAAATGTTATGAGCTTTTTCGACCGTCAATTTCAACCGTTGATTTGAATAGCAAATTTGATGCGCCTAGAGGTTTTAGAATGTGCTGATTGTTTGTAAGGATGATCAACATACCATAGATAGCATCTCTAAAAAAAATCAGCACATTCCGAAACCCGAATCCAACGATTAGAATGATGGGTCAATCGATCCCGATATATATATATATATATATATATATATATATATATATATATATATATATATATATATATATATATATGGGAATAGGGAACACGGTCCTCCTGACTAGCCAACACGCTAGTCCTTCTTTCAATTTGGGTGCCACATGGCACTTTTTAATTGGGGTTAGGGGTTGGTCAAAGTGGGTACACCCCTCCTAATAATGATCATGAAAAAAAATATGGAAAAAAAATATGCCAAGTGGCATTTTTAAATTAACCATAGCAATGGTTATTTGCCCGCTACAGTTTACCATTAAATTTGTCGATCGTTGATCGGGTTGTTTTAATTTTTTTTTTTAGAATTTTTTTAAAAAATCTTGATCTAAGTAGAGTGGATTGACCATCCATAAAAAAAGAAATGGTTAAAAAGTATCATGCGGCACCCAAATTGATGGGAGGACTAGCGTGTTGGCTAGTCGGGAGGACCGTGTTGCCTATTCCCTATATATATATATATATATATATATATATATATATATATATATATATATATATATATATATATATATATATATATATAGGGTCGGGATCGGATAACCCAGCAAATTTTGACCCAGCAATAACCCAGCACCCTTTGATGCACCTAGAGGTTTTAGAATGGGCTGATTTTTTGTAGGCATGTTGTATATGGTATGTTGATCATCCTCACAAAAAATCAGCCCATTCTAAAAGCTCTAGGTGAGTCAAATGTGCTCTTCAAATCAACGGTTTATGACTGTCAATTTTAGCCGTTGATTTGAAGATCGCATTTGACTCACCTAGAGGTTTTAGAATGAGCTGATTTTTTTGTGAGGATGATCAACATACCATAGACAACATGTCTACAAAAAATCAGCCCATTCTAAAATCTCTAGGTGCATTAAAGGGTGCTGGGTCAAAATTTGCTGGGTCATCCGATCTTGACCTATATATATATATATATATATATATATATATATATATATATATATATATATATATATATATATCACCTAGATAGGTCAAAACACCTAAGCACCGCCTAGCCGCCTTTACTACACTGATATGATCGGATCTAAAGCAAAACAGCTACAAAAAATGAATAGATATAAAGAGATATACCCCACTTCGTCACGACTCCGAAAGGCTACGTAAGGGGGTTAGAAGTTGGATGATGATTCAAAGAGGAGAGAAAATAGGATAAATAGTGGAGAAATAGGCACCAAAGTGAAAAAATGGGGTGGAATGAAGGAAGATAGAAATGAAGTGGGGAAAGAGGAAATATGAGACAACGTGGGGGATAAAAGTGTCGTCGAACACTCAAAGTAGTAGCATATGTTCGATAAGGGAGGCGAGGAAGAAGAATTAGTTGAAGGGAATGTGTTTGTGGCATGGTTTTAAAACTCGATCGGTTTAACTCAGATAAGCTGTTTGGGTTGACTTGGTCTATGACTCGGTTCGACATCCCATAACGCTCTATACGAGTAACCCGGTTGAGCCAAGTGGAGTTACTCGATTCGATCGACTTAGTGAGTCTCTCTTTGTACACACCTTAATGCACACAAGTCCCTCTGCCTCCCCCCCCCCGACCGATAAAAGTTTCGAGCGTCACGTAGAAGCCCTAGGACCTACCCTTTGTACAACCCCTCATCGGTGCTGCCCACCTCAGGACAAAAGGCTGCTTCTCTTCCTCCTTCCCCTTTTCTCTCTCTCGCTTACCCTCCCTCTCCCTCACTTTCTCTCCATCTCCCTCTGCTCATCCTCCTTTATCTCTCTTCCCATCCTTCCCCTCTTCCCCCGAGTGACAGATGCCTCTCAGCCCTGAGCGACAAATGCGAAAGAAATTCTTGGCTCTACCCTTTGCCTCAGCCTCGGGCTAGCATCGCCCGACTCACACATTGGTGCCGCTTTACTCAAATGCCGCTGTCACCTTCCTCAGACTTCGGACTCAACAACCCTTTCTTCCCCCTTTAATTTTTCATTTTATTTGTTTGTCTACAAGAACCAATAGGTGCTCAGAATTGCTATTAACCATAGGGCTTTGTGGGAAGAAGGAAAATAGTTAGGGTTTTGTTTTAAAGAAAAAAAGATGTTGGGAATTTAAGGGTCCTATACAACGGAAGCGGATGTCCAACCATTGGGCTAGTGCAGCGGATCTATTGCGTCATACATAACAATTCTCCAAGACAAAATAAACAAGCACATATACATATCACACACAGATGTAATATGGTTCACCAAATCAGGGCTAATCCACAAACATGGGAGTAGGGGATCTCTTCTATCAACACCAATAGGATCATGCTTACAAGGATTACAAAGCTTTAAGAAGAACCAGGATGTAGAGGTGGTTCATTAAGAACACGAGCATGAGAGTCGAGGCATGCTCCACCTCCATCGGATCCGTTGTTCTTTAATCCCTCCTATCCTCCGATCAAGCAATCTTCAATCCCAAACCAATCTTCCACAAGCACACAAATGATGACTCATGGTCTCTCTCTCAAGAGACTCACAATTCGCGAACATAGACTTCACCATCTACCTTAGAAGAACCGCCGCCATGCTCTTGCGAGTATCCAAGAGCCCCGGGGGATCGTCTTGCCGGTGCCCTCCAGTGCTCCCCCAGATCCTTCTCTTCTCCTCCGAGACTCCCTCTTCTTCGTAGACTATCTCAGGCCACCACAATTGATTCCGATGTCAATGGGATAGCCCTAGAGCCTCCCCATGCCCCCCTTTTGTAAGGGAGCAAACACATGGCCGTTGGACTCCCAAAACAACCCAAACACGCAACCAAAAACACCCAAATCGTGACCCGAACCCGCACTGCCAAGCCTGATGCACCCGGGCAAGGCCACAGTTCGCCCTAGCGAAATCGACCAATGTTCTGTCTGCAGAACCCTCCCAAAAGCCGTCCAAAGCCCTAGCGGATGTCAATGCTCGGGTGTAGGCCTGTCAATCAGGCCCTCCCAAAAGCCGTCCAAAGCCCGGCTCGTTAAAGCCCTTCCAAAGCCAAGCCCGTCCTTTATATGTCAAAGGGCCAAGCCCGAGGTTAGTGTTTTTCGGCCCGACCCGTTTAATAATATATAGATATATATATAATTATATATATATATATATATTAATATCAATAAATATATTATTATTATTTGACATGTAAAAAGGAATCACTTAATTGAAAGAAAAGAAAAGAAGGGAAATAGATCCAAAGGAAGCACACTAACAATGAAGCTCCCTAAAGACAATACTGAGTCTACTCCCATAGACAACCAAAACAAGAAGTCAGCTAAAACAGTGGGCCAAACATAAACAATACATAAGAAAAAGCACACTACTAAAGACCTACCATATCACTCGAATAGCAATAGATTTATCTCCAAGACCAAGCAGTTTTAACGTTTAACCTTCCAGGACTCATAGAAAGAAAGAGTCACCAATAGCCAAACAACCTTTAAGCTCAAAAACCTAGTCTTCACCATGATCTCAATAAAGCCCCACCTTAGGAGTTCCAGACCGTAATCTTAGCTAACCACCAACAGCTCAAAGCTTTGAAGTTTGATCGAGACTTGGCATCCAAAGCATCAAGATAATCTATATTAATTGATAGGCTCGGACCGAGCCCGGGCCCTAAGAGGGCCGAGTTAGGGCCGAAGGTATTTAGACCCTTAAGGGCATGGGCCCGCTTGTATATGTAAGGGCCGGGACCGAGCTTAGCTAGGCCCGACCTGAGCTCAGCTCGTTGACCGCCCTACCCGGGCGACTCTGTCTCGCGTGCTTCATTTAGATCATCGAGTAAGGGTTTCAAGGGGCCATACTTCAATAGAAGAAGAAAAAAGAACAATGTAAGAACAAGAGGAAGAATTGAAGCATATGTATCAGTAAGGGTTGTCAAGTCGTCACCTAGGCGACGCCTAGGTGACCGCCTAGGCCTTTTTAGGCCCGGTCGCCTAGGCCACAGCCTAGGCGGGCGGCCTATATAAAAAAGGGTTTTTTTGATTTTTTTTTTCTCTCTTCTTTTTGTTTCTGTTTCCAATCTATATAACATGTTAAGACAGTTCGGGTTATTTACAACCCTGCCATCCTCAAAATCACGGGAGACAACTTTTGGAGACAAGTTGTCCATCCGATCTGATTGTATGTGTCAAACACATCTTCATAACCCCTCAAATCGAATGGATAAAAAAAAATCCAATCAAAACTGAATTTATCTCCTGTTGCTACACGTTATCCCTCTCTCCCACGTTATCCCTCTCTCCCAACCGGGTTAGTTATCCCTTCACCCCTCCCCCCAAAATCCGGGTTCCATGCTAACAATATCCCCTTATTACTGCACATCACCCACGTTATTCCCCCCAAACCCGGGTTCTCTTCTTCGACTCGCCATCCCCTACACCAACTCTATCTCAACGGCCCCATAGCCAGCACCACCGAGGTTCCTCCCCCCCCCCCCCTCTCTCTCTCTCTCTCTCTTAACCCTCCCAGGTTCTTCTATGTTTTTTTTTCAGTTTTAGCACTGATTTTTTTTTTCAGTTGTCTCTTTCTCTCTCTCTCTCTCTCTCAACTGAAACCCCAAGGTTCTCTGATTTTTTTTTCCCAACTTCAGCAGTTTCTTTTCTGTTTTTTTTTTCAGTTTCACAATTTCTCTTTATTTTTCCCAGATTTTCTCTATTTTTTTTTTTGTTACTGCTTTGTTTTTTTTTTCCATTTGTATCTCTCTCTCTCTCTCTCTCTCAAACCCCCAAGGTACTTCTCTGGTTTTTTTTTTTTCAGTTTTAGCAGATTCTCTCTTTTTTTTGTTTATTTTTTTGATTTTTTTTTTCAGTTGTCTCTCTCTATCAACTGAACCCCCCCTATCTCTCACTCTCTCTCTCTCTCTCTCAAACCCCTAAGGTACTTCTCTGTTTTCTTTTTTTTTTCAGTTTTCGCAGATTCTCATTTTTTTTTTGTTTATTTTTCTGATTTTTTTTTCAGTTGTCTCTCTCTCTCTCAACTAAACCCCCCCCCCTCTCTCTATCTCTCAACTGAAACCCAATGTTCTTCTCTGATTTTTTTTCCAACTTCAGCAGTTTTTTCTCTGTTTTTTTTTCCACTTATCCAATTTCTCTTTATTTTTTCCTAGATTTTCTCTATTTTTTTTTTTCAGTTGCAGCATTTTTTTTTCCGGTTGTATCTCTCTCTCTCTCTCTCTCTCTCAAACCCCCAAGGTACTTATCTGTTGTTTTTTTTTTTCAATTTTAGCAGGTTCTCTTTTTTTTGTTTATTTTTCTGATTTTTTTTTCAGCTCTCTCTCTCTCTCTCTCTCAACTGAACCCCCAATGTTCTGTTTCTTTTTTTTTTCCCAGCTAGCTTTTTCTCTATTTTTTTTTAGTTTCAACATTGTTTTTTTTTTAGTTGTATCTCTCTCTCTCTCTCTCTCAACCCCCCAAGGTTCTTCTCTGTTTTTTTTTTCTTCAGTTTTAGCAGGTTCTCTTCTTTTTTGTTTATTTTTTTGATTTTTTTTCAGTTGTCTGTTTCTCTGTTTCTCTTTTTTTTCCCAGGTTTTCTCTATTTTGTTTTCAGTTTCAGCATTGTTTTTTTTTTTCAGTTCTCTCTCTCTCTCTCTCTTAAGGGTGGCAATGGGTCGGGTCAAGTTCGGGTTATGTCGGGTTGTGACATATGTATAAGGGCAAAACAGCCGACCCGTTTAATAAACGGGTCAAAAACTTAAACCCAAACCCGACCCGTCTAATAAACGGGTTGACCCGACCCAACCTGTTTAACCCGTTTACTAAACGGGTCGTGTCGGGTCAGGTTGGCTCGGGTTGGGTCAATAGAACCCATGTAAACCTGTCGGGTTGGGTCAAGACAAGTCGGATTGGGCCGGGTTTGATCGGGTTGGCTCGAGTTGGTTCGGGTTGGCTCGGGTCGGGTCGGGTCGGGGTGACACGACCCATTTGTTAAACGGGTCAAGTTGGGTCAATCGGGTTGACACGATCCATTTGTTAAACGGGTCTCTCTCACTCTCTCTCTGTCTGTTTTTGGTGGAGGTGGGGGGTGCGCCGGAGTCTATCCGCATGTCTACCCCATGTACTGGGGCTCGCTACACCATGGCTCTTGAATCGCAAGGACCCTGCGGTTGTATGGTACCAAGGATGTGCTAAAATTTTTTCCCTTAGTTCAAATCACTTACAGTTGGTCGACCCGGCCCGGCACACATCACAACGTACCATAGCGAGGGATCCAAAGTGAATTGCACTCCAGCCGACGGGGTGTGTGTGTGGCTGTAATGAGCTCCGGGCCCACGAACCAGGCCGATCGATCGGAGTAGATTTGAACTTTTGCCATCTACCTGTGTCTAGCCTGTCAATCGGGATAGATTGGGTCGGTCAAGGTCTATCCAAATCTGGTCCGAACTCAAAGCTCATATGCTACTAAGGCTATTTGCCATTGTGGCTACCTTCGCCGTCGCACTGTGCATAAGCTTCAACAAGAGTTTAGCCTTTATCGGTTAGTATGCATCATTTGTGCTTACCCCCCTGAAGTTTAGTCTAAAATCACTTAACCCCTATATAGTTCAAAACTATATTTGCCCCCTTCAATTCAGATTGGGGGGGGGGGGGTCTTGCCGCCGAAGGCGGCCCAATGCTGTTTCGTTAGGTGTGTTGCCGCCGAAGGCGGCCCGCTGCAGTGCCGAAGGCACGGGCATGCACTAGTGTATGTATAACCCATATACTTAAATACTATTTTTTATGTCTATTTCATCTTCTTAGCAATTTATCTTATATCTATTTCATGTTCTTTTTACTAAGGTTAAGGTTAATGTTGTTTGTTTATAGAATTTTTTATCTCTTTGAATTATCTTTCTACATACATGTGATTTATCCTCTCTAATGCTTCTATTTCTCCAATTTTAGGGTTGTGCTAAATTTTAGGGTTTGTTTATTATGCTTGATTTGTTTCATAATGAATGTTAGGGACCTAGGGTTTTAATGTTCCAACTTCTAGATTATAATTTCTTAATAGTAACATAATTTGATTCATTGATTGTTACATGTTGATGTTGCATGACATACATGATTTTATATATTCACATTTCAGTGATTTAGCATGACAATGATGACATGAATATTCTTTTTGGATAAGATTGTTTAATTTTGGTTGTTTGATTAATTTCATATGAAGTTTTTGATGATATTATGCTTATTATTTGTTCAAATTTGAAAATATTATCTCATATATATAAATTTTAATATTAAAAAAAATTTGCCGCCTAGGTCTCGCCTGGCCGCCTTGACAACACTGATATGTATATATGAATCTTTTGTTGAATTTTTTTTTCATTTCAGTTCATTTTTTAGTTCGATAGAAACTTGCATGTATTTTTGGGTTCTGTCATACCTAATTATTTGTAGTTATTTTTGTTAATTCATCTGTACCTTGCAGTTCGATTGATACTTTTGTAAGTTGCAGGTAATATGTAATTGTTGTTTACTTTTTTTAATTCATTTGCAGTTTGCGTGCATTCAATAATCAATACCTAAATTGCTTTTCAGTCAATTGTTAGCCTTTTATTAATTGTTGATTCATGTTAAAATTATTTTTATTTGTTGGACATGGATTAATGTTTGAAACTAGAATTTTAAACAATTTTTTTACTTAATAAATGGGTGTTTATATGGTGGATGTGGTAGATCATGTACAAATTAATGTATGATGCTTGCCAAGGCTGTTAATTCATGTCTTATGTTTGATATTCTTTTATTATATGGTAGGTGGATTGAATGTGATCATTATATGATGGATCAATGGAATGGAATCACTTTATTTGTTGCTATTTGTTTTTACAATACCTTTTTAATCATATATATATATATATATATATATATATATATATTTGTGAGTAGAAAGTTATTTAGTAGCCTGAGTTAAGTCTTTTGAGCTACTCGACTCGGTTGACTTTCAAGTCGAGTCCGAATTACGATTTTTGGAACACTAGTGTGGGGAAAAAAGGGGGACACATGGGGAAGTGAATGAGATAGGAGGGATCACAATAGGTGAAAAAACAAGGGAGGTAGGGTAATAAGAAGAGGTGCTGGTGAGGGAGAGGAAAAGATTCGTGGAAATCCCCCCCCCCCCCCCCCCCCCCCCCCCCCCCCCTCGCAAAAAAAAAAAAAAAAACACGACCCCCACCACACAAACAAAACCCCAGTCAGGTCATGCCAAATGAGGGTGGTGCTATTGTTGAGTGTGTCAATCATAAAAGAGAGAGATAGAAGGATGGATGGGTGGATGGATCATCTTTAGGATTCCTTTCTTATCTGGTTTAGAGTTGTGCCAAAATGAGTTCAAGTTAAGCAGGTTTGGATGTAGGTTTGTTTTTAAGTCATGATCCAACAAGTCAAAGTGGGTTCCAAAATAACATTAATGGAGGCACAAATACTCATGATAAGTCTAATAAGGGTCCAAAAAGAGTTCATGTCATTCTACCAAAAATTGATCGGGTAGGTTTGATCCTCATATGATCATCCCCTACCCGATTTTTTTTTTGGGTACAAATTTATACACACACCCGATTTTCCGAGTGGGTTCGGTTCATATTTTCGGGCACAATTGCCACCCTACGCGAGAAGTCTCAATGGCATGTTTTTTAAATAGACCTTTAATTTTAGTTTTGAATTGTTGCTTCATAATCATAAGAAAATTTACCTTTAGCTGTTGTGTTCTTCTAACGTTACCTTTTGATCACCCGTCTCCGCAACTCGACCAAACGACCATATCTTATTTTCTATTAGCCGAGTGCGTGGGATGTCCCATCAATGTAAACAGGGACAAAACCAGGATTTTATATTGGGAGGGGCCAAAGCATAAACAAAGAAAAATTTATGTACTAAAATTCAAACCTTTTATTATATAATTTTTTTAAAAATATATTTGAGGGGGGGCCATGGCCCCCCTTGGTCCATACATAGTTCCGTCCCTGAATGTAAACCTAAATCTGTGCACGTTGACCCAAGTCACCCAACTAGGCTAGGCTAGGATCCTTTTGACCAGATTGATGGTTGTGATCATTTTGGTTAACTTATTTTTCCCTCCTTTTGGGACTACATCAGGTCCATAGTTGATCTTTAGCTTAAGTCAATTGGATCCCGACTAAAACCATTTGGATCTAGATATGTTTAAATCCTTAAGTTAATTGGATCCTTGCATCAAAACCCGATTGGATCCTAACTTGAGTTAAATGGATTGTCAATTCATCTTTTTGTATCGTCAAAAACAAAAAGAAAAAAGAAAAAAAGAGAGACCCCATGTCGCTGATATTTCGGTTTTCGTGGTTATCTCTACCCGCGGGACTGAACCCCATCTATCCTGTTCTCTCCTCTCTCTTTTGGTATTCTTTCCAACCTGCCACTGTCTCCCTCTGATTTTCTCTTCTGTGCCTCTTCATATTCCCTATGCACAGCCTCTTCTTCATAGTAAATGGTTAATTCAGAACCCGCCAAATAGTTAGTAATTAGTAATTTTTTTTGAGCCAAAGTGCAGCAAACAACAAGTTGAAAACAAATCTAATCATGATTTGTTTGCTGTTCTTTTTTCTGGACAGCAAACAAGCATTTGGTGTCTGACACATAAAAGTGAACCTAAAGCTTCTCTAATGAACAAGCACCCACATTTCCAAAGATTCCACATCTAGTTTACATTAACTTGGTACCCTAGTGCTTCAAAAATCGCAACTTAGATTGTAAAATTTAGCAACCTTCCCAAAGTTCCCCATCCGACCCAAAGTCCTTTTATGTCATTTGTTATCTGAGCTTCAAAATCAGCAATCTACAAAAAAACTCCCATCCTACCCAGAGTTTTCTTCATAGTAAGAGGTGTCAAAGCTTAGTTTAGCTTGTTTGGGTAGTGTATCTACATAAAATTCAGATTGCTGTGCTTTTATTTTAAGATAGATAATTGGTATATTAAGTGTTAGCTTAAGAGATAGGATACACTGACAAGCCCTTTTTGATTTTCCTAAAGTATACAAGATGAAAAAAGTTAGCTCACATGGCCTATAGGAATGTTTCCAAGAAGTGCAAAGACTATGAGCAGAAGTCGAAGAGATCCAACAAAACCTTAACAAACATCAAACTTCATGGATGATTCATAGATATTTATGGAATTATTAAAGCCATAGGAGAGCTATCATGAGAATTAGAACCGATAGACCTATATTGGCAAAGACAAGAATCTTCATGTGGTTGGCCATCAAGGACCGGATTCTTACAAGGACCAACCTCCACCGCAGAAACAACCCGAATATCCAGGATACCTCTTGCATTTTGTGTCATGGACACAGGGAGGATGTGGACCATCTGTTTCTTCGCTGCCCCTTCTCTCGTAAGCTATGACGCATGTTGAAGCACCATTTCGATTCAAAGGGCACCCCGGCTCCATTCGTTCTCTCTGGACCCTGTGGCGGTCCAGGCGTATTAAGAAATCCATGCAACAGGCGTGGGACTTCCTAATCATCGGCCTCTTCTGGTGTATCTGGCGTGAGCAAAATTCCAGAGTCTTCTCAAGCAAAAAACTTCCTGTCAATGTTGTGTGGACGAATTTCAAGATGATGGTGATTAGCTGGTCTGCGGAATTCTCTCCCAAGAATTCTGTAGAGATTAACTCTTTTCTTAGTATTTTGTAACCTTCTCCTTTTTTAATAATATAGCTTGGGGTATGGCTTAACCCCATCCTTCCCCTCTCAGAGAGGAGTTCGCTAAAAAAAAAAAAACAAGTTTGAGCTCACGAGCTAAGAAAATTTCCATTAAAAAATCCTCAAAAGAAATCCCATTAAAATAGATGATGGAATACAATATGATTGTCTAGAACATGTAAAGGAAGATTAACATGAAAAATTTGAAGGAGAAGAACCTACAAAAGAACATGACAAAACTTTTAAGACCTATGCTAAAAGAAGATCAACTAAATGAAGTTGAATATGAATATAGGAAGAAATTTAATTCCCTTATTAAAAGGCCAATACTAGTACCAAAATCTCCGACTAGATTCTTGAAGAGCTTCCTTATTGACAATTACCACCTTAGGACACCCAACATTGTTTAGATCCATAGTTACCAAGTCGACAGTTGGGAAAAATCGGCTAGGGGAGAAGTTGGAAAAATCGTAAAAAAGTTGGGAAAGTCGGGAAACAAACAGTAAAATTTTAGAATATATTGATATATAGATGTTCTTCCTAATGGACAATTACCACCTTAAGACATCCAACATTGCATAGATCCACAGTTACCAAGTCGACAGTCGAGAAAAATTCGGCTAAGGGAGTTGGAAAAATCGTAAAAAAGTTGGAAAGTCGTGAAAGAGTCGGGAAACAAACTGTAAAATTGTAGAATATATTGATATATAGATGTTCTAAAAGGTTTTTTGAGCAGTACATGACATGATTAAAATGCGATTAGTTTGTATTAAAATGTGTAAATCGGGAATGAAACCTGAAAATCGTGATTATTTGTTTAGAGTATCGTGAGTTTTCCAAGAAAACAATAAAGAATTGCATAGCGAATGTTCACGGAGTATGATGTGTTTTAATCACGACTTATTAAAAAAAGCAAAGTTTTTGGTAACATAGCTTAGATCTAGTCTCTAGGACTAGCTTTTTTTTCAACTTACGATCATAAAAAACCTTCCTCAAGCTAAAACAAGGCTTAATACTGCCTGAAAACATCTTCAAATGCCCACTTTTCCCTCACATTGAAATTCCTTCAGATTCCTTATTCCATTTTACCTGATTCCGCCTTCGCTTTCATCCCCGGACTATTATTCTATCTTGTACCACGTTGAGGTTGAAAACTAGTTTGATCTTCGGGAGGTTCATCGAGAGGTCCTAGACATAGTCACCAAGTGTAGGTTTGGCAAATAATTCGGCTCGGGTAATGCCCAGAAAAATAAAAAAATAAGGATATTCAGAATATAAATGGGGGACAATCGAGGAAAAGGTTGGATTCGGCTAGGGGGGAATTTGGAACAATTCGGCAAGTTCAGGTCAACCCTTTGGCCTATATTTTGGAAAAGACATTCATATTTTATAAATATAAGTTTGATAATACAAAGCAACAAGCCATCATTATTCACATCCCAATTAAGTTTCTTGAAGGAAACCATGTATCAATGTAAAGTCATACCAAAATAAATATTACAAAACCCTATATGTTCGAAAGTCATTGATCAACATATTAACTATAAAGTTAGACTAAGCATCCTTCTCTCAGGATGTATCTGTCTGAGGGCTTATGTGCAATAGAAATCCTAGGTCGTGCACTTGGCCCATAGTTTGTTTTTTTGTTTTTCCAAAAAACTTAAATGATATTATCATCAAGATTGCCAAATAAATTGCGAATTATTGAGAAAGTCATCATAAAATGCAGCGATTTTTGTGACCTGAGTCCGTCGAGGTGAAGAACGCTTAGTAATCGACTTAGGTTAATATCAGAATTACAACATGATTTTTGAAAAAGACACCAACCTTGGTGACTAGGGTCTTAGACAAGTCGTGGGCCACTAATACTCACTATAGGTCGAGTACAGACCAACGCAGGGGAGATTCATATCTGCCACCATATCCATCAGTGGAATGTATTTGCCACCAGATCCAGATTTTGTTGTGTTCCATTTGAGTAGATCAGTCCGCTTCCTGTTCCACGATCGGAGACTACCAAAGCCATCAGAGATACCACCAAATCCGCTATTAGAGTCCATCAATACTTCAAAGATACCACCGGATTTGCTGCTAGAGCTAATGAAGTTACCATTGTAGCCACCATCAAATTCGATCAGAGTTTTAGAGGATGCGAGAATCTTTTTCTAGCATATATCAGAGCCTTACTCGTCATGAATTGTTGCAGATCAAATTGGCCATCATGACTGTTTTTCCTATGTAGATTTTGTGTTTTTATGTTCATGAATGGGTTTATTTTTAAGTTAACTTTCCATCGCTTGTCTCAAGCCCTCGATCAGACAACCATATCTTTTTATTTATTAGCCTAGGCACGAGGGATATTTTACCAATATGAACCCAAATATGCGTGGAACTAGGATGCTCTTGACCCGACTCTTGGTTGGGCTCATTTTTGTTCAGATCCGAACTAATTTGGACACCACCTTTTTGGGTTTATATTGGGTCCATATTGGATCTTTAAAAGTCTATTAGATCTCGATTTAACTTATTTGAATTTGAACCTGTTTGGATCCCTAGCTTCATTGAATCTTGGATTAAAACAATTGGATCCTAAGTACTTAAGTTTAATGGATCATCAAGGGAAATTGAATAGTCTATTCATATTTTTGGGGAGAGAGAGAGAGAGAGAGAGAGAGAGAGAGAGAGAGAGAGAGAGAGAGAGAGAGAGAGAGACCCATGTCGACCCCTCCGTTTCTCAGCACCTTCTCTCTACCGCACAATTGAGCTCCATTGGTTCTCCCTCTCTTCTTTCTCTCTTGCTCTCGGTATTTTTTTTTCCAACCATGACCCTACCCTACCATTTTCTCTTCTGTTCTTCTATTCATCTCTGCTATGTAGCAATGTCATCTCTTCCCTTGCATACCCTCCATCTTCCATTGAAGCCTACAAAATCCCACCTTCTCTCATGTTTTCATATCAGAATATTGAAAAAAATCCTCTCTAAATGCTGGATTGCACTTATTACCTCCTCGTTCCTCTTGTTTCTTCATTGGACTTCAAACCTTATCCTAGATCACCTTCTCTCCCTCCATCTTTCTATCTTTACTTACTGAATTGCAAATTCTGCACATGACCAAGGTGCACATTTGCAATTGTATACCTTTCCGTCTAGCTTCTCCCTTTATCCTTATCTTGATCCACCTTCGACCTCATGTGGACTGTTTTTGCGACCAAGCTTCATCGGAGACACTTGAGGAACGACCGAGATAAATCATTAATTTCAGTTTTAGGATCATCAACTCAGGGTATAAGCATTTCTTGGTGCATGAATGCTTATTATCATATTTACTAGTTTACTTTTGGATCTGAAACTTTGTCTTGCTAGAGCCCATATGCCCCTACACTTGAGCCCACAAGATCATCTAGTTCAACTATATGGGATTCATTTTGATCTTTTGCCTTTGTTTCCTGTTTGTGGACAAATCTATGCTTGCTATACACTTATATGTTTTATTTTCATGCTAAAAGGTTATTAAGAAACCCCCAAATAGCTAATTCAAATATCTGAACCAAACTTGCAGCAAACAAATTGAAAGCATAACCATCCAAGCTTTTCTTGCTGTCCTTTTTCTGGATAGAAAACAAACCAATGACTCAACCTATGCCTGTTCCAGAAGCGTGACATGTGACTTCAAAGGCCTTAGAAAAAAATCAGAAAAATGAATGACAGGGGCTTCCATCATTTTGGTCTTGATCTTTGAATCCCTTGAGGTTGCTTTGGTCTATTGAGATTCACCTTTACGGATACAATCCGTGTTTGGTGTTGTGATCTTACTAAAGTTCTTTATGAACTGCCTATCAAAGGTGGCTAAGTTGTGGAAGCTTTGCACTTCAAAAAGAGTGATAGGTTCGGGTCATTTAGAAATTGCTTGGATCTTTTGTCGGTCCGTCGACACACCTTCAGAGGATGCGTTGAACCCCATAAAAATGCACGATCGGTTGTGAATGAGCACCTTGAGGTTGGCGTACATTCTCTCCTATGAAGCACAGATATGGGTATGGCGACACAGACACGACGACACGATATTTTCTCAAAAAGGCTGGGCACGACAATTAATATATATAATTTTATAAAAACAATATATAATATATGAATGCTACATAGAGATGCTTCACTTCGAAGAAGAATTTATAAAGCATGCTCCAAGTAGATGGGAAATTACTTGATGGTTATGTTTAAGAAATTTCAATGGTAGCACAATACTCCTTTTGACATATATACTAATTTTCTCTTTTGGTAATTTCAATCTAATCAAAACTGAATTGAAGAGGACAAAATGAAGTTTATTAACTATGTGGTTGGGTTTGGCACTATGGGATCCTCATTAGAGGTTGTATGGGTAATGACAACTGTTCAATAAAATCCACAAAATCCACCAAGTTCTAGAATTATTGCTAAAAGACAATCTTAATATTTATAAGAAAAACCCCATTAATTATATCCTATGAGGTTATAACATCAAAGGATATAGGTTAAAGCCAAATCTTAATCACAATCGTCTATTACATTGATCCCCAAATAAATCATCCAACTCAGTACCGATCGTATGCGACGAACGACTGTGCTGTGTCCCGGCCTTGTCCGAGCCATGTCTAGGATAAAAAAAAAACCAGGACACTTCAGAGCCGGGTCCAACATGTGTCCAGGCCGTGCCCGACACTAATACGGGCCCTCCAAGAAGTGTTCTTGCTTCATAGATACTCTCTCCTTAAGGCATCGCAGACCTGTCGCAGACATAGTTACCAAATTGGACGCTTTTTTTTTTAAAAAATACGTATAAAACAAGTATTGCTCCAAACTCGTAGCATGGGGGAATAAAACTCGTATTTTTGAAAAAATGTCAATATATGTTTTATACGTGTTTAAAACGCGTAATACGTGAAGTACACGTTTTATACGATCAATTTGGTTTTTCACTTGGGTTGGGTTTCGGGTTATTTTATAGCCCATCGGCTCAGCAGTCACGGGATAAAGGGTCGGGAGATTCCCGATCTCAGCTCAGAAGACACGGGATTAGGGTTCTATCTATCCTCTGTATCGCTGTGATCGGTTTTCGCGAAAGACAGAAAGGATAGAGACTGCGAGAGAGAGAGAGAGGAAGAGAGTGATGTGGAACAGTGTGTGTTAATAGGGAATTCAATGTTCGTTGAGCATTAACGAGTTCCACCAATTGGCCACGAGCTTAAACAGGGAATTAATTCAAACAAATAATGTGACTAATGGTTTTAAGAAGAATCACAAGCACGCAGGCAGTATTCCAGTCCTAATCAATCGAACAACAGCTACCCGGTTATATCAGCACATTCCACAGGCAATATCAGGGCTAACAACGAACATGGATCAGCAGAATCACACAGCTCACAGTCTATGGTGGACAGCAGGTCGCATAGATAAAATTTAGGAGACTTGATTATTGGTGCTACCCTCGAGTAGTGACCGGTAAAAGAAAACTCACCTACTGAGGAGCGGGCTTGTCCTCAGGAACCTCTGGGGGCGGTGGGACTGGTGCAGGGTCCTCTGGCATGGTCGAGGCAGGTGCGAGCAGTATGAGGGCTGCAATGTTCTGGTGTACTGGCACGTCCGGATGCCAGCGGCGGTGCCAGTCACTGATGCCGAGGCGGGCCTTAGCGTCGCACGCAACCGTGTAAGTGATACGATATACATACTCCTCTACGCTTTCTCCTTCGTTGAACTGGAAATCAAGGAAGGAAGAGTTGATGTCGAGGTATTCGTCGTCGTCTTGAATTAGTCAGTGATCGGCGTCTGGGTCTGCCATGCGGGCATACTGGGTGGTGTCGGGTGCACAGAAACGGATTCGAGTTGGTTACGGGTCGAAAGAGAGTAGGGGTAGTTGGGTAGGGTCAGGTTGGGTAGATGAAAAGGGAGGAGAGAGGGCTGAGGGATTGGGGCGGCCTGCAGGGGAAAGGGAGAGGCGGGAAGGGGGGCATGAGTAGGGTGGGCTAGGAATCTAGGATCGGGTTGCCGGGGAGAGGGGAGGAGAGGAAAGGCGGGTTGTGGCTGGGGCGGGTTGCAGAGGAAGGGGAAAGGGGGCAGGGAAGGGGCGGTGCCGGATCGGGTTGCAGAGAAGGAGGAAAGGGGCCGGGCGGGGCGATGTTGGGGTCGGGCCACCGGGAAGAGGGGAGGGAAGGAGAGGAGGGAGGGTTGCGGGCGGCGGGGAAAGAGGGCCGGGCCGGGCTGCGTGCAGGTCGCCACAGGACGGACGGCGGGTGGGGTGGTGTCGTGGCTTCGCAAGGAGGGGTCGAGCTAGGGTAGTGGGGGGCTAGTAACGGGAGAGAGGGGGAGAGAGAGAGAGAGGGGTCGCGAACAGGGGAAAAGGGAGGGGTGGCTGGGGTCGGGTATCGCGTGGGCAGGGGAAAGGGATGGGCGACGGCTGCACAGGGTAGGATTGGGCTAGGTCTTCACATACCTAGCTTCTGCTTAGGGTTTCACACACCTAAGACTTGGGATTGGGTTTCACATACCCCACCCTGATTTCTCTCAACACAAATATGGAGGGAAAGAAAATTTTATTCATTGCGTGCAACGCTGAGGCCTGCCTCGGCATCAGTGACTGGCACCGCCGCTGGCATCCGGACGCGCCAGTACACCAGAACGTTGCAACCCTCATACTGTTCGCACCGGCCCTGACCCCGCCAGAGGACCCTGCACCAGTCCCGCCGCCACTAGAGGTTCCTAAGGACAAGCCCGCTCCTCAGTAGGTGAGTTTTCTTTTCCAGGTCAATACTCGAGGGTAGCTTCAATAATCAAGTCTTCTAGATTTTATCTATGCGACCTGCTGTCCATCATAAGCTGTGAGCTGTGTGATTCTGCCGATCCCTATTCGTTGTTGCCCTGATATTGCCTGTGGAATCCTGCTGATATAACCGGGTACCTGTTATTCGATTGATTAGGACTGGAATACTGCCTGTGTGCTTGTGATTCTTTGTTAAAACCATTAGTCACATTATTTGTTTGAATTAATTTCATGTTTAAGCTCGTGGCCAACTGGTGGACCCCGTTAATGCTCAAAGAGCATTGAATTCCCTGTTAACACACACTGTTCCACATTAGAGAGTCTCTGCTAAGGACATACTGTGGGCGTGGCGCCGTGGCATGCATCGGTCAACTTGGTGATGCACTGACCGCTGAGTAGTGATATATTTTTTATAAGTTAATGTTGGAAAATGACATATATACTTGGTATAATTTTTGTAACTTTTTTTGTTATTTCCCCGATGTTTTTTCGTTTTTTTCCCCCCGCTTTAGTCGTTTCTTTCTGATTTTTTCCCTTGCCGTATTTTTTCTTTTACGAACTTGGTAACTATGGTCGCAGGTGCTCCGAAACCCAATCCCGATAGTCGATCGATCGAGAGAGAGCTGGCGAGGGGGGTTAGGGTTTCGATGATCCCTTATTGAGAGAGGGTGACGACGACAACTCTCGAGGGCGACGAAGATGATGACGACGATAGGTTTTTTTTTTCCCCATTTTTTCTCTTGTTATCCGTCAGCGGTTATGCTGCGGAAGCCCAAAAGTTTAGTTTTTTAGGGGTTTTGGCTTAGATCCGTCTGCAAGTTGTACACCTAGCTCACCGAGGCGCTAAATATGCGCAACCATGCTCGGGGCAAACACCTAATGCCAAATGCATGCGTCTCTTTAGAGTTCCACCGAACCCTGACTGGCCTAGGCTTTTAGGCCCTATTTGGATATGATTCTTATTCTGGGATTTTAGGAGCCCGAAATCCCAAAATCTCAAAAAAGGGCTCTGGAGCCCGGTGCCTCGATTTTGGGCTCTAGAAAAATGGCTCTCAAAAGTACATTTTAGGCTCTCCGCAGAAACACTTTTTGGGATTGGGTTGTATCCAAACAGGCTCTTTGTTTTTTTAGGGATTCCGAGCTTCCAGAATCCTAAAATCTTGGATTCGGAGCGTCCAAACAGGCCCTTAGTCACCGCCTCGCCCTGAGGGGCTCCAGAGGTGCGCTTTTAAAACATTGGTTCGGACCGACAGGCCACACAGTCTGTATAGAAGTTCATACCGATGCAGAGTCTCTCCAGCACTTCAGGAGTCAAGTCTTGATTCGTTGAAAACTTGAAGCGTCGCGAACTCGAGAAAACTAAAAGAATCGTTTCCGAAAGCGTAAAACTTAAGGCCCTTTGGCGGGGGTGCAAGTGATGTGTTTTTCAAACTATGGGGGGGCATTTGTAGGATTTTAAACATGAGGGGTTGTAAGTGATAATTGGTCAAACTACAGGGGTTTATGTGCAATTTATCCAATTTTTAAATATTTGTTTTGAACATGTACAATAATTGGCTGCCCCCACCTATCTGCACCGATCATGTGCTGTCACTTCAGTTGGGCGAAGAAGCTCCTGCCCCAGGTCGGGCAGCCAAGTATTGTTCTTTGAAGTTTAAACAATGCCGTACTTCTTGACTCTTCGTTTATTGCCATAATGATGTTGTTTTTCAATTTTGGAGGTTTGGCCTGTGGATGGAGACATTGATGAGCTAGGTTACCTAACCCAGTTCTCGAATTTCATTGGAGAATGTTTAGTATATATGTTCTTGTTGACATATAAACATGTGTAACATGTTACTCGTAATGCAGCACCATGTTTGTTATATGCTATGTTGAACAAATGCATGCTCAAGCCCTAGACTTCGAATTTCTTGTTGTTTTTCATAATTATATTGGATTGCAGGAGATGATACTTGATGTCTAATTTTGCACTGCTTCTTTTCTCTTATCTTTGTAAAGTTCTATTTAGTTTCGGACCATCTCATCTTGACCTTTTCCTTTCCATATATACTATTACTTTTGGTTTGTCCAAATCTTACAATAGGATTCTGTACTTTTGTTCATCGATTATTTTTTGTGTGGCTGCTGGTAATTTAATACTCACTCCGCAAAAAGAATCTGTTGAAGTACACTGAAAACTTGCGATCCTCTTTGTGTAGTTAACTTACACAAGTTACAACGCTATTTATCTTGTCGTACACTAATTAGCACTCCATTCACATTATCTCGATATCTTTTATGCATTTCTCAAAGATGAACTATTAAATAGATGAAAATACTCCGAGGCAAGGATCAAAATCTCGATATATTTCACGAAATATCTCGGTTTTCCAAAACCTCGGCACGGAATCTCCTCAACTATCTCGAACGGTACAGAAATCATGAACAAATTGTGATATTTCGTGATATTTTGCATGATATATTCATCGGCGCGAAATATCGTGATATGCCGCTCCAAAAGACACTGATACATAGAAATATTGTCGAAATTTCAAATTTTTTTGGGATTTTGGCATCGAAATTTTGGGAATGACTGATTATAAAAGGGGACTGGGGGATCTGGTTCTCAGCAGCTTATTTACATATAATAACATTTAAATTTTAAGTTATTATATATAAATAAGTAAATGTCTCTCCCATTTGATTTCAATAAAAATATCAAAAAAAAAACCAAGTAAATTGAATAGTATACTTTCAGTTTTAGTTGGAGAAAATAGTTTTTACGGGTTTTTATAAAATTTGCATGTTGTGAAAAGTGGTTCAATCAACTCCTTTTTTGTTCAAAAAATTTCACAAGATGTAGAAGTACAAGTACATCTAGAAAACCATGGTCCGTCAAAGGAAATTTTGATTGTATAAAAACTTTACTATATAAAAATTCTTTTGTTCAGACTTGGTAAAAAACAGTGTTTCGCATTTCAGTATAATTTTTGCACGATTTCAAACTTGCATAACTTTCTTGTTTTAAGTCCGTTTTCAAAGTCATTTGAAGCATTATTTTAACAATAAACTAATCTTTATTTTGAAAACATTCTTTTCCACAAAAAAGATTAAAAACGATTTGAAAAACATAGTTCAAAACAGGGCCAAACACGACTGCGTAAGAGACTCACAGACTCAAATACATAGAATACATGCTATGTGAAGCTCTACACCACTAGATTGGGTACAAATATTATCTGAGTGTTCCAAAGTGTGTATATATACTTGGTTTATGACTATCCAGTGTTTCGCTGAAAAATTTTATTAAAAAATCAATATTTCCACAATTTCTATAGAACCACAATATTTCCACACTGTCAAAATATTTTCATATCCAGAGTGTCGAAATATTGGTCGAAATGGAAAGTTCGAACATTGCTCCGAGTCACATTTCCAAGTATATCTCTATCTTTGATTATAATAATAATATAAATCTCTAGAAAACTTGGTTTCCTTTTTTAGCAGAACTCATTCTTTTATTTTTCTGCACACATTTGCAGCCAGCCTCGTGGTACGATGCCTCCGGTGCACGGATAAGAAATCTTGATGTCTCTAGGGCCCAAAAAACGGAGATTGATGGATATGCTTCACCGAGAATGGATCCTAATGGATCTGCTGCATCAAAAATGGTGCTTAATGGCTCTGCTGCATTGAAGTCTAATGAGTCTGCTGCACCTATTATTGACCTTAATCACTCTGCTTCACCGAAAAATGAGCTGGATGACTCTGTTACGACGACAATGGAGCTTAATGACTCGGATACGGTTTCATCGAAGCCATATGGTTCTGCCATGCGAGCAACCGACCCTAGTGGTGCTACCAGTTAGTTCTATATAGTGTTAGTGAATCTCCTGCTTCTAACAAGGTACTGCATTTATTCTCTCAACTTCATGACTTTCAGCATCAGTACAAGACACTAATTTTTGCATAATGGTGTTTTCTTAGGTTTTTGGGCTCCCGTGGATCAAATTGTTGAAATCAGTTCTTTAGAGCTTTGTCTTTTCTTTCGTTGCATGTGTAGAGATCCAGTGAGAATATTTTATGTGTGCACTGATGCATCAATGATTAGCCCTGTCGACTTTGAACTTATGACCGTTAACTTAAACATGCTTTTCATCTTAAATTGTGCTAGTGGATTTGGCTTCCTCTTTGATGCGATTGGAATCGACTATCCAAGAGGATGGAATTTTGGTTGATAATGGCACGTTCTATTTGGTTAGCTAGTGAAAATGATACTTTGATAATGGTTTCTTTAGCGTATTCCTTACCATAATCCTTCATGTTGTTTCCATTTCGCAATCAATACTAATTTTTCTGTTCTTCTGTCTTGTAGTTTTTATTCTTTCCATTGTTTCATCCTTCAAAATTTTGGATTTATCAAGCCAAGTATTTAATTCTAGCAAACCTTAGGCGCTTCTGCTTATCATCTAGCAGGATAGATGCTTAATGTGCTCCTGTTCTAGTTCTTGTTTGCGAAACCATAAGCTAAAATTAATCCTAACCCTATAATGCCGTAAACAAAAGGTGCACAATGTTTGCTTTATACCTTGCTCTCACTTTTGAAGGATCTTCATGCCGTTGATCAATTTATCAAAATATAGTAAAAGAGACCAGAATATTTAAAAGTTAAAAATTGAAGAAGAATGAAAATATAATTGGGGTCCACCAATCAACATGGCACATATTTTTTTGAGAGAAGGTTGACGGGAGGGATTTATTGATAGATTAATGCTAACATACGTAATTGAAGGGTGAAAATACTTGACCCCCCTTAGATGAAAGAACACCGATGGAAGATGAATGAGTTAAAACAACCGACGTTTTGGGACATTCGTGTCTAGATGAACAAGTAAAATCAATGCCTACATTTTTGAGGCATGTGAGTTCAGATAGCATATCAGTTTTTATTGAAACAAGAAGCCGCAACAACGAATTGAGTCAGGGATTGAAGCCGTATGCTTCCATAAGAGACCGACATGTATATGAAAGTAATTAATTTTCCATGGAATGTGTTTTGTTGAGAATAATCATATATGGTTTCGATTTCGCCTGGAACCAGTCCCAAAACCCTCCAAGTTTTTGGTTCAGACTAATATTTAGGTTAGATGGGTATTTTAGCAGAAAGCTTGGACATTAGACTTATTTTAAAAAAAAATATTTAAGTAAATATCGTTTATCATTACTTTATTTTCTTTATTTGTTTTAAGTTATTTTATGTAAATAAGCAAATAACCCCCCACCCCATTTGGATTTAATAAAAAATTAAAAAAATAAAAATCCAAAGGAATCAAAATGCAATTATCTAGTTCCTATACAAAATCAGACTCAACAATGTTTGCTAAAAAACAAAGTTTTGTGGAGCAAAACCTCAAATTATTTGACTGGAACTCAAAAAATCTAGAAGTATAAGAACAACTTTAAAATCCAAAGACTAGTAAAATATTTTGAATATGTAAAAAATTTCTTTAAAATCCAAAGACTAGTAAATTATTTGATCGTCGGATTCCAATGCCGAATCTCGCCAGAGTCATCAAATTTCGACATCGTATTCGCCGGAAATCGTCGACGAACTTCGTCGGATCTCGTCGCTCGGTACGAAAACCTATAAATTAATCTGTATTTACATATTATAATAACTTAAAATTAATCTTTATTAATTTCTAGTTTTTTTTATAGATAGCCTCACAAGTCACAACCATTCCCGCACAGGGATTCGGGGTTAAAAGACGTAGGTTGGCAGCACAAGGTCTCCTTGGACGCAAAGAAGTAGAAGTCGTATCTATGCTATCAAAATCGGGACTAGTCGGTGACTAGTCCCCAGGTGGCAACCGACCGACTAATTCCGATTCTTTTATAGATGGGCGGAATACCGACTAGTCCTCGACTAGATCCAAGTCCGACTTGTCCCCGACTAGAGACTGAGACTAGTCCCCAGACGGCATTTTGCAAGCAAATTTTTTTTTTTATTGCAAGGAGTCTGTGCAAGCAATTTTTTTTGGATATTTTTGCATTGCCTCGAAGTCTTGAGTCACAGCAATGGTTTTTTCGGTCTTCCCTATAATCATCTGTTGAGGATCTGAGAATCAGAGATAAAAACATGGACAAATAATTATTGTTTATTTGTTGATATCCATATAACCCTTTAATCAAAATTGAGGTTGTTCACATATTAAACTTCAGCAAACAAATATTGTGATGAATTCTTAGTTCTGAGTCTTCTGACATGAGCATGAAGCCAATACAATTGTGTTCAGTTATTTATGTATTTATACCCATGCTGTGAAGTGTGAAAATATGCATTGTTATTGATCGACTAATATCATATACTTATTGACATTTATGCTAGTTCATATATCATATATGTTTTGGGAGGGGGGAGGAGTTAGAATAAGGTTTTTACCGACTAGTCTCGAATTAGTCCCGACTAGTCTTAGTTGGCCCTTAGCCGATTAGGGGCGGACTACCGACTTTGACTGCATAGCGCAATATAGATACTGTGACAAACGGATCAGAAGTTGAGGTGTTACACCGCTGAAGCAATACCTCGTTAGTTGATTTCCTGCTATGCAGTCAAAGACGGTAGTCGGCCCTAGTCGGCCAAGGGCCGACTAGGACTAGTCGGGACTAATTCGGGACTAGTCGGCCAAAACTTATTCTAACCCCTCCCCCCTCCCTAAACATATATGATATATGAACGAGTATAAATGTCAATAAGTATATGATATTAGTCGGTTAATAACAATACATACCTTCACACTTCACAGCATAGGTATAAATACATAAGTAACAGTCTAACAGAACACAGTTGTATTGGCTTCATGCTCATGTCAGAAGACTCCGAACTAAGAATTCATCACAATATTTGTTTGATGATGTTTAATCTGTGAACAACCCCAATTTTGATTATGAGGTTATATGGATATCAACAAATAAACTAATTATTTGTCTATGTTTTTATCTAAGATTCTCAGGTGCTCAACAGATGATTACTGAGAAGAGCCATAGTTGTGAGTCTTGCGACTCAAGACTTTGAGCCAATGTAAAAAAAATCCAAACAAAATTGCTTGCAAAGACTCATTTCAAAAAAAAAATTGCTTACAGAATGCTGCCTGGAGACTAGTCGGCAGTCGCTAGTCGGGGACTAGTCGGGATTCCGCCCAGCAATGACAGACTCGGAATTAATCGGTTGGCAAAATGTCGCCTGGGGACTAGTCGCTGACTAGTCCCGACTTTGATAGCATAACTTTCCTGCTGTAGCAGAGTGCTTGAAGTCCCTGTCTAATGTCAAAATAGCTATGCACACTTTATTAAGGAGCGGGAAATACGAAGGATTTCAGATTCGAACCCCCATGCCTCCGAAGAAGAGGCGACGGATCTAGACTCCATCTACCATAGGTCGTTTAAAACCAGATTTACGTAGTACCCTCCAGATATCGAGACAGAAAAGATGCCTCAATATCGATAGGCGGTCTTAAATTTGAGAATGACCTAACGGGAGCTAGCTGAGAGAAACTGGATACTGGCGCAGTTTGGACCCAACGGCAGCAGCAATGGACCTGGTCCATCAGTCGGAGGTTACAATGGTGCTGGTGGAGCAGGAGATAATAATGATGAGTTCAGATGGATGACGAGCGAAGAAGAGTCGACTTGGACAAGCGATGAGTGATTGTTTTATTTGTAATCTAGCAAAATACCACGTTTAGGGCAATTTGGAATTTTTTTTCACCTTTTTCAGTCGAAATTTCGATTTCGGCCAGGACCAAAACCAGGCACGAAATCGAAATCACAAATCATGGTCAACACCATGGGACCCAGATTCCCTCTCCCCTCTAGAGCTCCCTTTCTGATGGTCCCTCTCTTTGGATTTCTTCCTCGGCACATACCAAACGACAAAGACAACAATGCAGTAGGGAAATGGAGGTCCCTCCCCGTCTCTAGTTGGCGAGGCCAGCAGCACAAGGGGGAGGTCGAGGTCCCAATCTCCCTCCCCCCGTCTCATGGGCGCCGATAACAGCACAGGTAGGAGCTAGAGGTCATGATCTACCTCCCCCCTGCCCATGGTTCACTACGACGGCACATAGGAGGAGGTGGATTCGAGCTCCCCCCCCCACTCGATCTGCTCTTTCTCTTTCGTTTCCTCCGACTCGATCTAGTTTCTCTCTCTTGATCTTTCTAGCAATATCTCGTTTCCATTTCTCATTCTCGCCCTCTTTTAACTCTCGCGCCCTTGGGGACGCAGTATCTGTAGCAAGAGAAAAAGGAGGGAGGGGGAGTTAGGATTTGTCGCCCCCCCCCCCCCCCCCCCCCCCCCCAACACACACACACTCCACAAAACCACCATCACCACCAATCCGATCTCTTCCCTATCTCTCTCTTGCTCCCCTCCCCATTCTTTGACCCCTTTTGTCGGCTGGAGGTGCAGTGGTAGGGGGGCACAGCTCTGACCCTCCTAGGCGATAAATTTTTAATATTAAAGTATATATATGGGATAATATTCGGATTTGAACGAATAATAAGTATAATACCATCAAAAACTTCATGTGAAATTAATCAAACAATCGAAATTAAAGGATTCTTATCCAAAAATAAGATTCATGTCATCATTGTTATGCTGAATCACTGAAATGTGAATACGTAAAATCATGTATGTCATGCATCGTCAACATGTAACAATCAATGAATCAATTATGTTACTATTAAGAAGTTATAATTGGAAAGTTAGAACATTAAAATCCAAGGTCAACATTCATTATAAAACAAATCAAGCATAATAAACAAACCCTAAAATTTAGCACAACCCTAAAATTGGAGAAATAGAAGCATTAGAGAGGATAAATCACATATATATAGAAAGATAATGCAAAGAGAAAATTCTATAAGCTAACAATAACATTAACCTTAACCATAGTAAAAAGAACATGAAACAAAATCTAACTTAGGAGATATAGATAAATAGCTAAGAAGAAAGACATAAAATGATATTTGAGTATATGTGTCATACGTACATTGGAAAAGGAAAAAAACAAAAGAGAAAAACAAAAAAATTTCAAAAAAACCCTTTTTTATATAGGTCGCTAGCCTAGGTTGTGGCCTAGGCGATCGGGCCCGAAAAGACCTAGGCGGTCACCTAGGCGTGGCCTAGGCAACACCTTGCAGCACTAGGCTAGCGATGACTGAGGTCCCCAATGATCGCAAAAACAGTGGAGACGAAGACTCGTGCATGTGTGTGTGTGTATGTACGATTGTACAAGTGTGCACTTGTGGGTATACATGAGCAAGCTTGCGTGCTCGGGAGAAATGTGGAGACGTGTAGTATATGACGAGAGTGAGCGCTTAGTGGAGAGAGCTCAATGGATCAGGGTACACCTCGGTCGGCTATGCTATTGTGGAGCCGCCCTTCGATGGACCAACACAATGTTATCGACTGACTCGGAGGGGTACACTCTAACCCATGTTATATGATTGAGAAGCTAAGAGAACCAAATGGATGATGTAAATGTAACTGATCTCGGATGATAGTAAATTCGCTCGCTCTGCCCCTTGGTTTTCTTTCTCACTTGTTAGGGAGGGTTTGTCCCTGTAAATCGCGTGTCTAATCTTTGCCTGTTGGAATCTCGCAGTAATGGTCTGCGAATAAATCCCCCGCACAACAATGATGCACAATTCGATCCTCCTCGCCACAACATGTGGTTTTGAGTGTTGGTTTGCTGTAGTTAGTTGACTACTGAGTTCCTTAGGATTAATTATTGTATATTATATTTCTTTCCGAGTTTATATTAGCTATGCATGTCTATTTTTGCAATAGTTATGCTTGCAATTTGCATTAATTGGACACGTGCCCATGAAATCGTTATGATTCTTATATTATTGTCATAATCTAATTTTTCTAGCATGTATTGATTTTCTTCCTTTTTTATCCGATTATTTCTTTAGGATTTTTTTTTAAAATTGAATTATTTAAAATAAACCGAAATTGAGTTTTTGCTCTCATAGCTTCTCTTTCCGAAGAAGTCTTACAAATCTGGATGTGCTTATTTGAACCACACGTCAATGATTTGTATATTTAGGTTTGATATTAGTTTCTCATCTCATGATATACAATATGACCATTGTAAGATAACCACTGCTGTTCTGAACCCTTAGTAGTAAGTGGCATCATTGGCATTACATGGTCTCTAGTGATCGAACAATTCACTAGTATTTTGTTGTATTGTAGTTCTTGTATCCATAAGCTTTGTTATGCCTAAAATAAACATCCATGTATAAGGATCGAATAGGCTCGATAAGAGGGGATTGAGAAAGAAGACATCGAAATTTAATTGGAGAGTGTTCGTTAGGATAAATTTACTTGGAGAGTGTTCGTTAGGGAAGTGGTTAGTTACATCTCTCCAGGTGGGTACAAATGGAGTCCTTTTTATGGATAGGTTGTCCTGTAGAAATCAATGGAGAGTGAACTGAAGCTCCTACACGACGAGGTATGATAGCGTAGTTGCGCACCTTTCTTTGATTGATCTTTGATACTCCACCATCTCGACGATCCGCTCGACAAAGGGGAGAGAACAAACCTTGTCGGATTGATCGGGTTGGTATGATTTACAGTCATCAAGGCTCAGACCATTATCATGGATGGCTTCTAATGAATGTCTGTTGGAAGGTAATTTCAGGCCTGTTTGTATGTCCCATCGGTAAAGTACATTTGCGTGAAAAATGCAAATGAACGCATCCGGATGACGATGGTGAAGACTAGAATTATTCGAATTTGATGAGTTTTCTAAGATTTCACTCAAATTTACTCCTGAAGAAAGCAATATGAATAACTCTAGTTCATGTACAGTTTTGACTCAAATGTACTCTACTTTACTTTACTCAAAAAATGGCATATTAGACCATCTCCCTTGCTTTCAAAGGACTGACACCAGCAGCGTGATACAGCTGGTGCTTCTAATGTGGAGACATCAATGCAGTTAGCTCCCCTTGACATCAATGGGGCATCCTCACAAATCCCCAAGGCAACCAAAGTTTTGATATGGTCAGCCATCTTGGTGTGGTTGGCATGCTTCTCTGCTTTGACTTATACTATTGGACCATGCGAACATGTCGTCGTCGGCATCATCATCGTTGTCATGACAGGGACGACCAGAGCATATCTTTGATTAAGAAACCTCCATTGATATTTAATAAAAAAAATTAAGTCTATCGTCTCCTAACATTGTAGTTCTTCTTCGTCGTCGTCATCATCATCATCGTCAAGTCTTATCCTATCAAAGATGAGATCGAGTATAGCGAAAAATTCCAACTTGCAAGAAGTGTAAAAGGAAGGTTGGTAGAGAGATCTATCGTGTTGGCTATGCCCCTAGACCGAGAAAGAGTCGGATTCCATGCGTCCTGCGTTACTTGGGTCAGAGTGTAAGCTAATGATGCTTCCGTCAGTAGACGGACAAACAGGGTAGAAGACAAGATTTGATACAGGGGATGACACTCAACTCCGTGGCGGAGATTACAAGCAAAAGCGCGCGATTTGTAAACTATTTCAACTAGGTTTGAGCTTTTGTGGGAATTATGACTGCAACTTGGAGAGGTTTGCCATGTTGGGTGGTGGCCCATTCATCGGCATGTATCTCTCTGGCAGTTGAGTTCATTGAAAGGAAAAGTTCACAACAAAGACATTTGGAAACATATTGAAGTGTACTGGTGACTGCCAAAAAGGCATGACCTAGGCCCAAGAATGCAGTTCATCTTAGGCCCACAAGGCTCAGGTCTCATTCAGAGTCTTGTTGGGTGCAACAGTTTCAGAATTGAAGGGGGGGGAGGATCAATAGGCTGTGGTTGGTGACGGGTCCGCGTCTCGTCGTCGTCCCGAGTGAATGCAGGCCATAGAAGGAACCTAACTTGACCCTGCTGCTCCCGAACTTTTATGGTTTGATGGATCACTACGAGCGACCCACCACGTTCTGATGTCGGAAGAGTAAGAAGGGGTGTGATTCGACTAGTTGGCTACCTAACTGACGGGGATGATGTAGATATATTGGCTCGGTTTGGAAGCCCAAAACCCTAGGTGGAACACCAGCACGAAGCAGCGGAAGAAGGTGGAGTTGACTCGTGGCTACGAGCCCTCACTGGGACGCTACCACACAGGTGGTGCGCACAGTGTCGGACCTAGGAATTCCAAAATTTAAAATTTGAATAGGTGAAAGTTTTCCAGGAATCCTGCTGTAAAGTTGAATATGCGAGAATCTCTTAAAGTAACGTCTCTTAGTGATCTCTTTCCATTTGTCCCCATCATTCTGTTGCAATCTTCACCACCACTTGCCAAGTAAAGTTATATTGAAGTCCCACAAATGCAGTAAGAGGATGTTTTTGCAAGAACAACTTGGAGTTAGAGGTTTTCTAAATGGGGAGTAATTGATGGCATTCGAATTTGGGGGCTCGTCTAGTACAACCATCTGTTAACTCTCCAATCGGTTATCCTCGGTTGGGCCCACAACCGTCCGATGACAATCACCTCGATAAGTGGAGCGCTTTCCGCCTGACTTTACGTTCCATTGGATGCCTGTGGGTCCAACCAAGTGAAACTGAGGAGAAGTACTAATCATAGAGGTGTCGATCTCGACTAGACACACACTTCCTCGTACTTGTACACAAGGCGTGACTCCCCTGTATTCTGTATTTCTTCCAGGCTTCTGGATTTGGTGCCCAACGATGTCACAGACGTCCGAGGAGTGCACAATCGGGTCGAGTGCGATTCACCTGTAAGGGGTGCCTACCTGGTAGGGATGGCATCGGCCTCCAAATCCAGGCAATCAGGAAGACAAAGGAGTCGATTCCCTTCTACACATCGATCGCTTGCAACCAATCTTTCATGTTTGATTCCCAAGGAGGATTCTTGGGCGACTGCTTTCTGTCCCTAGCATTCAGGGACTCAACTCTGCTCCAGTAACAAAACCGGTCAACAACAGACTAGTAGCGCTCAGGACCGTGCGATACGAAAGCAGCGACCACGATGCACAAGGGCACTGCCGTTAATAGCGGGCATCGTGGGCATTTGCAGTTTGAACAATGTAAAGTGCCCAAGGTTAAAATTTTGCGGTTGCTCGTAGCAACAAAATGCGAAAATTCGAGCAACTTGGCCAAATGGGATTGGGATTTTGATCAAATTGGGCCTTCTACAATTATCAAGAAACATCCAAATCATATATGGGATCTGAAGGTAAGGGACTCTGTAGGCTTGTAAGAAGCAGAGTTAATCCAACTTATGTTTGAATTTTGGAGCCCAGCATAGTCCAGGCCAAAGTCCAAGCTGTTCCATCTAAAGTAGGCCCAGATCAGATCCGGTCCGATATGCCTCGGGCTGTCATAGGCCCATTTACAATGGAAGCAAAGCGGCCCATGGATTTGCTTGCACCCTTTTCTATCTTCAAAAAAGTGTTGTAAAGTAAACCAGAACATTTACTTTTACTTGATTTAAGGCCACACTCAATTACTGGAAAACACCCATGCATACATGTATATTTACTTAAGGCCTAATTTGATAGCCGAAAAATTTTATTAAGGAAGGAAAAAGAAACACCTCACTTTTCCTCAATTACACTAATATAAGGATAATTTAGGTATAAAATTATTTGAATTCATGTTCACTTTTTCGAATACCAAACACGTCCAACATCACATGAGGGTGGGAATCCTCTTCATTTTCTGCCACTTTCCGGCTACCGAACGCAACCTAAATGTGAACTTTTTCTATTGACCATCGCGTGATGGGTTAGGCCTCTGCTTTGCAAGCACCTATTGTCCGACGAGCCAATCTGATCCTAAGCCGCCGGCTTAGACAAGTAAACCAAATATTGTTTTCGATCCGATCCCTCCTTCGTTATTCTTGCTAGTCTAGAATATTGTTGGAAGTTTACATGGCATCTCAATAAAAATAGAATCTGATTAAGTCAAGTTGAAAGGCTATTTACTTTACTGCTGGATAAGGATTTAAAAGAAAGGTTTACTAATCTTTACTAGTCAGTTTACTTGATTAAGCGGATTTACTTCTATAGTTTCCCATAATGGATTCTGTTTCTTCCCCCCCCCCCCCCCCACTCAAATTTCTGGTGCTCTTCATTTGGGTCCTCATTGTCACCTTTCTCATTTATTCCTCCATTTTAATCTATGCAAATACTGTAGATATTCTCATGCTTCAAAGCCCGGGTCTTAAGGGGAGGCCGGTGCCTAGAGGGTATATGAGGACAATCGTTGCCTGTCCCCAACTGATGTGTGGCTAAATCCCAACAAATATCCCCCTCTCACTAAGGCATGGGGGTGAAGACAGCTCTCCCTTGTCACGTGGGTTCAAGCGACTAATCGGTGCCCGAGAGTCACGAGCGTTTGCAAGGAGGCTTGCGGTGTAGAACCGAACATCCTCCTCCACCAAATCAACATGGACTTGGTCCAACCCGGGCTTTGATACCATTTGTCGATACCCTCACGTTCCAGAATCCGGATCGTAAGGAGAGGTCCACTAGAGGGTATATGAGGACGATCGTTGCCCATCCCCAGAGGCCCCCAGCCGATGTGTGACTAAATCCCAACAAACACAGGGTGTTAGGCATTACACAAGGGAAAGGAATTTGAGTTGTCATTCTTCACTGTTGAGCATTTGGTACACTTGAATATAAATGAGTAGGTTGCCTTTCCCCTCAATGAAGAGTCGCTTTCCATCCTTGGTCTTCTGTTTCTCCCCCTCTTCATACATTCGAAGGGGACACGTGGAAAGAGTTGGAGGGAGATGGAACAAAATAATACAACAAAGACGAGCCCATGGAGACAAAGGAGTGATGCATGAAAGGTTGGTTTTGGAGGAGGCAAGAAGGTTGCTGAAAACAGCCCCCACACACCCGACTCTTTAAATGACCTTGTCCTCAGCATGCAAGGCATGCATACCACCCAGATGCATACATGATGCATGTGGACAAATCCATCCCTGTGCTTTCTTTATCATCACCCACCAACACTCATCCATCCTTGTACCCTAATGGGCCTATTCATGCTCTCTCTCTCTCTCTCTCTCTCTCTCTCTCTCTCTCTCTCTCTCTCTCTCTCTCTCTCTCTCTCTATATATATATATATATATATATATATATATATATATATATATATATATATATATATATATATATATATATATATATATATATATATAGTGGCGGATCTAGAAACTCCAAAATTTAAAATTTTAGGAGGGCCATATGTAAATTTTCTAAAATAATTTACAAAACCTTAAAGGGACTCTTTAAAAATTTTGCCAGATTTGGAAGGGCCATGGCCCCCTTACACCCCTTGGTTCCCTATATATATACTAATGCATGACCATGCCTATCGGCGCTGCAGCGGAACGTCTTCGGTGATAACACACCTGAACTCCTTCGGCAACAAAGCACTTTCAACGACAACACCGGCATTCACAGGGACACCCAACTCCCCCTCCCCCTATAATCGATAAATCACATCTGCGGCAACACACCTGAACGCCTTTCGGCAACAAAACACTTTCGACGACAACTACATTTCCTCGCCCGTGCCAATTGGCACGAAGCAGGCGCCTTCAGGGTGACCAACTCCCCCTCCTCCTATAATCGATCAATCACAGCTATTTCTATTCGAACGGATTTCTCGAGATCGACCCGATGGTTTGGGGCAGCCAAAACACGCGATCTAGTGT